>OZ023313.1:7163389-7763389 GCA_964007375.1 Ophion obscuratus
GGGGAAACGGAGGGCGTCCGTGGAAGATAAAAATTCGCGCGGTGCTACCGCGTTCGCTCGCACCCTGTGAAAAATCGATTTCCCGGTTGTGTACGGTCTGGCTGTGGCCAGGCACCGGGTGTCCGTATTGGTGCCTCGTGCGGTGGGAGTTGGGCGGCAAAATTCACGAAAATCGTACAGTGCGGCGATGAGTCCGGGAGCAAAGTGTCTGCAAGGGAGAGCGAGGAGAGCGTGGGGGAACGCAGACCACAAGGGAGAGACAGAGAGAGAGAGAGAGAGAGAGAGAGCGGGTGCGCTGAAATTGCTTTTGGTGCGGTGGTTGGTGGGACGCCTCCGCCCAACTCGCCTCATGTGTTCGTCCTCTTTGAACCGGCTTCCGTCCACACCAACCCCTTGTCCCTTCAATTTTCCATTTTTTCTACACGATTTTGAGCCTGCACAGACGACGTGGTGGCTTCGAACATTGAATGAAATTGGAGGTTCGAATATCACGTCTCGCAGCAACGAATGTAATCCTAGGAGGGCACTTCCGGTCTAGCGCCCTGCGTCTTCAAGGACGCGACTATTTCGTTGCGTTTAAGGAGGGAGATACCTTTAGGCGAGGAAAAAGTTGCCTATCATGATTTAAAAAAAAAGAAAAATTCAATTAAATCATTCTTCATGGTCCAATACATGAAAAAGGAGCAGGAAAGAAGGCTTCTTACCCTGGCATGTGGGGTGTCATTGTTTAAAGCTCATTGAGTAGAGTACAAGTATGTTTTTTTTGTAATTATTTTTTATCTTCAAAAATAAAGAAATGGGGGTCAACAAAGTTGTCAGTTTTAGACCATTTTTGTTACGAGGTCTATCTAAAAAACTAAACTAGTTAGGAATTTGATATTTCTGTATATTATGTACCATATACTGTATTTGAACATAAATACTGAAAATGCAATTTTATACTGTAGTGTATATAATAATTTATTGTATACATAATACAATAAATGTATGATGATCAAATACTCGATCGACGCGTCTTTTCAAGGGCTACAACGTTCCCATTTGAACATAAAATGGTATGAATTTTTCCTAAAGAGTTATCGAAGGAAAACTGATTTTTCAAAATTTCACCCCATTTTTCCACTCCCAAAATGAACTTCCACGCCTTCGGCGCTGTGGACAAAAACAAAATCCGGATTTTTCTGAACATTTTGTATTCCGGCGCCGACCTCGCGGGGGTTGTAGTTTGGCACTAATGTACGCCCATCCCCTTTCATCCCCTTTCTTCCCGTTTCGCCCTTGGGGTCGGAACCCTAAACAATATTTAGTATAATAATGAAAATAAGGGAGATGGAAATATAAATATAAAACATTCCAACGATGCAAACTTCATTACCATAGCTCGGCGATTGCCTTCCTGATGCAAAATGAAATTCCATCTACATATCCGCGGTCTGCAATCGATGATCTAACTTTCTCATTGGGCCATTTTGTCAGCGGCACAAGTCTCCGCACTGCCACGTTGTAACACCTCGATTCCGTAATATGTGGAACGCGCAGGATTAACGAGATTGAAGCTTGCATCGTTCGAATGCTAATCATCATTAGCATTCGAACGTTTTTAACGTCAATTTTTGTATATTTTATTAATTGTTCTGAATTTTTTAATTATTATGAATCAATTAATTAATTTAAAGCAGTTTAAAAAAAAATTCTTAATCCCTTAAGGTCCCTTGTTCCTTTGACGGAAGGCCCTTTGCGAGGGCATAAGCAGGGCCCTTTTGAATCATTGGTAAATTACAGTGGCGCTTAATGACAAATAAGTCACGATCATTTATTATACCCAACGATAAACTGGAATAAAAAATTTCATTGAAATTTTTCATTGCCTCATTTTCAATATCATCTAAAAATGTTCCTTACATATTTGGGCTTCAGATTAATAATAAGGACTCTCAACAAAATTTAAATGTTTTTGGAGCTCCGAATATGCCAAAAAAAATGGGCTACGGAACTTTCGTTGCGTTCCAGCGATGCACACTTCAGTATAATCATTTTTCTGTTTTTATCGTCATTACGGAATCTTTAGAGGTTTTTACACGCGTTGAGTATAAATTATTAGATACAAATGTGGCCAGCGTGTCATCACAATACTGAAGTTCGCATCGTTGACATGCAACGAAAGATAAATATTTTCTTTTTATTTCTTCATTTTTTTCATCATTCAAAATTGTGTCCTACAAATTCGGGTTGTAGTTTCTTTATAAGGGTCCTAAAAAATGTTTGACTTTTTTACGTAGGCCAGAGTTGCGAAAAAAAATCAGGCTACTATACTATGATCTTGAAGTTCTTGTGAAAGTTTTTTTAAACGAATTTTTTTTTCTTCGTATTAAGGCGGGATATCATTTACAACGATAAAAAAAAATCGATTTTTTTTTCTTAAAAAAAATTGTTTCGTATTTATTTTTCAAAAAATTGTTTTGTGTACTTAAATATACTATTAAAGCATACCTAAAGTTTGATAATTGTGAAATACGTATTTCATAATTTAAAAAATCCCTCAATATTGCTTATTTTTGTCCTGTCTAAATGTATATCCCGCCTGAACGTATTTTTTCGACCCATTTAGGCTACAGAATAATTTTGAAGATCTTTATTTGTATTCCATAACCTGAACTTGAAAAAAAGAGGGATAAAATTCCGAAAGCGTAAACCGAATTTCGGTCTGAAATTCGAAATACGCATTTCTTTTAATATTTTAAGAGATCCCCTAAAAGTATTTTTGGCGACGCGCCATAGTTTTCGGGATATCGATTTTTGAAAATTATTCTTTTATCGAGGTCCTACTATATCTATAGCTGACGGGCTCAGCTCTGGCTATACCTATATATGGGTCATTCCATGTCAAATCGACAAATTTTTTACCTGACCCCCTTTGATTTCGCTGAAAATTTTCTATCTTTTTCTACCCCCCGAAAGTTGTTTTTCAGAATTTTTTCAAATTTTTTTTCCCGACTCAAAAAAAGTTATGAATTTTTGAAAAAAACCGCTCTTTTATTTTTAAATTGCCAGAACTTTTTCAAAAATTGACCGTTTGGGAACTTTTTTTTTTCAAAATTTTTGTTTTTAAATGTAGTTTTCGAAAAAAAATATGAAAAAATTTTCAGAATCCCAGATATATGAAATATTTTAGTTTTTTTGAAAAAACCGTAATTTTCTCAAAGTCCGACCGTTTTTTTTTTGTTTTTTTTTTGCTCTAAAAATACTTCAACTAATTCTGCAATGATCCCCGTTAATCAAAAGATGTGACGACAATCGCTTCTAATTTTTTTTCTTGATTATAAAAAAATTTTTGTTGAATTTTTGCTGATTTTATATAACTTTGTTATGAAATTTTTTTTATTTCCTCGTGAAACCTCAAAAGTTGAAAAATAAAATTTTATTGGAGAATTTCAAGTGATTATCGTCCAAGAAATTGTTATTTAAAAAAAAAAAAAATTTTTTTCTCTCATTGACGTTATTTTTTTACTCTTATGGACGTTTTTTTTTGGTACTGAAATATGACAACTTCAAAAATACAATGGGTTTAAAAGTTACCTCCAGTTGATACAATGTGATAATTTAAGAGCTATCGATTGTCGGTAAAAAAGATATCATCTACATTTCATTTAAATAATATGGAGGTTATGTTTTCAGAATAATTACATTGTCGTTGTGTTCATCGTGTCACGTAGACTTACTATTGCTAAATAAAGTACCTATTATTTATCATAAAGTGCTGTTAATTTATATTTTGTTAACGAGTGATTACAATGCCGAAGTTTTTTGATCGATGTTGCAATCCATTTAATTTGGAGAAGCATAGAAAAAAAATATCCCTGCGAAATTTACCGGAGCATTCAGCAATTCGATACAATTTGTCGACTGATGAGCGAATATGTAGTTCATGTTATAAAAAAATGCTTCAGCCCTCTGTTGACAATACTTCTGATGAAAGTTAAATAAAAGATAATATAATTTGAACACATACAAAAAAATGTTTTTAATTTATTTAAAGATGTTAAGAGACGGTGAATTTATTTAAGAGTATGAAAAGTCCTTTTTTTTACTTTTTTGAAAAAAAATAACAATTTCTTGGGCGATAATCACTTGAAATTCTCCAATAAAATTTTATTTTTCAACTTTTGAGGTTTCACGAGGAAATAAAAAAAATTTCATAACAAAGTTATATAAAATCAGCAAAAATTCAACAAAAATTTTTTTATAATCAAGAAAAAAAATTAGAAGCGATTGTCGTCACATCTTTTGATTAACGGCGATCATTGCAGAATTAGTTGAAGTATTTTTAGAGCAAAAAAAAAACAAAAAAAAAACGGTCGGACTTTGAGAAAATTACGGTTTTTTCAAAAAAACTAAAATATTTCATATATCTGGGATTCTGAAAATGTTTTCATATTTTTTTTCGAAAACTACATTTAAAAACAAAAATTTTGAAAAAAAAAAGTTCCCAAACGGTCAATTTTTGAAAAAGTTCTGGCAATTTAAAAATAAAAGAGCGGTTTTTTTAAAAAATTCATAACTTTTTTTGAGTCGGGAAAAAAAATTTGAAAAAATTCTGAAAAATAACTTTCGGGGGGTAGAAAAAGATAGAAAATTTTCAGCGAAATCAAAGGGGGTCAGGTAAAAAATTTGTCGATTTGACATGGAATGACCCATATGTTATCGCGCTCTCCGCTTTGTGCGAATGATGCGGTCCGTGGAACACTGGTATGGGCGCAGGGCACCTCAGATGAGAGTGTGGCATGGTGGGGTGCATAGAACGGTAGTGTGGGCGCAGGGCACCTCGGATGTGCGTGCAGAATGGTGGGGTGCGTGAAACACTGGCGCCGGTCACCTCGGATGCGCGTGGAATATTGAGATAGACACAGAGCATCGAAGATTCATTTTTATGCTTTTTTTTTGCAGGTGTAATAGATTTCTAGAGTTCATTTATTTACTTCAAGAGGCTATACCAGTGTGACGCTGAAAATTTGGGTGATATTCGGGAATTTTTTGGAAGAAAAGTACTCAATTAAATGTTTCGGAAAATTAGGAATATATTTGTCTATATTTTAGCTAAATTACATATTTTTTTCGTTGAAAAATATTGAGATCCAAGCGACTTATGCGCTGCCTTCGGAGGCGCCAAAAAAAAAGTTCCTCCACTGCTGACATGATTCCGGCCGATTGAGTAGCTGAAACCGAAAAAGGAAAAAATTTCGTCAAACTGAAAGGTATTTCCTGTACAATGACGTAGGATTTTCGAAAGATATCAAAATCTAACAAAATGGCGTAGTTATGAAACAAAAGTCGGTTTTCTTGCCTATAAAATGGTCGTTTTTTTCAATGCCAAATCGTCAATTTCCATCCAATCAAAAATATCCTACGTCACTGTAGAGTAAATATATTCAAGAGTACTCAGTTCAAATTTCAAGTCAATCGGATAATTGCTCTTTGAGTTACAATGGCAGCAAATTTGAAAAATCTCATTCCGAGAAAAACGCGTTTAACGATTTAACTATCGATTAAATACCTACGAGCGGTTGCTCTTCAGAAGGCTGCCGTTCGGAGAGTATTAGAGGCCTTGAAATGTTTACAGGATATTCTTGAAAGTATAAACTGTCGAAAAAGGCAAAAAATCGATTTTTTTTTAAGTGTCACACTGGTATAGCACCTTAAGGCAGGATTCTACTTTGAAACCATGAAAAAAACGCTATTTTCGTGAATTTTTTCTGAGAATACTATTAAAGATATCGATATGGGGTTTAAACTGTTCAATAAATACACTCTTTAAGTACATAACATTTTTTTTTTAAATGTATTTTATTCATTTTTTGTACACGTAAAATATGTTTAAAGCCAACGCCTCGAAAAGCAGGTACCGTTGCCGTGGTCGTGAAATCTTCCCGACGGATGGTCTGAAACAAAAAAATCAAATAGTTTCATGTTCAGTATGTCTTCAGGAACCGACCTAACTAGAATATTTTATATACGTGCAAAATTAACAAAATGGCGGCTAAAATACGAAAAAAAAATGCGTTTATTGGGTCTTTTTTTGCAATAAAAAAATAGTTCTAATCAAAATTTTAAGTTGATTGTAGTTAGGTCGGTTGGTACACACATATAGAATATGTGTTCCAAATTTCATAAGGATCGGTTCAGTACTTTTTGAGTTTTCACGACCACGGTACTTGAAAATGTCGTTTCGAGAAAAACGCGTTTAAAGTTTTGGTGAGTGATAAATCGTAGAAAAAATTATCTTACCCTCAATCAGCGATGCCTGGGCCATGTAATATACCTTCGACTTGTTCCAGGTGGGTGTTTTCATCCAATTTCAAAGTTTCAAAGTTTCAAAGTAGAATCCTGCCTTAAATCGTTTTGGGATATTTTCTTTTCCTTCTCGAATTTCTGATTTTTTTTTGTTGGTTTTTCGTCAGTTTTTAGTTTTTGGGATTTTGTATGGTTAAATTTTATTTTTTATTTTTATTTTTGCATATGCAAAATAAACGTCCTTTTAGTGTTTGGTAACCGGCCGCTGCATCGATGAAAGGAGGGTTTCTACCGCCCAAACTTGACGAAGATCCGCACAAAGCGGGGAGCGTGATAGCATATATAGGTACAGTCAGAGCTGAGCCCGTCAACTTTATAGTAGGAGCGTAGTAAAAAAAGAACTTCCAAAAATCAATATCTCGAAAACTATGGCGCGTCGTCGAAAATCCTTTCAGGGGATCTCTTAAAATATTAAAAGGAATCTTTTTTATCTTCGTATTTTCTCATTTTTGTTGTTCTACTAACCCTCATTTTGCAGATTAAAATTCTAGATCTCTAAATAAGCGATTTAAAGAATAATTAAGAGATTTTCGTAACACGAAGATTCGCTAGAAGAAAATCGAGCAATTGAAAGATAACGATTTTTATGTACTCCAACGACGCGAACTTCAATCTCATTCAAATATTTGAAAGACATAAGATTGAATTTTGCATCGTTGGAATGCAATGAAAATGACTATTTTCCAATCGCTTGAATTTCTTTTGGCATATCTTCGTTACGAAAAACCGTTTTTTAAGTCGCTTATTTAGAGATCCAGTATGTATATCTGCAAAAATATATTTTGTAGAATAATTAAAATGAGAGAATAATAGATTAAAAAAAAAATTGGAACCGAGTTTTTAAAACGGACTAAAAAGTATAAAATAATTTCTCCCAAACCCATACAGATTGTCCTGAAAATTGGTGATTTTGAATTTTTAATAGCTATGAAAATACTTGTAAGATTCAAATGAAAAACATCTTCAAGACATCAATCGATCTTGTTTGAGCATGACGAAGTGCGTCACTACAAAGGCGAGAGATATGTTCATCAGCTGTGGATGTTTGAAAAAAAAAAAAACATCGCTTGCAAAATTTGTACCGAATAGACAATCAAACAGACAGACAAGAATGCGCGTTAATATTGCATTGTGATCCAGTTCTGAGCTATGTTTGAAGTTTCAAGTCTCCAGCGCATCCGGAAGTTAAGTTTAAGGGGTTAGGCCACAGTAACGGGTATAAAATCATGTGCGAATTTGACAATTTTTTTTTTCTTATGAAAAAGTGATTCACTCATATAATGAAATACACATCTATTTAGTATGAATATCAAGCCGTTCGAATATATATATATATATATATATATATATATATATATATATATATATATATATATTCGATGTACAAAATGACCGACTACTAATATTTTCTTTTATCTTTTTTCTTCCGCGCTCCGCGTCGTGACAGCATCCACAATTTTTTACCTAAATAAAAAAAAAAAAAAATTTCTCGTCAACCTACTTTAGAATACTTAGACAAGTACGTACGGAATTTGAAAAATATTGTTTTATTCAAAAGTTGTAGGTATTTGAACTTGAGAAATGAATTTTCAGTGAAAAATTGCGTTATAAATGCAATAACTTTTGAATTTGAAGTGAATCGAGTGAAAATTGTTAAAGTTATTTGTCACGCCAATTGGAAAAAACTGTTTCGAAAAGTTTCGAGTAGTCGGCCATTTTGTACATCGAAAAAAAATATATATATTTTTTCCAACAGCTTGATATTCATACTAAATAGATGTGTAATTAATTTTATGAGTGAATTATTTTTCATGCGAAAAAAAAATTGTTAAATTCGCACATGATTTTGTACCCGTTACTGTGGCCTAACCCCTTAAAATCGATATCAAAATTTGCACCGTATAGACAAACAGACAACCAAGAAAGCGAGTTAATATAAATGTGGTAAAATAAAAAAAACGAGATTTTGAAAAATTTCTATGATAATCAAAACAAGTTGATTAAAAAATCTTCGTTGCTCTTCAACAATGCAAACTCCAGCAGCGTCAGCAATTATAAATATTGGAAGATTACGGAAATGTACAGGAGAGTTGTATCTTGGGTGTGGTACAGCGTTCGTTTGAATATGCATTAATCGGAAAACGTATTTATAATGGGTAGGGGCGATTTAAATGTGTGGAACGCCGGTGAAGCAAAGAAACACGCGGGCGGGGAGAAGTAATTAATGTCCGACCGGGTCCTCTGCTCGCTTTCCCCAACGCGTCACCCCCCCCCCCCCCCGCCGCCACCTCCCTCTCCTCCGCCCCGCTCCCCTCTTCGTCTCTTCCATCGTCCAAACGCTAACGATGCACATGTACCTACAAAAATCCCATCTCGCGGATTCACGGAATTTCGGCGAAAGGCTGCAGAACGTTACGTTGCGCGGTGTAACGCGACGTTCCAATTTATACGATAACCGAAACGATTTTTGTACACCGGTACGAGCGCAAGAGCGACAGTGGCGCTCTCTGTGGTCCGAGCGAAGTTCTCAGAAAAGTACACGAAGAATACGTGTTCCGTTGGTCAGACTCGATGTCCCAGTCGTTCAGTCGACTATTCTTCTGTAGCTAGGTCACCTTCGTGACAATTTCGTGCATAACAATTACTCGGAGCTTTCTCGTTACGTCGCCTGGTCAAGAGCGATACGCGAACTACACATTTCGAACTTTACATTACACTGAGAAAAAAAATCATTGATCCAATATCATTGGTGTTATTGAATGAAATTTCGTTGATTCAATTGTAAAATTGTTGGTGTAAATAATCGGATTTATTAGTCCAAATAAAACGCTATTGAGTTTATTAATAAGATAAAATTAAGTTTTTTTTTTCATTCAAAAGATATATTGTTAGCCGAGAACAATATATTATTGAAACTATTGAAAAAATTATCTCGGACGAATTATATAGTCTTGAATGTATGTTCTGCAACGAACAAAATAAGCGTTTCAATTCATAACATGAATATTGTTGATTCGAGTACGCAAGACACATTGAATTTCGCTCGTTTGATTCAGATAAAATTTCTATTGAGTAAATATGTTATTTTATTTTTTTCACCATATCCGATATCGATTTTCAAGTACATTATTCGTTAAAATATTAATATTTTATTTTGATTGAAAAATATTAAGCAAATGTCTAAATTGGCTAAAAAATTATGCGAAAATGAAATTTGTTTCTTGCGCATTTGGATGAAAAAATTCAACCAAATCATGGCCGAGCGCCACCGGAATGATAGGTGAGGAAACCCGTAGTTCTCGGAGTAACCGCTAGAAGCCGCACGCGCGCTCATTTCTCGTAAGCGTAGCGCGAACCGAAAATCTACTTAAACGCCGAAGAAACTCTAAAGAGTATCGCTTCTTGGCCTGTGGCTAAGATCAAACTGTTGTATTTGTTCTTATCAGTTGAATATCTGATATTCTCTCCATGGATATCCCATTGGATATCTGATACTCTCTCCAATATTATCGTGGATGATCATTCTAGTGCTCACTTTTTATTTAAGATTTAAAACAAATGGAAAAACTTACGTCCCGTGGCATGTTCGTTTCGATGCAGTAAAGAAATAATTAATTCTATTGATTATATTTTTGTACGAAGTAAAAAAATGTTGTAGCAACCGCTTAATTATTTCATCCATACATCTACGGATTGTATATATTAGGTGTACAAATAAGTTTTAGGACAGTTTTCAAAAAATTCAAGATTTATTAAAAAATAAGTAAAACACAGTTATTCATCGAAGTAATCTCCATCGCACTGAATGACCTTCAGCCATCTCTCAGGTAACTCGCGGATGCCTTTCGCAAAGAAACTTTCGTCTTGCGAGGTGAGAAATTTAGCGACCCATTTTTCCACTTCTTCAAATGTTTTGAATCGCACGTCAGACAAATCGTTCCGCATTTTCCGGAATAAATGATAATCGGATGGGGCTAAGTCTGGTGAATACGCCGGGTGTGGTACAGCTTCCCATCCAAGCGCTAGTAACGTATCCTTGACCGGTTTACCCACATGAGGCCGCGCGTTGTCATGGAGCAGTTTTACTGGACGTTTTCCTTTATCAGAAAATGGACGTTTCTTCTCAATTTCTTGATTCACTTGCATCAATTGATGACAATAGCGATCGGTAGTAACTGTTTGACCAGGTTTGAGAAGTTCATAATACAGTACGCTTTTCATATCCCACCATATGCACAGCATGACTTTGTTACAATGAACATTGCGCTTTGGCGTGGATGTTGTCGGCTCGCCGGGGTCAACCCAATGATATTTGCGTTTCGGATTATCAAAATAAATCCACTTTTCATCGCCGGTCACAATTTTCCACAAGAAAGACTTTCTATGTTGCTTGTTGTAAAGACTCACACAAATGTTAAGACGGCTGTTTTTATTTTCTTGAGTCAGAAAGTGTGGTACCCACTTTGTTCCTTTTCGAATCTTACCCATTGCTTTTAAACGATAAGAAACAGTTTGTTGAGTTACTCCAAGCTATTCCGAAAGTTGTTTCTCCGTCTGACAAGAGTTTTCATCCAGCAACGCTTGCAGTTCCTGATCGTCCACCTTTACAGGAGGCCCCGTGCGTTCACGGTCACTAACGTCGAAATCACCTTCTTTGAATCGCTTATACCAATACTCACATGTACTTTTAGATACAATGTTGTCTCCAAGAACAGAACATATCGATTCACACGCTTTCCTAACACTTTTTCCTTGATGGAATTCATAGCGAATGCAGTGTGTAATAAATAGCTTATCGGTCTGCATGTTTAATTTACAGAATTTATAGGTTATGTTTATGACTCCTTTACGTTTCGATACTACATATCAAGCGCCATCTATGATAAGTGAGCGGAACCTTTGAATTAATTTAGAATAGCTGTTATGATACAAAATCGAAGTGTCCTAAAACTTATTTGTACACCTAATAGAATGATTTCAATAGAATATAATTTGATTTAAAGGATAATTTAGATATTCAGAGAACAGAAGAGCTTTTTCAAATAAAATAATATGTTATTTAAATCAATCACATTTTCCAATATTTTATAGTATTGTAACAATCTCATATATCGGTGGCGCTTCACAGCAGCACATTTATTTGGACCAACCATTATATTTTTTTGATTCAATTGGTTTTATTTTTCAAAGTGTACCAATGTTTATTTTTCTCTCGGACATTACGTGCCTAATCGAGTTGACAGTTATGGGGTTGAAGTTTACACGGTTGGGATGCAACGAAGATTCTTTTCAATTTCGTATTTTCATTATTATCGAAAATTCCATGTAGCAGATTTAGGTTGCAGATCGTTGAATAAAAATCCTGGAAAATGTTCGCGTCATTTTCGTATCTCAAATCTGGCGAGGGAAATTTGGAAAGTAAAACAAAAATCACCTTCTTTGCATTCCAACAATGCAAACTTCGAAATAATTTGACAGTTTGCCCAGCGAAATATTGCAATACGCGTTCTTTAGGGGGGGGGGGGGGGGGGTCCTTTTAGACAACCGAAAATAAGCGAACTTTCAGGATTTTTTTGTCAATACTACATTTATTCTACATAATTGGAATTCTATGTACAACGCTTTTAATTTTCCAAACTCTACTTATTCTACATAATTGAAATTTTATGTACATATTTTTTAATTTTCGTTTGTTTTTTAATATATAAAAATCGCGGATGCGCGACACTTGCTTCAGAGACGGTTGTTGTCTCACCTCATGAGTTTGAAGTTTGCATCGTTGAAATGCAACTAAAATGATTATTTTTCTATTGGTGGAATTTCTTTTGACGAATCTTCGTTCGGAAAAATTGTCAATCATTATTCAAGTCGCTTACTTAGAAATTAAAAATTTAAATCTGCACAACAAGATTTTGTAAAATAATAAAAATGGGGTAATAAAAATGTAGAAAAGAATTTTTCGTTGCATGCCAACGATGCAAACTTCAAGACCATCCTGACTTGTTTCACGGCGTGCAACCTAGCGTCTGACGCATTGATCTGACACCATCACAGCCAAGAAGTTTTAGCTTTCTCAGACCCACATGCTCTATTTGAACCTAAAAAATCAAAAGAAAAGTAAAAATTCGAAAAATGACACATGGTTGAAAACATGTTATGTTTTTCAGGAAATATTTGTCATAGTTTTTATTATTGAAAAGGTAGTTTTTTTGGATAATTTTCGTGAAACTTTAGGTTCACATAGACGGTAATTATGTTATCTAAAAGTGTGTAAAATTTCAAAATGATCGATTTGGTAGTTTTTGAGTTATCTCGTCCGGAGTTCGCGCAAAAAATGGTTTTCAGGAAAACGCGTTTGAGATTCAAGACTTAAAAATGCGACTGAATGGCCTACAGATTAATTCGCGATTTCGGGGGAATAAAGTTGTCGCTCAGCTTCCGCGTGGAGTACATTCCCAGCCGCAAGCTGTTCTTCGCGTTATAAAGGGATCTTCTCCCTTAAGGAGGTTGGAGCGGTCCAGTTGAGTCAAATGACGGTTTAGGAACTTTTTCTTTTCAGTGAACCTCTAAAATATGCATACGAGGTATAGATTTACTCTGTAGATGCTAATTTTTCATAAAAAAAATTAATTAAAGGGCAAAATTATGCATTTTAATGTTTTTATAACGTAAATAAGAAGAAAAAAATTTGTTTCTACCAGCTTAAAAAAGTATAACATTATCGATGATTATTATGAAAAAAACTGCGGCATCGAATGTTTCATACAACGCGGAATGAAATTTTGAGTCATTTATAGATATGCCTATTTATGTTTGTCACGAGATTATTTATTATCGCCATTAATTGATCAATCTTGAATCTTGAAAAAAAGTTCGATAGATCGACGAATAAAAATCGTTATCAAAATATTTATTTACATTGTTTTTGTTGATGCGCTGCCATAATAATATTGAATATGTCGCTTTTGGTAAATATTCGGAAGTGTCACTCTCGCCAAAAAGAGTGTCCACACAAGAGTCTCCACTCCACACAAAAAAAAATCAGCTCGATTCTGACAGGAGTGACACTTCCGAATATTTACATTCAAGATTTATTTCAAGATCTACAGACCCATAGACCCATAGACCCATTTACAATTTATTTATTTCGAGACCCAAACAAACCCAAACATTATGCGCCATTAAAATATAACTTAATGTGAGGTTTTATAATCAGAAAGAATTGATTTAAAAAATCAGAGATTTTTTAAATCAATTTTTTTAATCAAGATTTTTTTAATCAAGAAGACAAAGATTTATAATCGGAAAGAATTGAATAAAAAATTAAAAAAAAAATGGCAGTCTCTCTTTAGCGGGAGTCACACGACGAATATTTACCATTTTTTTAACTGTAATAAACCACACAAAAAAATCAGCTCGATTCTGACGGGAGTGACACTTTCGAATATTTACCAAATTTTCAATTCTCATATATTTTTCTTCTGAGTGAATTAAGAAAAAGCTGAAAAAAATCGTGAAATTATAACTTTTTCCAGGTTTGAAAGAAAATGTGGTTAAAAAAACACTTTAAGGGGCTATACCAGTGTGAACGCTGAAAATTTGGGTGATTTTCGGGAATTTTTTTGGAAGAAAAGTACTCAGTTAAATGTTTCGGAAAATTAAGAATATATTTGGCTATATACGACCTATATTACATAATTTTATGGTAGAAAAATATTGAGATCCAAGCGACTTATGCGCTGCCTTCGGAGGCGCCAAAAAAAAGTTCCTCCACTGCTGACATGATTTCGGCCGATTGAGTAGCTGAAACCGAAAAAGAAAAAAATGTCGGTAAACTGGAAGGTATTTCCTGTACAATGACGTAGGATTTTCGAAAAATATCAAAATCTAATAAAATGGCGTAGTTATGAAAAGTCCCTTTTCTTGCCTGTAAAATGGTCGTTTTTTTCAATGCCAAATCGTCAATTTTCATGCAATCAAAAATATCCTACGTCATTGTAGAGTAAATATATTCAAGAGTACGCAGTTCAAATTTCAAGTCAATCAGATAATTGCTCTTTGAGTTACAATGTCAGCAAATTTGAAAAATCTCATTTCGAGAAAAACGCGTTCAAAGATTTGACTATCGATTTTTGCAAAATAAAATGATTAGGGATACGGCCTTGACATTTTTACAAGATATTCTTGAAAGTATAAACTGTCGAAAAAGGCAAAAAAATTCCATGTGTCACACTGGTATAGCCCCTTAACGTGCTATAAAAAGGATTTAAAACTTCTTCAACGACTTTTTTAATTCACTCAGAACAGATTTTCATACTGAAGAAAATAAAATGGTTTGATTCAATACATCGTTTAGTTTTTTTTCTATCACGCCCGCCAATTTCTAAAAATCGTGAAAATGAAAACCGTAGAAAACGCGCTTCGAAGTTACCAATATGCGGAAATATCAATCGCTTCTCTGCTTTTGTCCTTGTATCTTCGATAATATTTACAATTGGCCTCTGTGCCTTTGTAAATATCTTCTTGGATAGTTCATCTATCGATTAAAGCAATAAAAAAAAAACGATTTTTCGGACCTTCTTATTCAGGCTCTGGTCTCTTGTGGTTACCAAAATGTCAAAAAATCGCCGACAGTATAGTCTGGACAATGACATATATTTTTGTTTTGAAATCCAATCTTGGATCGTCGCCAAGGCTCCCAACCTCCTTAAATACGTCACTCTGGCCAGTGTTGTAACATTAAAGGGTAACTTCCGGTTATGTCGCGAGTCCAATTGTATCGAGACTGTTAATGTTGCGGATATAAATGGCGACCCTTCGAGGGAGCGTTCGATGAAGCTGATCGATGAAAATCACACGACCAATCGTTCGTCCGATCTGCAGTTTTGGGAAAACCTTTATTTTCAATTGCAAGCCCACTATTGAGATCTGCCCTTTAAACATCACTGTCCACCCTTTGTCACCCCCTCCCCCTTCTCGCTCTCCTTGTCCGCAACGCTTCGCACAAATCGCGCGGGGAGGGAGAGCTAGCAGAATTCAACGCTTAGTTGGCGTAGCGCAGTGGAGACGCCACTTCCGAAGTATCAAATTTAATTCCCCTCCGGGTGTTTCGGTCACGCCGACCCAGGCATCGCGTATCTCGGCAACATATTCCACGTTCCGCGAGCAATTCGTGTCGTTCACAAGAGGGACGAAAAGAGAGAGAGAGAGAGAGAGAGAGAGAGAGAGAGAGAGAGAGAGAGAGAGAGAGAGAGAGGCGAGAGCAAAGGACAGTTGAGAGAAAGAAATTAGAGGCGCACAAATTATCCGGCTTTCTCGCCGCCGCGATGTTTCCTCCGCTAAATCGATGAATTCGGGGGCTTCGGGACCGCACGTGATAATTCGCGACGCTCTCTGTTTATTTATTTTTCTTTCCCTCCCATTTGTTTATTATCTCCCTCTCCGGTCTGCGTATCTTCCGAAAGTATTCGAAAGAAAGCTACTCGCTGGTTCGCGCGCGCGCGCGCGCACGCTGCGCCTCTCTGTATACACGATAAGTTCCGTAAAGACGCGTAACGAGGTTAGAAAGTTCGTTTTTCTTCCACATTCTATTATTTTTCGTTTATTTTCACGTAAAATCAACGCGCGATTTGCCGCAGACACTTTTTCCCTCTTTTGAACGTTATCGCAGTGACATGCGCGTCGTACGTACGCAATTTCGGCGAAGCTTTTTGCGCGGGAAAATTTGTGCGAAATGTGCGATCGGAATGAGTTAACGAGGGAGGAAAAAAGAAAAGCTCGTCGCGGCGATGTGTTCGTAGGTGAATCGGGGCTTTGTCCGGGAGGAAATTGTACGGGACGTTCTTCGTAAGTTTTCTCGTTGGAAAGACATTTTTTTTCGCCGCTTGATATTGGCTATTGTACGCTTCGATTGACGTTTCCAGCGATCGTGTAGTCTTGTTTACAATACGGTTTTTGGGATGGCAATGAACATCAGATTTATAGGAGTTTATTTTTTGACGAAAATTTTGTCATTTTACGGACTTTGCTGTGTCTTTATCGAGATATTTGAATTTTCGTTGCAGGAGCGTTGGTGCCAAATAGAATGGAAAGTATGGATCTGGACGGCGACGCCGTTGTGGATTTATCCGTCAGGTGAGAGCGACGATATCCTACAATTTGGGAACTTGAAATGTCGTTGAAGCCGAACTCATAGCCGCAAAACAGTCGTGTTGAAGTTTGCATCGTTGGAACGCAACGAAATTTTTTGTTTTGTTTTTCTATATTTTTATCGCTATCCAAAATCGTTGATAAATTTAGACTGTAAGTCTCTAATGAGGATAAAAAAGTTGGCAATTGGAAAAAAGGTAATTATGCAGTATGAGGACTTTTCCGAAAAACGACGAGAACATTTTTTTTTTTGGCATGATGTTGTTTATTCCATTATAGTAAGTGATATTCCGTCGGGGGAGGTTTCCCATTAATTTCATACGTTATGGGGTTTTGAAGTTTCCAGAAACATGTAATATTTCGACACCTTGCTAAACAACTACGTGTTTCCTTATGGATAGTGTATTATGAAGGTCGATGACGATGTATATGATGACGAATGTATTATGAAGGACGATGTATATGTTTTGATCTCGTGACCACAGCTGTCCTGTTTCCGGAAACGGGTAATATTTTGACGCCTCTTGTTTGTTGTTGCTCAGCAGCTAAGTGTTTCCTAAGGGCCAATCCAAACAAACAAACCCAAACAAACCCAAACACACTCTCCAATATAGGCGTCGAAATATTAAAAAATTCCCTATTTTATCACGTGTTTCCGCGAACTTCAAAACCCCATAACCTATGGAATTAATGGGAAATGTCAGCCTCCCCCGACAGAATATCACTCAATATTGTGGAATAAACAAGTTGACGGTGAAAAAAAAACTCCCGTCGTTCTTCGGAAAAGTCCTCATACTGCATAATAACCGAAAAAAAATGCTGCTGATGTTTGCATTGGAACGCAACGGATGTTTTTTTTTGTATTTTATTTTTGGTGTATTTATTATCATTGAACTAATGTTCTTATAGATTTACATTGTAGATCGGTAAATAAATAGCTTAAAAAAAGGTTGAAGGTTTTTTGGAGGCATAACGTAAAAAAGAAATTAAAGGAATTTAGAAATATTAATTTTATTTGCACGCCAACGATGCAAACTTCAACCTCATTGAAAAAAATTGTTTTCGTTGCGTTCCAACGACGCAAGCTTCAATATCATAAACAATCAAAGTCTTCGCGACGCTATCGATATCGAGGTGGCGATTTTTATGCTCGACATGACGCACAGCGGAGTCCGTCAAGTTTCACAGACGCGTGGATACAAAGTTGTCGGATTATTCCATTTGTTTGTGAACTCTTAATTCACGGATGACGATTTTGAGTGCTTTTGAAAATCATCACTTTTGTATTTTCCCGCGAATTGTTGAATTCGAAAGATATCGGCGTCTCAACCGCCATCATAGTGAATTTATTTCAAAATAACTCGCTCTGTGTACTGTAAATACGCAAAGATGGTACCAGAGACTTCTTACAGCCGTACGCACAGCGTCAGGAACAGAAAGATCAATGCACTTATATACAATTCTCATAACGCTCGGGATGAAGCGATGGCTCGAAGTGATTTATTTTAGTATTTGGACGAATGATTGTGTGATGTAATGAGCGAGAACTTGTTAAATTGCAGTAGCAGCGCGAGGCGCGATTCTCCGTCCGTTCAAGCAACGACACCTTCCGACGTAGGAGTTCCTCTCGATCTTGGTATCCATTTTCCATCGCCCAACATAGAGAACAATCTGCCGGAGGCGAGAAACATTCAGAATGCGACGCGAGGAATTTTGGCGCCGAAAACGGGCGAGGACAGGCGACCGAGGCGCAACTTGCGACCGAGAACGGAGAGAAGCTACGCCGAAATTTCCGAGGAGCCGAAAATAAACGGATACCTCAATGGAAACGCTTCGGACAGCGATGAAGGTTTCTTTCATTTTTGTTTTATCGATTAACGCGGGAGCCTGAATTAGATGGTCCAAAAAAGCGTTTTTCGGGAATTTTATTGGAAGGGAATAAAAGAAGTGAGCCCGGTAAACATTGAGGTATCTTTTCATGCATATTTGAAATGTATAGAAAAAAATTTCAACGTGGAACAATAAATTACTGCAGATTTATCAGCCTATTCCATGTGCGACTTGCCACTGCAGTCCCCTATCTAATAAAAAAAACTAATAAAATGTTCAATTGTCATATATTTTTCTTCTCGGTGAATTGAGAAAAAGCTGAAAAAATCGTGAAATTATAACTTTTCTCAGGTTAAAAAAAAAGGGTGTTAAAAAAAACACTTTAACGTGTTACGTTAAAGTGTTTTTTAAACGTGGCCAGTCCACTTTGGAGCCACGAAAAAAGGCTAATTTCGCGATTTTTTTTGAGGATTTTATAAAAGATATGAATATAAAAGTTGTTGGGCTTGATAAATAAAGTCTTGAAATACATTTAAAAAAAATTTAATTCATTTTTATTCATCTTTAAGTACAAAAACTATAGTTTAACGTGACGCCTCAACAATAGGTGGGCTCGGTAGGTCCATCACAACTCGGCAACGGCTTGTCTGAAACAAAAAAAATCAAAGTTCATTAGATTCAGTATGACACCAGCTACAAAATCACCCTCGGATATGAAGTTTTATCAAAAAATAAAAAAATGGCAGATGAAAAACGAAAAAAGTATTTTAAGAACGCGTTTTTTCGCAATTTTTCGCAAAAAAAGAGTAAAAATCAAAATTTAAAAACCATCGAGGCTCATCTTGTTGCGAATCATGTTTACAATATGTGGTTCAAATTTCACGAGAATCAGTTTACTAGTTTTAAAGATACGACGGAGCTAGATTTTGTTTCGAGAAAAACGCGTTTGAAGTTTATACTATGAAAAACTCGTACCTAAACTCAATCGGTTTAGGTTACGATTGTAAAGTACGACTTCGAAGTAAAGTTCTTACTAAACTCAATGTAAGTACTTTCGAAAACAGTAGAAAAAAAAATCGATGTTTTGAAATTTTCAAAGTGGACCGGCCCCTTAAAAATACTTTTTTAATTTACTTAGAAGAGATTTTCATACTGAAGAGAATAAACTTTGGTTTGATTCAATAGGTCGTTTATTTTTTTGGCTATCACGCCCGCCAATTTGGAAAAATTGTGTAAATGAAAACTGGAGAAAATGCGCTCCAAAGTTTTCTATATTAGGAAATATCAATAGCTTCTCTGCTTTTGGCCTTGTATCTTCGAAAATATTTACAATTAGCCTCTGTAACTTTGTAAATATATTCTTGGATAGTTTATCTATCGATTGATTTTTTTTATGTCAAATGTGATTTTTTTTATAGTTTATCTATCGACTGATTTTTTTTATGTCAAGTCAAAACACTCGTGAAGATCAGAAAATAATTTTTTTAACGTTTATTCTTTTTTTTTTCATGCGCTTTTTTAACGATTGAAAATGTATTCGAAGAAAAAGGAGTCGTCACGGTGTACACGGTTGTGGCCGTGAATATTATCTGAAACAAAATTTTTTTAAACCTTATTAATCAGTACGAAAGCCGCTGTCTTGCTATGGAGGTTTAAAAAAAATCAAAATTGAAGGAATTGCGGCGGTTTGAAAACAAAAGTATCGAATTTAGCATATTTGTTCGGCAGTTTTTGGTTTTTAAAAATATGAAGATTAAAAAAAACTTCCATAGCAAGATAAAGAATGGCGTGAAGAGTGTTGTATCAAAATTTTAGTTGGATAGCTTGAAAACTCTTCCTTTGGGAGTGTACGCCTTTTTGAAAAACGACATTTCGAGAAAAACGCGTTTAAAGTTTCGAGTGCGGAATTTTCATATAAATAGTCACATTTCATATATTTCACATAAAATGCTTAAAAAAATTGATTTTTTGCAAATTTTACACTGTGATGATTCCTTGAGGGGCTACATCTACCTAGAGGCCCGAAAAAATGGCCAAATTCCGAATTCTTTTTCTGGCAAACTGTTGGTGAAAAAGGTACATATATTGAGAGCCTTAAAAAAAACGCAAAATACAGAAGTTAATTGTTCGATCCATTTTTCAACCCACCTAGATAGATTTAGCCCCTTAAAAGTTTCAATAAAACGGTGTCGAAAATTCACCCTTTTGGTGTCAACAGTAATCGCACGTTTCTCGTTCAATAAAGTATTATGTTTTTTCTTCGGCATACAGGAGAAATGCCCCCGTTGCTGCCAATCAAAGAATTGTCTTCGGACGAGCTCGCCGAGCGGGAGAGAACGCTGAGAAAATTGCACGGGAAGCTCAGATCGGAAGAAATGAAATTAGTCTTGTTGAAAAAATTGCGACAGTCGCAGCAGCTCAAGGAAAATATTGCGACTGTCGCTAAAGTTCCGACCAAGCTACCACCTCCCGTCACCGTGCAACCGACATCGCACAGGTGCGTCTCGACCTTACCAAGTCTCAGCGAGCTTTCATTTTCCACCTCATCGAGCCCTCAGGGCAGACTTTTGACTAGGCGAATGCATTTCCGCGTACACCGTTAAGGGGAGGTACCTGAGTAAACGGCGAGAAAAAACAGGCAAATTTCGGGAATATTTATCTCAAAAACTAATGTTTCGATTGGATCCGGGGTTTTTTTTTTCATTGGAAAATATGTACATTGAGGTATGTTTAGGAATTTTTAAAAATAAATTCGTTGACTGGTTTTCAAAGTCGACGCCAGATGTATCTCCAAAACGGCTTGGCCGATTTTGTCCAAATTTGGATACAATATTCTTCGATAGTTTTTCTCGTTCGCCACGTAGGGGTTTTTCATTTGATTGAACCATTGCTTTTTTGTGCAATGCGTGTGCAATCCAAAATCGTCGGAAATTGCGAACGAGAAACGAATGTTAAGGCAGGATTCTACTTTGAAACCATGAAAAAAACGCTATTTTCGTGAATTTTTTCTGAGAATACTATTAAAGATATCGATATGGGGTTTAAACTGTTCAATAAATACACTCTTTAAGTACATAAAAAAAAATGTTAAATGTATTTTATTCATTTTTTGTACACGTAAAATATGTTTAACGCCAACGCCTCGAAAAGCAGGTACCGTTGCCGTGGTCGTGAAATCTTCCCGACGGATGGTCTGAAACAAAAAAATCAAATAGTTTCATGTTCAGTATGTCTTCAGGAACCGACCTAACTAGAATATTTTATATACGTGCAAAATTAACAAAATGGCGGCTAAAATACGAAAAAAAATGCGTTTTTTTGGGTCTTTTTTTGCAATAAAAAAATAGTTCTAATCAAAATTTTAAGTTGATTGTAGTTAGGTCGGTTGGTACACACATATAGAATATGTGTTCCAAAATTTCATAAGGATCGGTTCAGTACTTTTTGAGTTATCACGACCACGGTACTTGAAAATGTCGTTTCGAGAAAAACGCGTTTAAAGTTTTGGTGAGTCCGGGCCGCGCGCCGGGCGGGTCACAATAGCGCGCTCAGGTAGGTGCGTTCGAAAGGCGAAAAAGGATAGTTAGACTGCTTGGAACTTTATAAAATTTTGACCGAACATTCTTGAACATACTTACTTTCGAAAAATGTAAAAAAAAAAATTTTTTTTTTCAAAGTTTCAAAGTAGAATCCTGCCTTAAATTAAAACGGTCGCAATTCCGTCGAAAATGAAAATTTCAAAAAAATCCTACGTGGCGAACGAGACATACTATCGAAGAATATTGTTTCCAAATTTGGACAAAATCGGACAAGCCGTTTTCGAGACACATCTGGCGCCGACTTTGAAAACTATGTTTCGAGATAATCGCGTTTGAATCGCTTCCAGTCAACGAATTTATTTTAAAAAATTCCTAAACATACCTCAATGTACATATTTTCCAATAAAAAAAAACCCAGATCCAATCGAAACATTAGTTTTTGAGATAAAAATTCCCGAAGTTTACCTGTTTTTCTCGCAGTTTACTCAGGTACCTCCCCTTAAACACTCTTTTCTCGAATCAACGGTACTTATCTGTCAACTAGCTATCCGCACGCAACTTCGTCCGCGTATTTATCAAAATAAATATAAATTAATTAAAAATCGAAATAGGAATAAGCAAGCTGATCATTCATCTTAGCCTAAGCTTATATACCAAGTTTCATACTTCCAGCTTCAAAACTGACAGACTTCCATACATATTTTCTTTCTGCATTCTACCCCCTTAAGGGATGAATTATGAAGAACGCTGAAGCAGGGAATTTCAGTTACTAATCCGGAGCTTCGATACCAACAAGGAACATCACTTTGGTGTCCTCCTCCGATTTTGTTGACACTTTTTTATGTGGAAGAGTATCAAAAACTAACAAGGAACATCCCTCAGCTGACACCCTTCGATTCTGTTGAAATTTGGATATGTTATAAAGCACCGAAAAGTCAGCGATACGTATTTTTTTTTAATCGGCGGAAAAACGGTTTTAAGGGGTTAAACGAACCCTCGAAGATAGGGGTGTTTTTCGTTTTTCGTCGATAACGTTCTCGTTCTCATCTCCAATGTATAGTGCACAAGAAAATAAACATTGTTGCAATTTGACATTTTTTAAATATCTCGTACCGTTAAAACGTTATCGACGAAAAACATCCCCATTTTTGAGGGTGCGTTTCAGCCCTTAAAGAGTGAGGTCTAGTTGGAACGTTAAAAAAAAGGCCTTTTTTCCGATTTTTTCCGGCCAAACGATAAAATAATTTACAACAAAAGTTCTTCCGTTTAAAAGATATATATTTAATGTAAACATTATAATTTTTTAAAATAAATATGTTTCAAAATAAGCCGATACGTATCAATGGCCGAGGAGGCTGCGAAAAAAAAACAGGTTTTGCGGTGATCACTCTCACGCTGTGACGGATTATTTGAAACCAACAAAACAGGGGGGAGTCTTTAGTTAATGATATAATGCTCCGGTTGAACGAAGGGTTTTGAAAAATTTCCATTTTTCACAAAATGGCGGACGTTGAAAGTCAAAAGTGTTGTTTTGACCAAAATTTCACTTACAAAAATTGACTATATAAAAAAAAATAATTGTCCAAAAAAAAATCCTTCGTTCATCCGGAGGAAAACTATGTATCGAAGAAGTGATATAAATTTCAACCCGATCGGTAAAGCCGTTCTCGAGTTACATTGATCAACGACTTCGAAAACATGGTTTTGAGAAAAACGAGTTTAAAGTTACTTGTTTACTTTATATGGCTCAAACACGGCGTCCTTCAAAGTTATGTATTTCGGCGAATAAGGGTCTGATTTACATTCAATTAGTCGGAAAATACTCGTAAGATATTATACTTTTAGAAAATGAAAAAAAATCGATTTTTTGAAAATTCTAACTAGACCTCCCTCTTAGTTTTTGATACTCTTGCACATAAAAAAGTTTCAACAAAATCGGAGGACACCAAAGTGATGTTCCTTGCAAGTTTCATACTTCCAGCTTCAATACTGAGAGACTTCCATAAAATCTTCTTCCCCTATTTTACCCCCTTAGGGGGTGAATTTCGAAAAAAGCTGTAGCAAATCATTTTTGTTTCCCATACCAAGTTTTATATTTCCAACTTCAAAATTGACAGACTTCCATACAAACTTTCATCCCTTATTTAACCCGCTTGGGGGATGAATTTCGAAAAGTCCTGAAACGCGTCTTTCTTTATTTTCAACTGAAAGGGTAAATACCAATTTTCAAGGTTTCAACTTGAAAAATAACGAAACTCCCATACATACTTACATCCCCTATTTAACCCTCTTAGGGGATGAATTTCGAAAAATCCGGAAATATGAATTGCTTTATTTTTAACCTAGAGGCGAAATACCGGTCATCGTGCATTTAACTTAAAAAATGACGGATTTTCATACAAACGTTCATCCCCTATTTTACCCATTTAGGGTACGAATTTCATAAAATTCCTTCTTAGTGCTAACGAGGAGGGTATGGGTTTCAGCGTGAAAAAAAAAACACTTTTTTGCGATTTTTTTTCATCTATATGGATAGAGTAAATTTATTGAAACCTTTTGTTCATTGTTAAGTGTCATTTCACGAACATTCCGTGAAATTTGTACGCGAAAATATCCACAAACAAGCCGGTGACGAAGCTTTTCCAAGAACGCCTGGAAAAACACGATTTGCGGTGTTCACTGTATCTCAGCTAGAAATTATCTGAAATCAAGTACCATTAAGGGCGGGGTAAAGTTAATTCGGCGAAAAAAAGGCATGTTTTTAAGATTTTTTTTTTGGCGTAACGAATAGTGTTCGTTTATTGAAAAATTTACATATAATAAAGTAACATTTGAACAACGTTCTCCTAAATTTGCATTGCAAAATATTCAAAATTGAGCGAGTGAAAATTAAACCCCGGAGGCGCCTCGAAAAAAAGTTGGTTCGCGGTGTGCACCATAACTCGCAACAGAATCATCTGAAACAAAAAAATCAAAATGCATTTGTTAAAGGAGATGTTTCTCGAGGTAATGACGGGAGGATTTTTTTTTTTTTTTCGATTTTTCGATTTTTCGTAGCACTTGGGAGCCAAAAACCCGATTTTCGCTAAAAAAATCGGCTAATTTGTTGTTGAAAAATTAGTAATTATTAAAAAAAACAAAAAAGCTCTCGATAATACCTGTTGAAATATGTGAAGAAGTACTGTGCAAAATTTCAAAGCGATTGGTCCAGTAGATTTTGAGTTATCGTGCACACGGACTTCAAATATGACAAGTCTCAGAAAAACGGTTTGAAAAACGCAGAAGAGTAGTTTGGTCGCTTAGCGCTCATTGCACATAAGTTTGAGAACACTTCTCGATTGCATAACAATTTTAACACAATATTCTTGATATATTATGCATTCATTTAAAAAATTAAAAAAAATGAAAAAAAAAATTTTTAATACTTTACCCCGCTCTTAAAATTTAGTCAAAGTATCATCAAATCCTCCCCCCAACGGTCTTTGATAAGATTTTTTTTTCATTTCTATATTTTGGTGGTCATGTAAAGTGAAAAGTGCTATTTTTCACGAAAAATTCTGCCATTTTCGGGGTGGAAAACCCCCTCAATGTAAAAAAAATCTCAAACTAACCGTTGGAGGGAGGTATTTTATATGTAGAAAGTGTGTACCAAGTTTGAAATAAATCGGTCATGTAGTTTTCAAATGGCAGTGAACACGGACTTTGAAAAAGTGGTTTCGAGAAAAAAAATGCGGCACCGGCTTGTTTGTGGATATTTTCGCGTACAAATTTCACGGAATGTTCTTGAAATGACATTTAACAATGTACAAAAGGTTTCAATAAATTTACTCTATCCATATAGATGAAAAAATTGCGCAAAAGTGTTTTTTTTTAACGCTGAAACCCCTACCCTCCCGTTAAGTAACAAAAGCAACCTACTGTCCAAATTTCATGTAATCAGCTTCAGCGGTTTACATGTATGGATTATCGTCGAACAATTTTTTCCTCCATCTGTTGATTTTTTTTCTTCATTTCGTTGGACTTTCCTTTTTACGTTTAGTCACAGAACGACAAAAGCACCGCCTCCTTTATTGCGCGGCCAGCCAGCACCGAGCAGAAGCAGCAGTAGTTCTCACGCCCCTCCACCCGGAATGCTTCTACCACCGACTGCCGGAAGGAGTCCGACGTCGAGCACGGGTATGCCACCCAACATGGTAATACCACAGCCGCCTCATCCGCGCACGAGACCAATCGCGGGAACAACAAACGTCAGTTATCACGCCCCTGCCGATCGAACGGAAAGATCAACCAAAGATCCTACCCCCGTTCCGGCTCATCAGGTACACATTTCTTTTTCATACGCTTCTATTTTATATCTGCCTTTCACAACGTCATCACTTTTCACTTATGAGAATCCGTCGAATGAGTCTCTTCGTTCAATAGTCGCGTCCAGACTGACCGAGGCAATAACCGAGGCAGCTTCGCACCTCCGACTATATGGACGGGCCTCGCTTCGACCTCTCGGATCGAGGCTGCCTCGAGCGAGGCACGTGCCGCGCGCGAGGCTGCCTCGGCTCTTGCCTCGGCCACTCTGGACGCGGATATACGCGAAGATTGCTCATACGGATTCAAACATTTCTGCGATCCTTCGTCAATGAAGGCAAGAAGAAAAATGCACAAAGTTATTGTCATGTTCATTTGTTGAAAACAAAAAAAACACGGAAAAGCCGCTCGTTGCGCCTCAGGAAAATAAACAGACCCCGACCATGAATCCGACTCCCCCTGCAATTCCGGAGCAGGTATCGCAACAAAAAGTAGACCAATCCTTTTATATTATCCCTGCATTACGGAAAAGTGACACGAAGCATCAACACGCTCCTCTTAAAAAGAGCTTGCGAAAATAAAACAAAACGGTTGTAACATCATCTAGTTTCTATTGCGTTTCTATTTTTTCGTGTCACTTTTCCGCGAAGCAGTACTCTCGTTTAGTTGTCGTGTAGATCGTAGACTTACTTCAATGTACTTGAGGTAATCCTATCGCCAGGCTTCAATCCATAGGATTTTCATTCTTTTTTGAGCTTCGCTAAATATATTAATAATCGTATCTGTAAAATTTCTGGGTCGGTTATCGACCTCATTACGGAGAAAAAAAGAAATTGCGTATTTTTGTGGAGGAATTCCGAGACGACATGCGATAATCCAATTTCCGGTCTCTACAAAAGTGTATATAATAGTGGGAATCCGTCAGATTCTTATAAAATAATCAGATTTACATACTTAACACTTGTAGTAATCCAATGCTCTTGGAAAAAATGACGCTTATTGACCTAATTTTTTAATGTAATATCAAGTTTAATTTGAACTTCCGGTATTGGATTTATTACCACTTGCTACGATAAAAAGACGCGACAGGAAGGCAACAGCTGACTGTAGTCCTAACCTCATCTCACTCATTCGAATTTCCACGCGTATTTCATTTTTAACCGACATATTTCGCCGACACAAATTTTCCACGCTTTTTGCCAATCGTGACTCGAATACAATGTTGCCAAATATCAAACCCAGAAATACTGCGCGTATCATTGGAATACCATTTTATTCATTTTTCTAATTAAACGAGAACATTCATTCAACAGTTTACACATGGAAAAATTTAGTTATTACAAATTATATTTTTTCGCATGTGTTAAACATATAAATTGTACAAGCCTTAAGTATGATCAGCGGTATGACTAGTGTGAAGCGATAGGATTACCTTAAGGGGTACATCTATCTAGAAGCCCGAAAAAAATGACAAAATTCCAATTTTTTTTCTTGGACAAAGGTTGGCGAAAATCAAACGGATTTTTTTAAACACAAAGGTACATATTTTGAGAGTCTTAAAAAAAATCACGAAAAAATAAAGAAAAGCAACAAAAACAGGACCGCCAGCAGATGCAATTAATTTCGCGACGTTTGGAAATAAAAATATTGTTGGAAAATGCCATTTTTTGACCCATCTACGTAGATGCAGCCTGTTAAAAAAACGTTGATTTTTTTTGTCAAGTATAATTATTGTAGAACTTCAATATTTAGGTAGAATCAGGCTCGATATTAATATCGCTTTTGCGTTTCGTTTTTTCAAAAACAAAAAAAAAAACAACAAAAAAAGGAACGACCCCGAGAGGACACGCAGTCGCCCGCGCAGCGTCAAGCAGCCGCCAAATTGGCACTTCGCAAGCAACTCGAGAAAACGTTGCTCCAGATACCGCCGCCGAAACCGCCTCCGCCGGAGATGCACTTCGTTCCAAATCCATCGAACACCGAATTCATTTATCTCGTTGGCCTCGAGCACGTTGTCGATTTTATAACGAAAGAGCCGGCGATACCACCACCACCGGAGCCCTTCGAGTGCACCCAGTGCAAAACGGACTTTACACCCGTTTGGAAATGGGAGAAGGTCAACAGCGGAAAGAAGGACGGTGGGCCGAGAGGCCAACACGCGACCTTCCAGAGGCCGCCGGCGGGACGTGACCCGCGAGTCATATGCGAGCACTGCGTCACGACCAACGTGAAGAAAGCTCTCAAAGCCGAGCATACGAATCGGTAATGTGAACAGTGACGATGAAACTTGGGCTATTTGACTATATTAAAATCATGGTTCACTCTCGTGTCATACTAAAAGAATATAGTGCTCAAAAAGTAGTTTCCATCATTTTATCGAAAAAATCATGCATTATTTTCGTTTATTTCCATTTTTAATGGAAATTTAATTTTTATTTTTATTAGCGATTTTCTTGTTTATTTCAGTGTATTTCCGCGCTTTTTCTGTTCGTTCATAGTTATTTGTAGTGATAGTTTCTATATTATCAACTTTTAAGGGGTTAGGCCACAGTAACGGGTATATTAGGAGTACAACTTTGCAGTGACCGTTTTTTTTTTCAAAAGTTTAAGGCTTTATTATAAAAAAGTGGCTACATATTTTTTAATCAAAGTACTGCCCGTCGCTAGCTACGACCTCGGCCCATCTTTCAGGTAGCATTCGAATCCCGCGTCGATAAAAGTCTTGGTCCTTGGAGGCAATCCAGGAATCGACCCAATTTTTGACTTCTTCGTAAGTACCGAAGTGCTGGTCAGCCAAATCGTGTGCCATTGACCGGAACAAGTGATAGTCGGAAGGGGCAATGTCTGGAGAGTACGGCGGGTGGGATAAAACCTCCCATTTCAGCGTTTCCAAGTACTTTTTCACGACATTTGCAACATGGGGTTGGGCATTGTCATGCTGCAGTATCACCTTGTCGTGTCTTTCGTTGAATTGTGGCCGTTTCTCTTTGAGTGCCTTACTCAAGCGCATCAACTGACGTCGGTAGAGTTCCCCTGTGATGGTTTCGGATGGTTTGAGCAGCTCATAGTTCACAACGCCCAGCTGGTCCCACCAGATACACAGCATCACTTTGGATCCGTGAATATTCGGTTTGGGCGTCGATGAACCACCGCCGACACGTTTTCTCACTAATAGAATCCTCCCCGTAAGCATCTACAAGCAAACGGTGGGCCTCAGCCGCAGATTTCTTGATGTTGAAGAAGTAAATCATAACCTCCCGCAAATGCTGAGAATTCGGCTCGTAGGTTGCCATGTTTGAGTGCCTATAACTTTATAATGCATACACGTATCCGTTAGCTTTCTTAAGTCGTTTACATTGGCAGAGCCTCTAGTTTAAAATGCCACTTTTTTTATTGAGCTAGGGCCACTACTTCGGCCGCAGTGGCTCTCTGAGTAAAACGGTCACTGCAAAGTTGTACTCCTAATAAAATCATGTACGAATTTAAGGGGAGATATGCACCTAGGAGCCGGAAAAAGGGTCATTTTTGTGAATTTTTTCAAGGAAAACTATTTGAAATTTCGGATTGGGGTTTTAATTATCTAAAAGTATATACATTCAAAAATATGTTTAATTTTCTTTATTTAAAAATATCAAAAATATACAAGGATATTATCTCCGTACACGGTACTTACTGGCGTTTCTTCAAAAATCATCTGAAAAAAAAACCAGAAAGATTATTAAATTAGATACTATAATCTAGTACTTGTCATAGCCGATTTTGAAAATATCGATTTATGACAAAATGGCGAACGTTTGAACATAAATAGTGATTTTTGGGCCAAAAATTAGTTATTATTTTGCCGATAAAACAAAAACTAAGTAACGGAAAAAAAATCCTATGACAAGTACTAGATAATGGTGTATAGAATAACCACAAAAAACCTCAAGGCAATCGGTTCATTGGTTTTCGAGAAATTTTGGGTACCGAATTGAAAAACGTGGTTTTGAGAAAAACGCGTTTGAAAATTTGGGAATGAATAAATCATGAAATTTGTCAACTTACATGGAATCATCGATACCAGGCCCATAGTGTAGGTCTTCTACGGTCGACGGAATGTTCTGAAGTAATTTATTCTTATGATGATAAAGCACCGTTTTGACGACAAAAAAAAGTCGATTTTTAGAAAATTCTACTCACCCCTTAAATAAGAATGAAGAGGAAGATTTGCTGTGCGACAACTCAGCGGCGATATAGATCCTTTAACTTCTTTACTGGCGTCTGACGTCACAGCAGGGTTGCAAATAATGCGTTACTTTTTGTAGTGCATTAGCGTTTTCTTTACTCATTACTTTACATTTTGTAAGAAAAAAAAAATTTCATTACCCATTACATTACCCTCAGTAATGTGAAAAATTTCCATTACTCATTACATTACATTTTGCAATGCAAACAGTTGCCATTACTCATTACATAGGAATTTGTAATGTAAAAAAAATTCGATTCCTCATTACATTTTGTAATGTGAAATATTTTCATTGCCCATTACAATGTAATGGTTAATGTAATTTTTTACATTACAAAGTCCAGTGTAACGAGTAACGGATTTTCTTTACATTACAAAATATAAGGTAATCAGTAATTGCATTTTTTCACATTTCTAACGCAAAGCAATGCGAAAAATCTCCATTACCCATTACAATGTAATGAGGATTATTATTCGTTTCCCATTAAGGGCAGCGGTTTTTGCACTGGGTCGATCTGACCCGATGGGAAACGAATAATAATCCATACTACCTTGTAATGAGTAATGGAGATTTTTTACATTACATTACTAATGTGAACAAATTCCATTACTCGCTACCTTATATTTTGTAATGTAAAAAAACTCAATTACTCATTAGATTAAATTTGGTAATGTAAAAAATGTCCATTACTCATTACATTACACCTTGTAATGTAAAAAAAGTCCATTACCCATTACATGGCATTTTGTAATGCAAATGTTTCACATTACAAAATGTAATATAATAACTAATGGAATTTTTTTTACATTACTAAATGTAATGTAATGGGTAATGAAATATTTTTTCATTACCCATTAAAAAACTAATGAATAATGCATTACTTTTTCATTACAAATTTCGCAACCCTGCGTCACAGGCGTCACGTGACTATATATCTGACAACGGGAGCGTTTTGGCGGTCTGGTTGAATATTTACATTTTATTGCCGATTTATATCGTAAATACTGACATTCACGAAGATAACAAAAATATTGTGAGCATAATATAGAATAATTAACGATTTAAGGCGTTACCCCCACTTGTAGCACAAAAAAGGCCTCTTTCATGAATTTTTTTAAAGAAAACTACAAAACTTTTTTAATCGATCAATATACCATCTTAAAGAACACATCTTAAAGAACTTTCAATAATTTTGTTGTTGAAAAATATTACATTGTTTATTGGCAAATGGCCGTCAATGAAATAATGTTTTTATATACACGGTTTGCGGTGACCAACATTGCGGCGAAGTGGATCATCTGAAAAAAAAATGCGGATGGATTTAGTCAAATATAAGTATAAACCAGTGTTTAATCGAAGGATTTTAAAAAATATTCATTTTTCACAAAATGGCGGACAGTCAAAGTTAAGGGGTAAGGCCACTGTAACGGCCCAAAAAAAAAGGTATTTTCACTAATTTTTTGCTCCCGAAATTGAAGGTATTTGAAAAAAAACTTTTAATGGTGTCATCGGGCATACATTAAACTTTATTATAAAATTTTTTTACAGTAAAAAAAAACAAAATGGTGGTTCCACAGCTATCTTCCCGGGACATGTTTTGCTTCCAGGGCTCCGCGGCACGCAGCACCACTGGTGCACTTTTGAATCTAGAACAAAACAAAAAAAACCATTAATCTAGAGGGCTATAGCTAGAGAATGTCGATCGGATTTTAAAAAGTATCAATTTTTGTGGATTTGGCGTGCGTTTGAAAAAAAAAAATTGATTTTTGACGAAAAAAACGGCAAGTTTTTTGTTAATAAAAAATCAATAAATAAAGTTCTTGAAAATTCCGATCGACATTCTCAAGATAATGTAAATGTTCACATCTGGTTAAAATTTCAAGTAAAAAAAATGAAAATTGTTCGAGTTATCTGGGTGCCATTTTGAAAAACTATGTTTCGAGAAAAACGCGTTTAAAGTTTTGCGAATAGTTTGTTTGGGTTTGTTTGGGTTTGTTTGGGTCGCACAGGACCTTTTTTTCTTATTCTAGAGGGTTTAAACTATTTTTTAAGCCAATAAAAAAAAATCGATTTTTCAAAAAATTTACAGTGGCCTTACCCCTTAAATAAGCCTGCAAAATTTCAAGAAGATCGGTTCATTAGTGTTCGAGTAATCTTGGTCACCGACTTCAGAAATGCCATTTTGAGAAAAACGCGTTTAAAGTTTCAATTTCCGGTCGTTTACACAACGGATACTTCTCTTTCAACGCTCATATCTCACTCAATTTTGTTCGGATCGATTTGAAATTTTCAGGACATATTCTCAGATACTTATACTTAAAAAAAATGCAATAAAAAAAAACGATTTTTTCAAAATCGCAAGTGGGGGTAACCCCTTAAGATGATTTCCACACAACAGTCAAATACCCTATAGTCTTGTGGGCTCGAAGTAAAAAAAACGGGTTTTTCCAATTGCTTAATTTTTGTTTGCAGGTTAAAAACTGCGTTTGTGAAGGCACTCCAGCAAGAGCAGGAGATGGAACAGAGGCTCGCGCAAGCTGCGTGCCCGAGTCCCGATCCTCCGCCACCCAAGCCCGTTCCTAAGCCCGTCACACCGACGAGAAGAGTCGCAACGCCGCCCGCTCCACCTCCGGTGATTCCTCAGGCTCCTCCACCGGCCCCTACGCCACCGGCTCCAAAGTTACAGGAACATCCTCTCGTAAAATTGGCCGAGAGTGGCAAATTTTCGCCTCATCACGCCGCAGCTGCGGCTGCACTCCAGCAGCAACTTTTACGAGGTCGGTTCTTCGTCGTGTTCGCGGCTTTTCTTCGCGTCGCCATTTGTCGTCGTAGCTTATTGACTTCGGCGCGTTGATAATTATGAGGCCATGGGTGTGCCGCGTACGGAAAACAGAGAAAATTTCTTTCCACCTGGAATGATCAGGGAAGAGTCAAGGAATTTTGATAATTCTCTGGAATTTTTACAGAATTTCCTTTTTGCAAGAATTACGAAAAGGGAAACTGACTTGAAAAAAAAACTGAAAAGTATTCAAATAAATATTTTTGTATATTTTTAATATATATAAAATTAACATACAAAAAAGTTATGTCAGTGCCATACATTGAAAATTTCATAAAGTGAAAAACTAATTTACTTAAAAGTTCTCTACTTTTGGATTCGAATTGTCGATACACAACCACACAATTATTATTGTAGATAAGTGTTTATGTTAATTTTTATTTATTGGCACTGACGGAAAAATTTCTCTTTATAATAAAGAACAGGTTGTGCATTTGCTTTTAATGTATTTTTATTACGTCACAGTGTTTGAATTTTTTTTCGAATTTCGGTTCTTTTTCACATATTTTATTTAGATATTTAACATTTTCATATATTTGGTCTTAAAAAAAATGATGTTATGCAGTCCGGTATAATTTTGCAATATAAGGATCGAATTGAGAAGTACGACGGTGAATCAAAAAGTTCTTAGAAGCGCGTATTAATATAATATTTTCTGGGGTGGATTGATATTGATTTTGAAGATTGTCAATCATACAATATTTATACAAAGTTTCAGTCAATTTGATCCTATCGTTTTGAAGTTACCAATTATTTTGTGCAAACAGTTGTTGAAAATACTTAAATGTGGAGAAAAGCGAGTTACGTGCAGTGATAAAATACCTGTGACTGAAAAACAGCTGCTGGCTTAGAAGTCCTTGATCGCCCACCATATTCTCCGGGCTTAGCCCCCAGTGATTTTGACTTATTCCCAAAATGAAGGTAGTCCCATCGCCAGGCTTCAATCCATAGAATGTTCATAACTTTTATTTTTGAGCTTTACTAAATATATTAATAATTGTCTCTGTAAAATTTCAGGGCTTGGTTATCGATCTAATTACAGAGAAAAAAAAATTAAAATTGCGTGTTTTTGTGAAGGAATTCCTAGACGACGTACAAAAGCCCAATTTCCGGTCGTTACAAAAGTGTATATAACCGTGGGAACTCCTCAGGTTCTTCAAAATAATCAGATTTACATACTTAACACTTGTAGTAATCCAGTGTTCTCAGAAGAAATTACGCTTATTGGCCTAATTTTTATGTAATATCAAGTTTAATTCGAACTTCCGGTATTGGATTTATTACCACTTGCTACGATAAAGAGACGTGACAGCAAGGCAACAGCTGACTGTTGTCCTAACCTCATCTCACTCATTCAAATTTCACACACATATTTCATTTTTGACCGACATATTTCGCCGACACAAATTTTCCACGCTTTTTACCAGTCGTGGCTCGAATACAATGCTTTATATTTCCCGCACCTGATATTGTTTTGACAGATCGACGTTGAAAAGCATGGATATTAAACTCGCCTGGTTGAGTAAAAAGAGACGGAGATAGAACCATTGTTGCCAAATATCAAACCTAGAAATACTGCGCGAATCGTTGGAATAACTATTTTTTCATTTTTCTAATTAAATGTCAACGTTCATTAAAGGCGGGGTAAAGTATTAAAATTTTTTTTTTCATTTTTGTTTAATTTTTTAAACGAATGCATAATATATCAAGAATATTGTGTTAAAATTTCAAGTCGATCGGAGTAAAATTGACGAAGTTATGAGTATTTGAGCGTCTATTGCTCCATGCCGTTCTCTTCTCTTCTGCGTTTTTCAAACCGTTTTTCTGAGACTTGTCATATTTGAAGTCCATGTGCACGATAACGCAAAATCTACTGGACCAGTCGCTTTGAAATTTTGCACAGTACTTCTTCACATAATTCACCAGGGAGTGTCGAGAGCTTTTTTTTTTTTTTTAATAATTACTAATTTTTCAACAACAAATTAGCCGATTTTTTTAGCGAAAATCGGGTTTTTGGCTCCCAAGTGCTACGAAAAATCGAAAAATCGAAGGAAAAAAATCCTCCCGTCATTACCTCGAGAAACACCTCCTTTAACAAATGCATTTTGATTTTTTTGTTTCAAATGATTCTGTTGCGAGTTATGGTGCACACCGCAAACCAACTTTTTTTCGAGGCGCCTCCGGGGTTTAATTTTCACTCGCTCAATTTTGAATATTTTGCAATGCAAATTTAGGAGAATGTTGTTCAAATGTTACTTTATTATATGTAAATTTTTCAATAAACGAACACTATTCGTTACGCCAAAAAAAAATCTTAAAAACATGCCTTTTTTTCGCCGAATTAACTTTACCCCGCCGTTAAACAGTTCACACATGGAGAATTTTAGTCATCACAAATGATTTTTTTTGCATATGTTTAAAATATAAATTGTACAAGTCTCAAGTATGGACAATGGTATCACTAGGGTGAAGCGATGGGACTACCCTGAAAGAGCATATCCGGGGGGAGAAATTTTACGACGATGACGCGGTTATGGCTTCCGTACAAGAGTTTTTTGAGAGTCAAGAAAATGTTTGTTTTTCAGGAAGGAATAAGAAAGTTGGAAAGGCGGTATTCTAAATTATAGAAGTAGAAGGAGATTGTGTAGAAAAATAAAAGGTAATTCTTTAGATGAGTGACTTTTCCAAAAAAATGTTATCCTATTTCTCCAATAAAATATGATTTATTGGCTTTGTTTTGGGTTGAAATATTGAAAAACCCAAACAAGCCCAAGACAAACTTAATATAAGCCTCGAAACGTTAAAAATTCCCTATTTTATCACGTGTTTCCGCGAACTTCAAAACTCCATAACTTTTTATGGGAGGGGGGGAGTGAATTACAGCTTCCCCCGACTGAATATAATCGTTTATAACCCAATAAATGAGAAAATAGCAAAAAGAATAATTTTAGTTCCATTTTTCGGTAAAGTCACTTATCTAAAGAATTACCAAATAAAATATATATCGTTTTTTTAATTTCCTTATATTTTTATCGTGATTCTAAGAACTTTTTGATTCACCCTCGTATATTTGACGAGAACAAAGTGTTCTTTATTTCACCATAAACTGTCTGGAATATTTGCAAAACGTGGCCAAGTCAGGAAATTTCTGAGTCATTAATGCGTAACAACCATGGACGCCAATTGATCGAATAGCGTTGGTTATGGGAAAAATAACAGTTGCGGTAACGGAGAATGCAGCTTTGTCGAGTCGTTGATATCGTATTTTATTTATTTTTTTTTTCACGCAGAATTGACGAAAAATCCGGTGCCGGGTTTGCCGTCTCATCAGCCATTGCCAGCTCACATGATGCCACCGTTCAACCCCATATTGTATCCCTATCAATTGGCAATGGCACAGGCGGCCGGTGGCAAGGGCCTCGTCGAGTTGCAGCGCCAAGCTGCCGATCTTCAGCGTCAATATCTCCTTGATATGATTCCATCGCAGACGTCGCAGGGACAGAGCGGCCAAGCTTCGTCCCGTGCTCATCCTCACAATTGGAAGACGTAACCGAATTTGCCCCAATGTCGAGATTATTCGTGAATTTTACGGGCAACGAGAACCATTGAACAAAACAGAAGAGGGAAAGAAAGAAAAAAAAACACGGAAACGAGGAAAAGCAGGCCAATTGCGACTCCGAGTGAGCTGGGAAAGAGAATGAAGGAACAATCTTTTTTTTTTAACCCTCGAATTCGCCGGAAAACCCAGTTTTTCGGAGCTGAATTAGCGGGAACTTTGCCGAGCTGCAGAAAGAAAACGCACCAAACTCTCGAAAAACGGAAGGAAGTCGGACGGAAAAAAAAAGAAAAAAAGCAGAACGATAAACTTTTCCCTCTTTTCTGGGCGATACGGAAGAAGCGGCGTACGCGCGAGGCGTGAAAAATCGCGATATACATAAAATTTGGATGCGACTAAGGAAGAAATGAGATGGAGGAAAAAAAAACTCGAGTGTCCCATGTGCATAATAATATTAGTAATATTAATATTAACGATGAATGAAACGATAATGTTAAAGGGTGGACACGGGAATTACGTGCCACGAACGTGTTCGTATTGATAACGATAAATCGACGAAACAACCGGAAGGACGCTAACGATGACTATGACGTAATCACTGCGACGACCGACGTGAAGTGTTTTTTTCTTCTTTCATCCCCAAGGGTGCTCGGTGATTCGTCAAGGAGGATAATCGTGTAATAATCGTCGAATTAATAGCTATCCGATTGATATTGATTTAGGGGGGGAAGGGAAAGGGCTGTAGAAGGAAAATTCGTGAGAATATTTCTCTCCCGTTCCGCGTGTATGTCTATACAATTAGGTTTCGTTCTTTTTGTTTTCCTTCTCCCAACTGTGAATTCGTTTTTAAGGGTCTCCGTCGTCCTTCGTGATTGAGGAAAGAGAATTGAGCCCTAGCGAAATATTCGTGGTGAATTTTTCAAACGACGATACGAGCTTGTCATTTCTCTCTCCCTCGATACGTGTTTTGCGTGTGCGCGACTGGTAAGAATGAACGAACGAATGATTGTTTGACATTTTGTTTTTCTTCGCGTCCTTTGTAATTATTCTTTATTTGTGATTTCGCAAGCGAACGAAAAATGCGATCGTTTATCGAGGCTGCAGGAAAGACTTCGAAATCTGGGAGGGGAGGATATACGGAAGAAAAACGATAGGAGTCGATACACACAGACGAAAAGAATGCAGGGCAAATAATTTGAGAAAGACGGAAGAAGCAGTTGCAATTTAATTAATTCAATTAATTAAATTTAATTAAATTTAATCAATAATGAATTTTGCTCGTACGTTGTCGCGCTGTCCTCTGAATTATACTCTCTCGTCAGTTATGGGTTTTTTGTTGTTGTTGTCCGCTCAATCACTGGTAACAATAAGTCTCCGAGTTTCTTCTCCCCTACAATTCAAACGAAATGGAAAAAAAAAATCACCGACTAGTAAGATAAACGGTAATAATCTCGATATTTCTCATTATAATATGGTACAACTAATATAATAGCATAACCAACCATCATCGTCAAATTATCTCTCTGTCTTTGTACATGTCGCAACAGATTTTGGGCTCGAAAAAAAAAAAATAACACGCATACACAAATGAGAAAGATAATGATAATCGTTTCCAGCTCTCCTTTACATAAGTAGACGTTCGCCCCCAAGTCGCTCTGCGATCGCATAATATCAATAGTGTTAAATTTCCCATAATCTAGACTTCTGCTTGGCATCTATCTCTCTCTCACTCTCTCTCTCTCTCTCTCTCTCTCTCTCTCTCTCTCTCTCACACACTCTCACTCTCACTCTCTTCCTCTCCGACGATTTGTAAATATCAGTTCTAAGGGCAAAAAGACGCGCTTCTTCGTTTACCGACGTTGACACAGGAAAAAAAAAACAACAAATTTGAAACAAACAAATCAATTTCGTCTTTAGTTACTTTTGTTACACGTGTGAAACCTTTGAATTTACGGCTTCTATCTCTTCGGTGTGTTTCGGCGCATTGCTCGTGTTATCGGTGCGCGAAAAAGAAATCTCGGATTCGAATTTAAAAAATTAACACAAGCCAATACAAATTTCTCGTAAATAAATTCGAAAAACGCTACCTGGGATCCCATTCATCGATCACCCCCCCCCCCCCTCCGGATACGGATTAAATTAGGTAATCACTGAATAATGAATGTTACTCAAGGTAAAGAAATAAAGCTTGTCAATAATTGTATTACAAAAAAAAAACAACAAGAACGTCAATGATTCAATTCAACTGCACGATTGATTCGGCGAGGTCGGAAGAATTTTCGCGCAACCGGCGAAACCAGTCGGGAATCCAGCCGCAGCACCGCGCCAGCTTGCTCTAACGTTCCATACCTTTCTATGGAAACGCGAGACATTGGTATTCGAAGAGTGGATGTATTACGGCGAATTGCGAAATTGTTGCATGCACGGAGGGAAAAAAAGACGTTCGTAGGATCACTCGAGTTTCTCAATTTCACAATATCTCCGCGAGTGGATTTTTATTTCAGCTTTGAAGATTTCTTTAAGGGGGTATCCGTCTTTGGAATATTAAAAAAATCGTTGTTTTTTTTGCATATTGTTATAGTGTGAACTTTGACGAATATTTTAAGACCAACCGGACCCTGAAGTTCTGGAAATTGACGAAGTTACACCTATTTTAGTGGACCAGTGTGCGTCGAGTTGGTTAGCTGAGGCAGTTATGCACAAAGGAAATGTTTATTCTATTGCCCCCTGGGGTGGGGGCGAAATACAGGAGCGTTCGATCTCGATGATGAGGAAGGACACTTATATGGTGACGGAATCGTTGACTAGCGGTAAGATGACAATATTTCACACATTTGACAGTGTCAAATGTGTACCAAAACTTTGAACGCGATTATCTCGAAACTACATATCTTGACACTGCGGGATTGATATCTTAAACAGCCCCGGTTCTAAGGGGGGGCAAACCGGGGTACCTGCCCCCGGCGGCAATTTAAGGGGGCGCCAAATTCTTGTGTTTGAAAAAACTTGTTTCACTAAAGCGCCTAACATCCAGGGTGCTTTGGTGAGTTTCAATGGCGTCGTGATCCTAGCTATCGAAATTAAAACTGCCTAGGAGATGAACTTTGATGAGGTATTCCTTTAGGCGTCTTTTGAAAAACTGCTTGTCTTATAGCTCAGCAAGTTATTGATCGATCGGGCTGATATTTTGCCAGATTTCTCACTATAAGACTATTGGAAGGATATACCTAAAGTTTCAAGGTTCCCTGATGGAAATCCGCTTATTGGAATTCGTCAGATTTTAACAAAAAATGTCAGATTTGATAATATTCCGTCAACTTTCAATGAGAAATAATGTCAGAATATGTCATTTATACGACAGAATCTGTCATATTATTTCGAGATTTGACAATTTCTGTGAGAAGTTCATGATTTCTGACCGGAAATTGGAACATGCTTTACAGAATCTGTCATATTTTATCAGAAAAGTAATGTTATAATTCAGTAATTTCTGTCAGAATCTTACATAATATGTCATATAATGTCGTAAGAGTTTTCCATTTTATGTGAGATTTTCGTCATTTAATGTCATTTTTTGATGGAATAAAATGGAATTCTTCAACATTCATGAAATATTATGACCGAATCTGTCGAATTATATCATTCTTTCTTATTTTTTGTGAGATTTTCGTCATTAAATGTCATTTTTTTATGGAATATAACGGAATTCTTCAACATTTATAAAATATTATGACCGAATATGTCAAATTATATCATTCTTTCTTATTTTTTGTGAGATTTTCGTCATTAAATGTCATTATTTAATGGAATGAAATGGAATTCTTTAACATTCATGAAATATTATGACCGAATCTGTCAAATTATATCATTCTTTTTTATTTTTTGTCATATAATAACCGAACTTGTTAACTTTTGACATTTTGCATTATAAATATATGATATATTCTGATGAATTTTAACATTTAATTATCGATTCTGATAATAAATTGTCAGAATTCTGTCAGCTGAAATCTGTCAAAATTCAATAAAAATGTGACAACAAATTATGATAAAAATTATCGTTTTCTATCATTTTTTGACATTTTCTGTCATTTTTTTCGATGCAACAATATGTCAAAAAATGGAAAACTGATTTATCATTTTTTGTTAAAAGATGACATTTTCCGACATAAAGATGACAGAAAGTATCAAATTCTGTAATTTAATGACAGCTGAAATCTGTCAGAATTCAACAAAAATGTGACAAATTATGATAAAATTATCGTTTTCTATAATTTTTTGACATTTTCTGTCATTTTTTTCCATGCAACAATATGTCAAAAAATGGAAAACTGATTTATCATTTTTTGTTAAAAGATGACATTTTCCGACATAAAGATAACAGAAAGTATCAAACTCTGTGATTTAATGATAGCTGAAATCTGTCAGAATTCAACAAAAATGTGACAACAAATTATGATAAAAATTATCGTTTTCTATCATTTTTTGTCACTTTCTGTCATTCTTTTCGATGCAACAATATGTCAAAAAATGGAAAATTAATTTTATCATTTTTTGTTAAAAGATGACATTTTCTGACAAAAAGATGACAGAAAGTATCGAATTCTGTGATTTTATGACATTCCGTAAAGTTAACATAATATGTGAGGTTCTGTCCGATTTTCATAGATTATTTCCGACAGAATCTATCAAAATATGTACGATTCCATCAAATTATGTTAGAATCTATTCATTTTCACTGTTTCTGACATTTTTTAACAGATTTCAACATTATTTGTCGAATTCCAATAAGCGGATTTCCATCAGGGTTATCGCGTAAATAAATTACTTTTTCGGGGTAAAAATTGTCAAGAAAATGGTAAAAAATATGAACATTTGATTACAAAGCGTACTTAATTTTCAATTTTATACCTTTTAATATTTTTATAGGTATATCCTTCCAATAATCTTATAGTGAGAAAACCGCCCAAAATTTCAGCCAGCTCGATCAATAACTTTTTGAGCTATTCCATGAGCAGTTTTTCAAAAGACCCCTAAAGGAATACCTTATAACGCCGTTATTTTGTTTTGTTTGAAAAAGGAAAAAAAGTTTTACCATTTGAAAGTTGTAATAAGATCATGTCTACATTTTTAAATGATGCGATTATCTTATCACATTTTTTTTAAATCATGAAAAATGACTTATTTTCGGGCGTCTAAAGAGATCTGTTCCCTTAATCTCAAATGCTGGAGGGGAGGGGCACCAATGTCAAGTTTTTGCCCCAGCTCGGAAAAATCGTAGATCCGGGGCTGATCTTGAGTAACTTTCACACTGTTGACTTGAATTTGCACAGTTAGCGTTCAAACAGTAGTCATTTTCGGTTCACGATCGCATTTTTTAATTGGATGAACTATTTGTCGATAATAATTACTTCAGCATGCTGTTTTTCAAGAGAAAAATGAGGTTCTCTTTGGATAAGTTGTCATTTTTCGTATTTTTTAAAATTTCGAAAAGTGGATCGTGAACCCACAGCCAATTGGATATATTTGAAGAATTTTTTGTTTGTTTTCGTTTCAGATTACATTTAAGCCTGGTAGAGATCCCACCGCTGGAGGACTGCAACGCCAACTGCAGCACCACGAACACTTTGAAAGATTCTCTTCCGAAAAATTACATTGTAACCACAAACACGCGTACAACATGTTGGGCAAAAATTAATTTATTCCAACCAATGTGTTACTAGAAAAAGATTCGTCATTCTGACCCTTCAAATTGGGCTTCCAGAGAGGAATACCCCCTTAAGGCCTTAGGCCACTGTGACGGGTATAAAATCATGTGCGAATTTAACAATTTTTTTCGTATGAAAAAGTGATTCACTCATGAAATTAATTACACATCTATTTAGTATGAATATCAAGCTGTTAGAAAATATATCTTTTTTTTTCGATGTACAAAATGGCGGAATACTAATAATTTATTTTGTTATCTTTTTTAGGCGCTCGGCAACGTGACATTTAGCATCCACAATTTTTTACCAAGAACCAAAAACAAAAATTCTTGTCAATCTACATTAGAATACCTAGAGAAGTACGTACGGAATTTAAAAAATATTGTTTTATTCAAAAGTTGTAGGTATTTGAACTTAAGGCGTTACCCCCACTTGTAGCGCAAAAAAAGGCCTTTTTCATGAATTTTTTTAAAGAAAACTACAAAACTTTTTTGATCGATCAATATACCATCTTAAAGAACACATCTTGAAGAACTTTCAGTAATTTTTTTATTGAAAAATATTACATTGTTTAGTGGCAAATGGCCGTCAATGAAATAATGTTTTTGTATACACGGTTTGCGGTGACCGACATTGCGGCGAAGTGGATCATCTGACAAAAAAATGCGGATGGATTTAGTCAAATATAAGTATAAACTAGTCTTTAATCGAAGGATTTTAAAAAATATTCATTTTTCACAAAATGGCGGACAGTCAAAGTTAATGGTTCGATTTTAACGAAAAAAACGGCCGTTTTTTGGCTATAAAACGGCCATTTTTTTTTCGAAAAAAAATCGATCGATTAAAGACTACATTTTTATGTGTTAAATAAGCCTGCAAAATTTCAAGAAGATCGGTTCATTAGTGTTCGAGTAATCTTGGTCACCGACTTCAGAAATGCCATTTTGAGAAAAACGCGTTTAAAGTTTCAATTTCCGGTCGTTTACACAACGGATTCTTCTCTTTCAACGCTCATATCTCAGTCAATTTTGTTCGGATCGACTTGAAACTTTCAAGACATATTCTCAGATACTTATACTTCGAAAAAATGCAATAAAAAAAAATCGATTTTTTCAAAATCGCAAGTGGGGGTAACCCCTTAAGAAATGAATTTTCAGTGAAAAATTTCGTTACAACTGCTCATAAAATGCTCGTAAAATGAAAAGCTTTCGATTAATCAGAAATTGCGTACGTATTTCTCTGCGAAACGCAATGAGGAATATAACTTTTAAATTTGAAGTAAATCGAGTGAAAATTGTTGAAGTTATTTGTCACGCCAATTGGAAAAAAGCTGTTTCGAGAAGTTTCGAGCAGTCGGCCATTTTTTACATCGAAAAAAAAGATATATTTTCTAATAGCTTGATATTCATATTAAATAGATGTGTTATTAATTTAAAAAGTGAATTACTTTTTCATACGAAAAAAAATTGTTACTTTCGCACATGATTTTATACCTGTTACTGTGGCCTAAGGCCTTAACACGAAAGAACATTGAACGCTTGTGATACTACCCACAGCGGTATTATGTTCGTCGAGTATTGTGGGGAAAAAGACTGGACCAGGCGGTACATTTTTCTTTTCTTCGCTCAATTAATTATGAAATTTGATTACTGTTCCTTGGCAGCTAAGTTCATATTTTATGAGATGTAGTTTTACTTCAATATTTTACCGTCCACCGATCGGTACTTTAACTTTCTTTGCAACAACTTTTCACGCGCATTTAACAAAAATGCGGTATCAAAATTTGGCCCTTAAATTTTCAAAAAACAATTTCCAATTTAATTCCCATACAAGAACTGTACAAAGTCATCGATTTTTGTCTTTTGAATTTTGCACGCCTGATCGGCGACTAAAAAAACCATCGTTTTTGAATTAAGGGGAATAGGCATCGAAAAATCTCGATTTTTTTCGTGTTTTTTGTATTCTGTTACTACAATCTCTTCCAAATATTTTGGTGCAAAGAAAACTGAAGAATTCGTAAAATTGAGCTCAGGAGAGCAATAAAACTTCAAGAAGTTAGGGTGGAAAAAAACTGACGTTCCGGGATTGCTGCCACAGGAAAGCTAAACTCGAGAAGTCCTTCGACAGTGCCGGTAAGTTTTAACGTACGTAAGTTGCAATTTGGGGAGAACTTAAAAGCGTTTTTCTCGAAACAGTATTTTGTACTAGTTTTGTCGCGATAACTCAAGAACGATTGACGATATCGCGTTGATTTTTTTTTAAATGAAAATATCAACTTTCTCTGAAAAATGTACGGACGCCTATGTAAAAAAGTCTATTATTATTGTTATTACAACAAATGTCATCCGTTTTTTCGATGTATTTCGAATTTTAGCCACCATGTCATAAATTTTCATGTTTTTTCAAAAATGTCAGGTACAGTCTGTGGAGGAACAACCCTTGAAGAGAAAGGCGTTTGGAAATTGCCGAAAACCTCAACCGGCCACTCGGAATCGTCGCAATGAGGGAGCAGTTCATGAGACGAGTGGTCTTCTTTATCCACCTATATCTCCCTTGAATATTTATATTTGTGACACCTGAACCACTGAATGTAATAGCCAAAGTTCTAATAAAAACGTTGCAAAAAAGAAAATGTATGTACGTTTTTCCGGTTCTTCACAAATGCTATTTGAATTTTGTCCCATTTTCGGTCTGTTTCCCCCGCCTAGTCCCTTTAAAGAGAAACGATACTTAAATCATTTCAGATCAGCTTTGGACTGGAATATTTTAGGCAGAATTTAAGAATTCAACAAAAAGTGCTTTAAATGGCAGGAAATTTTTTTATCCTGAAAACTCCCCGTTGCAAAGAACCGATACAACTCCGCTTCAGCGGTTTTGGCTCTGCGTTGATGAATTAGTCAGGATATGTTCTTTTATATGCATAGATAAAGCTTAGGAAAACGACTAGTGGAAGAATTTTTGTAGCCGCGACTATTCAGAGAAAATGGCCAAATGTATAAATCTATTGAATGTGCGGGAAATTTTTTATTCCAGTTTATCGTTGGATATAACAATTGATTGTGACTTATTTTAATAAAGCGCTATTGTAATTTACCAATGATTCAGAAGGGCCCTCCTTATGCCCCCACAAAATACGGCCCTCCGCGAAAGGAGTACCCTGAGGTGGGTGATACCTTTAGGCGAGGAAAAAATTAGCTGAATTTCATGCTGTTTTTTGCAAGGAAGCATTTATTCACTATTTTTTAGACTCAGGATATGTTTTATTACTACTTTTGGCTGCTACATGGTATTAAAAAAAAATAATCTTTAAAAATGGCGGAGGTACGGCACGGTCTTCTAAACTTCATTTTCAAAATTGGCGTGACGTATAGTTGAAAGACGAATGGACCGATTCTGATGAAATTTGCTATTAAGGTAGTCCTGTAGTTTTGGTAAAATCTTAGGAATTGGCTGAAATCTAAGTATGGTGTAGATACGAACTTTATGGACTGATGCCCAAAAATTCAATTCGATTCCCCGTTTAGTTCATGAGATAATTGCAGTTGAATATAGGTATTTTTGTACGCGATCCCTATAGGCCATCGATGTAACTCTAGTGGCGCAGCCCTTGCGGCGAGTTTTGACAAAACGTGGATTGGTTTTCGTCTGCTAGTGCAGTATGCCGGTCGCCATTTAAATCAGGTGTTTGCGTGAATGACAGCACCGCGTGTGATATTTACGTTGTAAAAACAGCGTTTCACGTCATATTTGGGATTGTTGACGCGTGTTTGAGAAAGAACTTTTCCCATCACAGTCCTTTTCTCACCAGCACCAATTTCGCGAACTTCCGACACATGATGACTATCGAAAGTTTTCTGTCTATATTACAACATCCTTTATATAAATTTCCGATGCAAACAATAATTGAAACAGAAATTTTGTTGTACGGCAGAAAAAAAATTGTGTGCAGCCAATGTACGCAATTTCATTAACATTCTCTTCGTCACATACCTATAGATATGCTTTTAGGGCGAAAGGAAGTCATGAGGATACATTGAAATCCGCAAGTAATCGTTATTAGTTCCATCACACTATTTTATTTTATTTACAAGCACATTCCATTCACAATGTGAGATCTACAATCGATGATGCTTGCTCAAGCCTAGCTCTTTCGTGTTTGTGCCTGTTTGACTTAAGGAGGTACGGTGATTAGAGCGAGTCCAAGATAAAAGCCCGATTTTTTTAAATAACATTGTCGAGAGCTTCGTCCATGCGTATGCGGAGTTTCCGCGAGATTTACCGTACAGTTTCTGAGTTATTAATTGTTAAAGTTGGTCAATTAGTCACACATAGACGACAAAATGTGCCTGTCCTCTCATATATCGATTTTTTTGTGCTACTTGGAGCCAAGACACGCGTAAAAAAAACTGACGGTTGCGTTCGTTGGTTCGTTGTGATCAATAAGGCAACTTGAATTGGAAAGCTCACCGCAGAAATAAGCAATAAATTTAGAAATAAAGTCGCGAAAAACCGAAGTATACGGCGAGAGAGACGTCTCGTGACGTAACCGCAGCCATCTTGCTCGAAGTGTGGCAACGCCGGATATCCGCGCAAATTTGATTCTTCTATCGGATATTTTCAACGCGAATTAAAAATATGGTTGTGTGAAGCCGTACGTTTTTTAATCGATTATAAAAGGCCTTTCGTCGATATTTACTCAAAGTTCTTTTATGTATAGCCAAGGCATCTCAATCTTTCTGGCGACATGCATACAACGCATTTATATGTAAAGTCAGCATGGAAAAACCGTCATATAAAATGAACGTTCGTTTTTATATCTGCAAATATTGTGAAAATTAGGAAAGGGAAAAATAACATAACAATCGATGAAATATGTTTTGACTTCGGACAGATTGGCCATTGGATATTGAGGTTAACGTCAACGCGACGTTTTTCATTTGCATTCGCAATATCATCTTTTCACTCTCTAATTCTTGTCCGACAGAATCTACCTTTGTCTCTAATCTGGACTTCAGGTACAATCCTGTTACTCTCTTGATAAACTTCTACAGTACTTATTTTCATTCTCCATGTTTACCGGCTACCAAAAATAATAAGCCGAGCGCGTGGGACCGATGACAGCTATCGAAAATGCAACGATGCTAAACGTCAAAGATATGGCGTACTACTGAAGTCGAGTAGTAGATTATTACGTTTGTTTTCATATTATAAAAATAATAAGTAGCTTGAAATTCAATACTTAAAAAATATTTCTCGAAATATAGGCCACACACATATGTCTAAAACGCGGTATTATGGCGGTAGCGGTATTATGGCGAAAAAAAGACTCTTAGTTTACTAGCGTGGTCAACACCGTACCTCCTTAACCGCCACGCGCCAATCCAAATTTTGCCACCGGCAGCCGTTGCGCGGCGCCACCACGAAAGTTACTTCGGAGGCCTATACCTAACACGTAAACCTATAGGAGTTTGCTCGCATTTCTCGATATAGGTTCTAAACGGATCTTAGGATTTCAAAATAAAAACACAAGTGTACGCAGTACTATTGTGGGATTGATTTTTTTTTTTAATGACAAACTTCGACCATTTAGTTTCGGAGATATCGACTTATGAAAAGTGAAAATTTTATTGCACACCGAACTCGGGCCCAACCATCTCTAACGGAATGGCAACAGTGTACGGTACAGCCAGCTGATCGGCGCGTGGTCTGGCAACTCGAAGCGTGTTTTATTTTCCCGAGTTCTAGTAATTCTGAGACGGATGTGAAATAAATTTATCTTGCAAATTTCATTTGTTCAATTTATGCATGTATTTGTCTTTGTTACAGCGAATACAATTTAAACTGTCGACAAGATGCTGTAAATCCACGATCCGACGTCCTTAGACGGCGAATTTTTGTTGCTGATCGTTGAGGTTATGGTTATTCTCATCACGTTTAGCCGCATTTGCCACAGCTTTCAGTCTTTTACCAAGCGCCTTTTTTTCTTGTAAACTTTCCTTTGTATCACATTTAGGTTCACATTTTCACGCTTTTTTTATTTATATAAAATATTTCGCGGAAGACGGATCGTGGGAAGCTCAACGCTATGACTGCAGGAAAATCGTGCTGTTGCCGCGACTACAGCGCCGCTCTCTATACGAGTATGAGACCTATGTACGCTTGAGGTGCGAATGGGTGGGACATGTAGAGGGTATAAGCTCTGTCAAAAATTTACAACCAACAGCTTCGTATAGGCATGGGATGTCACTATACGCTTCGACCGAAACTTTTGGCTCATACGTGTACCTACAGAACTACCTCTATCTTTCTAACCGTAACATGACCCTGAATGTTAAACATTTTTTAATGTCTTTTTTTATTCCCAATTGTCGCTATTTTATCGGAAAATTCAATCTTTTTGTTGCAAAGCGTACCATTCCATCGATTTTCAACATTTTTCACTTTTTCTTGGTTCATATTCTGTGTACGAGTGTAGAGGTAAGAAAAAAATCCGTTGGTTTAATTCAGATTTATTCCGCCAACGCTACGTGTCGCCGTCTGACAACTTTTTTAAAGAAGAACAAAAATACCAGCGAAACTCCTAACAGCGAAAAGTAGTAATAAAACATACCCTAAGTCTCAAGAGTAATGAAGAAATCTTTCCTTTTGAACAACAAATCATGAAACTCAGCAATCTTTTCTTCGCCTGAAGGTATCTTCTTCCTCCTTAAGACGTAGGTGAGTTACGAGGCATCGTTGAAGACGCAATGTTTATAAGTAACCGTCTCATTGTCTCCGTTGCATCGACTCTCCCTAGAAGTTGGTAAATTTCAACATCGATCCAAGAATCCTACAGCTTTGTTATCGTGGCTCGTGCCTTTTTACGTGGCAGTTGTTGACGTTATGGCGAGGGTTTTGGAAGTGCTCTCGGTGTTGTTTTCCAGCTGGGTCAAACATTTCTTGAAGTGTTTGGAGCAAAACGGATAGAGGGTGGGATGGTCGCAGTTTCGGCAGGCTGCTGCGAGGTGGGAACAGCATCTGAGGCTCTCGCGACAACAAGGTGCCCACATCTCGGGTCCGGCCGCAGCACAATTGTAACAATAACAGTCACCTGCGAAATTTTTCAATGTCAATTATGTTAGAATCTCGAATATACGAAATTTGCCGAGTGTGTTGGAACACGCATTACTATTACACGGGTCAACAGGAAAAAGGTTGAATTTGTATTAAAATAAATCAATTTCGATTTTACCCGTGAAAAAAATGGGCATATATAAACATATATAATTATTTATACTCATATATAACATTATATACAATTATATATGCCTTAACATGACAACATGAATGATCATATATGTAGATATATTACCATGTATAGTATTTATTTTTCCTAGGTGTGGAGCATATATGCACATTAGGGTGGCCGTTATTTTGGCTTCGGTAAAAAAATGTAACGTCTAGCAAAAAAACTAATCAAGATATGAAAAAAATCTCTGTAAAATTGGACGCGCTGGGACAAGGAGAACACGTGCCACCGAGCAGTTTAATTTTCAAAAATACATGCATTTTTTTAATGTCCGCACTAAAATATTCATTAGTCTCATAGTATTAATTAAAAAAATTGGAATTGCGTACATTGATTTTACATATTAAGAGGTACAAAATATATTGTTTACTGTTTTTTCCATCCATTATGTACAGTCGTGAGTAGATTGAAAAATTAATAGAAAATTTGAAAACGGATGTGGCGGTTTGGCCACACTGTGGCGGGAAATCAAAGCAGTGAATTCATTATCGGGACGGATTTTTTATGCAAATAATAATATAATAATCGTGTATTGAATGCTTCAAAATGATATTTTTTTTTCTTGAGCCTGCGAGAAGATTTTCCAACTGTAGTGGCGATAATACAAAACATATTGCAGACAAATAGTTCGAAATTTGGTCGTGGCGCTTCGTCCGCTCATTTTTACCTCCCGAGCATTACCGACCGAGTTGGTATGCCATTGTTGGTTGATTCCAAACGGTATCAGGTATTCCAGTCAGACTTTACTTTTCTGCTCGATAAAGACATTGATTTCTTTATTAGTGCCGAATCTATGGCGTTTTTTGAACGATTTAAAATTGATTGTACTTTTCTCGACGCCGATGTATCTGTTTGGACTCGAACGAGAGTTATCAAATGGGCGCGCAATTGATAAAAAAAATAAGAGTCTGTAATGATATAGCGGAGCGAGGTATCAAACTTATCACCAATTATAACAATAGATTGACTTACGATGAAGATTAAAAACAATTTGTTCTTCAATTTGGCGCCGAATTTAAAGAAAAAATCCGAACGTAAACAAATGTACTCTACGTCAATCATTTCATAGATGAACTGCTATTACTTACGTGATATTTCATGTAACGGTACGAATTTGCGGTACGTGATTGCTAGAAAAAAATCAGTAAATAATATATTTTGTAACTCTTAATATGTATGTATAATCAATGTACCCAATTCCAGATTCTTTAAATTAATATTATGAGACTAATAAATATTTCAGTGCGGCCATTAAAAAAGTGCATATATTTTTGAAAATTAAACTGCTCGCTGGCACGTGTTCTACTTAGCCCAGCGCGTCCAAATTTTACACAGATTTTTTTTTTTCATATCTTGATTAGTTTTTTTGCTAGACGTTAACATTTTTTTACCTAAGCCAAAATAACGGCCACCCTAATGCACACATATGATCATGTATGTTCAAAAGTTGGTACTCTGAACTCAAATATGAACATATGGTTGTATATATGAACTCATATATGATACAACATTTACTATATATTATCATATATAATTGCATTTGCCCCCAAAACCCATATATAAGCGTATATAATTGTATATGAGACCATGTATATAAACCTATATATGATGTACAAACTATTTTGGCGTCATATATAGTCATATATGTAATCGTAATTACCCGCAACAACCATATTTGAACGTATATAATAACGAAAACAGATATGACCATGGATATTATTCCATATAAAATACCACTACAGTCTATTTTGATATCATATAAGATCATTTATACTGCGTGTCATTTTTCATATAATACTGTATATAAGCAGCAAAATCAGCATGTGATGCTGATAATATTTTATTGTTTTATTATAAATGCACTAAAATGGTGATTTGAAAGTAATTTCTTATTAATGCGTACACTGAGAAAAAAACCAATCGAATCAAAAAAGTATATTGGTTGATCCAAATAAATGTGCTGCTGCGGAATGCCACCGATATATGAGATTGTTTCAATACTATAAAAAATTGGAAAATGTGATTGATTTGAATAACATATTATTTTATTTGAAAAAGCTCTTCTGTTCTCCGAATATCTACATTATCCTTCGAATAAAATTATATTCGATTGAAATCATTCTATATATTAGGTGTACAAATAAGTTTTAGAACACTTCGATTTTGTATCATAACAGCTATTCTAAATTAATTCAAAGGTCCCGCTCACTTATCATAGATGGCGCTTGATATGTAGTGTCGAAACGTAAAGGAGTCATAAACATAACCTATAAATTCTGTAAATTAAACATGCAGACTGATAAGCTATTTATTAGACACTGCATTCGCTATGAATTCCATCAAGGAAAAAGTGTTAGGAAAGCGTGTGAATCGATATGTTCTGTTCTTGGAGACAACATTGTATCTAAAAGTACATGTGAGTATTGGTATAAACGATTCAAAGAAGGTGATTTCGACGTTAGTGACCGTGAACGCACGGGGCCTCCTGTAAAGGTGGACGATCAGGAACTGCAAGCGTTGCTGGATGAAAACTCTTGTCAGACGGAGAAACAACTTTCGGAACAGCTTGGAGCAACTCAACAAACTGTTTCTTATCGTTTAAAAGCAATGGGTAAGATTCGAAAAGGAACAAAGTGGGTACCACACTTTCTGACTCAAGAAAATAAAAACAGCCGTCTTAACATTTGTGTGAGTCTTTACAACCAGCAACATAGAAAGTCTTTCTTGTGGAAAATTGTGACCGGCGATGAAAAGTGGATTTATTTTGATAATCCGAAACGCAAATATCATTGGGTTGACCCCGGCGAGCCGACAACATCCACGCCAAAGCGCAATGTTCATTGTAACAAAGTCATGCTGTGCATATGGTGGGATATGAAAAGCGTACTGTATTATGAACTTCTCAAACCTGGTCAAACAGTTACTACCGATCGCTATTGTCATCAATTGATGCAAGTGAATCAAGAAATTGAGAAGAAACGTCCATTTTCTGGTAAAGGAAAACGTCCAGTAAAACTGCTCCATGACAACGCGCGGCCTCATGTGGGTAAACCGGTCAAGGATACGTTACTAGCGCTTGGATGGGAAGCTGTACCACACCCGGCGTATTCACCAGACTTAGCCCCATCCGATTATCATTTATTCCGGAAAATGCGGAACGATTTGTCTGACGTGCGATTCAAAACATTTGAAGAAGTGGAAAAATGGGTCGCTAAATTTCTCACCTCGCAAGACGAAAGTTTCTTTGCGAAAGGCATCCGCGAGTTACCTGAGAGATGGCTGAAGGTCATTCAGTGCGATGGAGATTACTTCGATGAATAACTGTGTTTTACTTCTTTTTTAATAAATCTTGAATTTTTTGAAAACTGTCCTAAAACTTATTTGTACACCTAATACAATCCGCAGATGTATTGGATGAAATAATTAAGCGGTTGCTATATTTTTTATTTCGTACAAAAATATAATCAATAGAATTAATTATTTCTTTACTACATCGAAACGAATATGCCATGGGACGTAAGTTTTACAATTTGTTTAAAACCTTAGATAAAAAGTGAGCATTAGAATGATCATCCACGATAATAGTGGAGAGAATATCAGATATCCAATGGAATATCCATGGAGAGAATATCAGATATTTAACTGATTAGAACAGATACGACACTTTGATCTTAGCCACAGGCCAACAAGCGATACTCTTGGGTTTCTCCAGCGTTTAAGTAGATTTTCGGTTCGCGCTACGCTTACGAGAAACGAGCGCGCGTGCGGCCTCTAGCGGTTACTCCGAGAACTACGGGTTTCCTCACATCTATAATTTCGGTGGGGCTCGGCCATGATTTGGTTGAATTTTTTCAATCAAATGTGCAAGAAACAAATTTTACTTTCGCCTAATTCTTTTAACCAATTCAGACATTTGCGTAATATTTTGCAATAAAAATAAAATATTAATATTTTCACGAATAATGTACTTAAAATCAATACCGGATATGGTGAAAACAATAAAATAACACATTTACTCAATAGAAAGTTTGTTTGAAGCAAACGAGCGATATTCAAATTTTTTTGTGTACTCGAATCAATAATATTCATATTCGGAAATAAACCGCTTTTTTCGTTCGTTGCAGAAATTGTATTCAAAACTACATAATTTGTTCGCGATAATTTTTTAGATAGTTTCAATAATATATTGTTCTCGGCTAACAATATATCTTTTGAAGGAAAAAAAACGTCCAATTTTATCATGTCATTGAAGTCAATAGCGTTTTGTTTGGACTAATAAATCCGATTATTTACACCAACAATTTTACAATTGAATCAACGAAATTTCATTCAATAACACCAATGACATTGGATCAATGATTTTTTTTTTCTCAGTGTATGTATGCAAATTAATGTATCGCTGATCGTGGTTATATATCGTTATATGCAATAGTATATGAGTATATATAATCATATATGATTACATGTGACCATATATGGCTATATCTTACTATATATGATTATATAGAGACAAATTTCGTTCATGATCATTTATGACAAGATCATACATGATTATTTATGTTTATGTATGTCCATTTTTTCCCGGGTACACATCGAATAATCACCAAAATCTTCATTTGTTACTTATAAAGTTTACTTCTGCCTTTTTTATTAGGTGTACAAATAAGTTTTAGGACAGTTTTCAAAAAATTCAAGATTTATTGAAAAAGAAGTAAAACACAGTTATTCATCGAAGTAATCTCCATCGCACTGAATGACCTTCAGCCATCTCTCAGGTAACTCGCGGATGCCTTTCGCAAAGAAACTTTCGTCTTGCGGGGTGAGAAATTTAGCGACCCATTTTTCCACTTCTTCAAATGTTTTGAATCGCAAGTCAGACAAATCGTTCTGCATTTTCCGGAATAAATGATAATCGGATGGGGCTAAGTCTGGTGAATACGCCGGGTGTGGTACAGCTTCCCATCCAAGCGCTAGTAACGTATCCTTGACCGGTTTACCCACATGAGGCCGCGCGTTGTCATGGAGCAGTTTTACTGGACGTTTTCCTTTACCAGAAAATGGACGTTTCTTCTCAATTTCTTGATTCACTTGCATCAATTGATGACAATAGCGATCGGTAGTAACTGTTTGACCAGGTTTGAGAAGTTCATAATACAGTACGCTTTTCATATCCCACCATATGCACAGCATGACTTTGTTACAATGAACATTGCGCTTTGGCATGGATGTTGTCGGCTCGCCGGGGTCAACCCAATGATATTTGCGTTTCGGATTATCAAAATAAATCCACTTTTCATCGCCGGTCACAATTTTCCACAAGAAAGACTTTCTATGTTGCTTGTTGTAAAGACTCACACAAATGTTAAGACGGCTGTTTTTATTTTCTTGAGTCAGAAAGTGTGGTACCCACTTTGTTCCTTTTCGAATCTTACCCATTGCTTTTAAACGATAAGAAACAGTTTGTTGAGTTACTCCAAGCTGTTCCGAAAGTTGTTTCACCGTCTGACAAGAGTTTTCATCCAGCAACGCTTGCAGTTCCTGATCGTCCACCTTTACAGGAGGCCCCGTGCGTTCACGGTGAATAACGTCGAAATCACCTTCTTTGAATCGCTTATACCAATACTCACATGTACTTTTAGATACAATGTTGTCTCCAAGAACAGAACATATCGATTCACACGCTTTCCTAACACTTTTTGCTTGATGGAATTCATAGCGAATGCAGTGTCTAATAAATAGCTTATCGGTCTGCATGTTTAATTTACAGAATTTATAGGTTATGTTTATGACTCCTTTACGTTTCGATACTACATATCAAGCGCCATCTATGATAAGTGAGCGGGACCTTTGAATTAATTTAGAATAGCTGTTATGATACAAAATCGAAGTGTCCTAAAGCTTATTTGTACACCTAATACGTTGATAAATGAGTCTTGAATTTTTTGGTTCATAGTACAAGCAACAGATATCAGCACGTTTGAATAACAAAATCAAACGTTATCTGGCAAAACTATTCTTTCTTTTATTAGTTACGTGGATGAAATCAAAATTTGACATTTAGAACGCAGACTCAAAATGTGTGTTGACCGGTGTTATTCGCTGCGGTATCATTACTGTGCGTGTTGGAATACAGTAGCTTAATTATTGCAAACTAATTTCGATTTCATGCAATAATCCGCAATCATAGTACTCTGATGGTACAGGCGGGCTAAAGAGGGAGGATTCCCTTGTTTGATGTTGCATAGTTTATTAAGGGGTGGTGTGAAAATGACGAACACTCGTTCGTCGCTTGAGGCGACTCAAATTGAAGAGGAAGGTTCAACGTATGGTGCAGGAATCGCAGATTGACGACAAACTTATAATTACAACGATAGAACTGCTTGGGAAACTTTAAGGGGCTATACCAGTGTGACACTGAAAAAATCGATTTTTTTGTTGCCTTTTTCGACAGTTTATACTTTCAAGAATATCATTATAGTTTATATCATTTATATCAATATTATTTTATCTTGCAAAAATCGATAGTTAAATCTTTAAACGCCTTTTTCTCGAAATGAGATTTTACAAATTTGCTGACACTGTAACTCAAAGAGCAATTATCCGATTGACTTGAAATTTGAACTGAGTACTCTTGAATATATTTACTCTACAATGACGTAGGATATTTTTGATTGGATTGAAACTGAAGATTTGGCATTGAAAAAAACGACCATTTTATAGGCAAGAAAACTTCCAGTTTAACGACATTTTTTCCTTTTTAGGTTTCAGCTACTCAATCGGCCGGAATCATGTCAGCAGTGGAGAAACTTTTTTTTCTGGCGCCTCCGAAGGCAGCGCATAAGTCGCTTGGATCTCAATATTTTTCTATGAAAAAATTATGTAATATAGGTCAAATATAGCCAAATATATTCTTAATTTTCTGAAACATTTCATCGAGTACTTTTCTTTCAAAAAATTCCCGAAAATCACCCAAATTTTCAGCGTTCACATTGGTATAGCCCCTTAATTACCCGAGTGAAAATGATTGTATATACTTAGATACAATTATATAAAAATAATATATAATCATATATATTTATATACAGGTTTATATATAATTGTATATAACTGTATGCATTCGTATATATAATCCGATATAAATGTACTTCCATCAAGTTTGATTTGATAAAATTATACATAGTTCTGTATATAATGATATATGGGGATACTATTTTTATAGGGTGTTTATATAATTAGATATAATATCATATACAGTTATATATAATTCAACATAGTGTTGTGTTTAATTATATATATACGTGAAAATTTTATTCGCGGTATATAAAATTATATATGACTGTATATGAGCACTTTTATGTTCTTTTGAAATACATATAATTGTATATATCTTTATATGGCTTTATATATGATTAGATATAGAAAAAGTTTTCTTTCGTTTTATTCGCGTATGGAAGCAGGTAAATCAAAAGATTGTTTATTAAAAGTTAACAAATTATGTATTGGTGCAATATATTTACCAAATTTGATTACAATTATTGGGTTTCTTGCAGAGATAATTTTCAATTCTGATCAGTTGATTAATATTAGTTTTTTCTTGATATTTTACTAACAAAATGTCATCGCTTTCTTCGACTGGTAAGGTAAATGTCCCAATTATTGAACACCTAAGGATCTGGGGGATTGAATTCGGTGAGAAAAAAATAAAAAAACAAGCAAAAACCATCGCCTTCAGGTTCAAATGATACTTTGATATTTTTACTTTCGATAAATCACCCTTTAAATTACTTTTAAATGATTTCAAATGAAAAAAAGAATAACAATGTGAAGAATGCAAATGTCCCAATTATTGAACACTGGAAGTGTCTATGTCCCTAATATTGAACAAGCATGTCCCAGTTATTGAACACTCTCGAGAATTCTTTTTCCGTTCTAAAAATATTATTTTGGGTACAATATTAAGAAATAAAAGCAAAATCAAACACTTAAATAATCTTTTGTTAATCATGTAAAAATACAAAAATATATATTTAGTCTATTTTGGCAGGTTTTTGGTTCATTCGCATTTGGTTTATTTTTGCTTTTCAACTCGAACTTTATTTTATTTTTATTTTCAGCTTCCTCGTTTTCATGTTCTGTTTTCGTTTGATTTTGTCGCAGCTTGACTCCCTGAAACATCGGAGAGCAAAAAATATTGAACAGTACATTCGTATTTTTAGGTTACATTTAGGTTATATTCTCTTCTTACTTTCCTTTTTATGTTTATTGCACGAAAATACAAATAAAAAATATATTTGACGATCTTAGAGTTATTATTAAAAGAATAAAGGTAAGTTTATTCAGGAACTAACAGTTTTTGTTTGAATAAATCCGATTCACACGATCTGTCACACGTTAACTGTCTCGATGTTTTGATGGGTTTAATGACGCCAACTTGGAGAATTCGAGTGTTCAATAATTGGGACACACTGCATTTTCTATGTCCCAATGATCGAACACCGTATTTTTTAACAAATAATTAAATAAAGTTTTTTTCATAAAAATTGTTATTTGTAAGAAATTTTTTGAGGAACCTGAAACGCCTTTACCTTTTGAGATGCGACGGTTTTTGAATTTTTTAATCCCTTACGCATGAAGCGGCGCGTCTTAGCAAAAACGATAAGCAGTTACCACGAGACGTCAAATCGAGTCACCGTTGCTGATTAAATAATTTTTTCTCTATTAATTAAAGCTTTTTTTGCACAAGTAAGGTAACATTTCGATAGCTAAAAGTTCCATATATGTAATGAAATTTTATAAATAAGTAAATGCATGCCGGTGAATGAGAAGTAATAAAAATACAAGATAGTGTTCAATAATTGGGACCTGTTCAATAATTGGGACATTTACCTTATAATATGTGTCGCAATAGCTTTTTTTCTACATGACAAAACATATCAACGTATTTTACATTGAAACGTTGAATTATAATATATAAACCCGAGTAAAAAATGAATATATATAAACATGTATAATTGTATATTAATTGATCATATACAATCGTATACAAAAATTGGCCCGATAGAATTTTATATATTTCTATATAAACGTATACAATTGTATATACTGATATACAGTTATGTACGATAATATATTAGTATATACAATTGTATACGTTTATATACAAATATATAAAATTCTATCGGGCCAATTTTTGTATACGATTGCATATGATCAATTAATATACAATTATATATGTTTATATATATTCATTTTTACTCGGGTATCGTACATAACTGTATATTAGTACATACAATTGTATACGTTTATATACAAATATATACAATTCTATCCGGCCAATTTTTGTATACGATTGCATACGATCAATTAATATACAATTATATATGTTTATATATATTCATTTTCACTCGGGTATATATCTTACGAAATTAGCATCTACAGAATAAATCCACACCTCAAGTGCATTTTTTTAGGCTAATTAAAGAAAAAAAAGTCATAAACCGTCATTTGACTCAACTAGACCGCTCTAACCTCCTTAAAAAGATGAAGGCCCCACAATCGTCTTCGAATGTACTCTATAAAAGTTTTGTCGTTTTTACGATTCCATACCTCTTACTATCACCAAGAAAGTGTTAATTTTCGTCAACATCAATACAGAGAAGAATACAACAATATTCATTATGGTTACTTTGGAATGAAAGATCAAAAAATGAGAAAAAAGTTTCGAAAAGGTATTCAAAAGACAATTATTTTTGTCGTCGTTTTTTGTAGTGTTATAAAATTACCGGTTGACGCGTTTTTTCCAACGAGCCTCGACACAAGCACGCTGGTAGCACGAGAATAAACTGGTTCGAAATCGACACTACTTTATGATACGGATTCGCATGTAAATATACATCCTATATGCGTATAGGTGTACAGAAGATTTATCTAGTGAGAGTGACACAGGTGTGCATGCTTTATGTCGAATGCCCCGAGCAAACACGTTCCGCTTTCGTCCCGAGCCAAGTCCTTCCATCTCGCCGAGAATTATGCAAATTCATGGTGAAATTGTGCTTAACGCGCGATTAAAAATTCACGAGGGCAACTTTTCCCCGCTGTCGGAAAAAAAGACGAGGAATTCTTTTATTCGCTCGATACGTATTATTGCAGCCGCATTCTTTCAGGCAGAATAAAAAGTTATCTGTAGAATGTGTTCTCTGTACAAAAAAACACGAATAAACAATACATCCTATAACAATATATTTTATATGTTCTGTATTATACATACATACATACATACATACATACATACATACATACATATATATATATATATATATATATATATATATATATATATATATGATATATTTTGCCTTTCATATTATAGTATCACCTATCAGATTTATTCGAACACTTCCAAATAATGAAAAAAATATATGTGAATGAGTTGCCCCTCTGCAATGCACTGCAAAAGTTCCCATAAAGGTAAAACTATTATTGTTATTATTTGTTAATTAATAATTTGTTAATGTTAATGTTATGGTTGCGACATTGATTATTATTTCTATTGTCGTTGTTGTTATAATAATAATAATAATTCGTATTGTTGTTGTTTTTGTTATTATCATTGTTGTTGTTGTTGTTGTTGTTGTTGTTATCACTTGTTATTGCCGCTATTGTTGGTATTATTATTGTTGTTGTTTTTTTAAACCTTTCTAATTATGTTTTGTTGTTATTATTATTATTTGTTGATGTTATGGTTGGGGCATTTATTATCATTTCGATTATTGTTGTTCTTATTGTTATTAGCACGGTTGTTGTTGTTATTGTTGTTGTTCATTTTTCTTAATTTTGTTAAAAATATTTTTTTTTGTTATTGTTATTATCATGGTTGTTGTTGTTGTTGCTATTATTGTTATTCTCATGGTTGTTGTTTTTGTTGTTATTGTTGTTGGTATTATTGTTATTCTTATGGTTGTTGTTGCTGTTGTTATTATTATTATTATTGAAATTATTGTTACCGTTATTATTACGATAATTACATTGACCGATGTGATTAATTATTCTCTACACGATCAACACAAAACATTCCCGATTGCCACCCACAAACAAATGAACTTATCTGGGAGTGGCCTAACTGTCAAGGACGAGCCGCTGTCGCGATCATTCCCCGTTGAATGCGGAAAGTCACGCTGCTTTTTCATAATAGCAGGAAACGCAATCTCTTTTTTTTCTCATTTATTTATTTCTTTCGCGTGCTTTATCGATGCATTTGCACCTTGTGTGGCGTACAAAATACGTTTTTTTTTAAAATAACCACTGTGAGTTTGAAAAGGTGATTTTTTTGCAACGCTTACCACTTCCGGTATCGGGACACGACGCGTCCATTATTGTGAAGTGTGGAAAACGAGAGTAATGAGATTTGCTCACCGTGCGGACAATCAACGGATCTCCGAGCTTCGGCTCGTCTGCAATCGAGACCCTCTTCACCTTTGGGACAAGACGACGACTCCTCGATCGCATTTTCACCGAGGATCGAGTTTACCTTGGGGAAAAAAGAAATACGCGCGCTGATTCGATTTTTAACAATAGCTGTGGGACAAGGTACATTCCATGAGATTTATTTATGAATGTTCATACGAGTAAAGATAATTATTATGATTAATTATCATCGGTTTTTAGTTGAAAGAGATTTTTTTCTGCTTGCTGGAGAGTGGCGAAGGTGTATCGCGTTTAGGTCATGGAAACTATGATCACTTATTGTCAGTATGCACTTTGAATATCTTTTTGTACTTGGATAAGTAGTCGTAAACTATTTTTTCATTGTTTGATTCACTCAATAATGTTTCATTAACCCTTCAATGCACACTTCCGCCACGAACCTCTAATTGCATATGGGGTCGATCCGACCCCAGGCGTTTTTCAGATCGTTGTAGTTCGGTAAATATGCATTTTTTTGCAGAGACGTTTTTTGTAGTCAATGATCCTTATTTTATGGCCCAAAATGTATTTTTTAAGAAAAACAAAAACTAAGTGCCCGAACATTGCTTCAAAGTTGGAGATGCGTTGAAAAATCCACGCTTGCACGAAAAATATCATAATTCCTTTTTCTTTCAAAATATAAAAAAAGTCCTTTGAGGTTTGTAAAGAGGAAGGTTCGTAGATACGAAAAAAAGATAGTGTCTTTCCAAAAATTATATTTATTCGGAGGTTCGAATTTGAGCATTTTCGGAATAGTGAAGAATGAAAAAAATCGACTCATTCGGCAGATTAAGGGGCAACGCCACTCTAGAATTTTCGAAATTTTTTTTTTTTTAATGGTCCTCTAGGACCTCAAAAATGATGTCCCAAAAGATTATGGCCAGGAAGAATCTCTAAGTACTCGGTTTTCGAATTTTAGTACAAGGCTGCCTCGTCCGCAGCTCACTACTCAAAACTTCAAACGCGTTTATCTCAAAACTCCATTTTTTAAGTTTGCCGGAAACATAACTCAGACAATTTTCAACCGATTCACTTGAAATGTTGAATATTTCTTGAAAAAATACATTGTCTATGGAAGTACGTAGAATTTTTTTTATATTGCATAGTTCATTTGTTATTAACAATTATCTGACGATTTTTTAGGCAAATTTTTCACTTTCCACTTTAGAAGTGCGCCATTTGGCCAAAAATCAATATATCGAAAAAATCCTACGTACTTCTATAGCAGTTATTATGGTAACACGCGTTTTGACCCGACGACAAAATATCCTCGATAAAATATCCGCGACAAAATATCCGACGACACAATATCCGCAGGATAAAATATCCTGATGACAAAATATCCGCAAGACAAAATATGTGCCGATATTATATCCGCTGTCGGTAATTAAATCTATGATTAACGTTATTACTCTTAAACTAGGACAACTGGCTTCATGAGACAGTCAATGTTTTTGTCTCTGCTGTGTATGCAGTGCTACAGTTTAAAGTGTACAGTCATGCCGTTGAAATTTATTCTGTCAGTATGTAGTGCTGTCAGTTTGTAGTGTCCGTAGTGCTGTCAGTTTGTAGTGTCAGTAGTGCTACAGTTTAAAGTGTACAAAAACTTTACAATAAAGAAATAAGTGCAATGAAGAAGCTCGTATTATGCCCCCACCCCACTATCTCACACACCCCACAAAGGTGTACACTTTAAACTGTACAGACATTACAGTGTAAACTGTACAGACATTACATTACTGTACAACAAATTACACAGTACAAACTATCTCACACACCCCACACTGTAACACTGTACAGTTTAAAGTGTACAGTCATGTCTTTGAAATTTATTCTGTCAGTTTGTAGTGCTGTCAGTTTGTAGTGTCAGTAGTGCTGTCAGTTTGTAGTGTCAGTAGTGCTACAGTTTAAAGTGTACAAAAACTTTACAATAAAGAAATAAGTGCAATGAAGAAGCTCGTATTATGCCCCCACCCCACTATCTCACACACCCCACAACGGTGTTTTGCGCGCGACCCCGTTGATGTGGTGGACGAGATTTAGGATTTTGCCTCGCGGATGCTTTGTCATGAGAATATTTTGTCTTTCGGATATTTTATCTTTCGGATATTTTGTCTTTCGGATATTTTGTCGTCGGATATTTTGTCGCGGATATTTTGTCGTCGGGTCAGATGTGACGTAGCCGTTATTATATATAATCGAAAAAAATCATTGGCTCATTATAATTCAAAAATTGCAGGAGCTGTTTGTCCGACCGTGGACCCTGGAAGAACGGAGACGTCATCGCAAAAACGCTGCACAGCCGCCATTTTGAAATTAATCGCTTCAAAAAAATTATTGTATACAGTCACTGATATGTATGATAAACACCCTTTTTTGTAATCTCGATTTATTTTGCAGTTTTTCTGAAAACACCCCAAAAGCCTATTCTTTCAGCCTCTCGGATGGTCTAAGGCCTTAAGGCCTAAGGAAACGTATATTTTTCGCATTTTTTTCACTTCAATGACTTATTATTATTGACATTTGCCGCATCGACGCATAAGTGCATTCGTCGCTCGTTGCAATTAGCCCTCCTGCATACCGGACACTTGCTTTTAGTTTTATGATCGGCATTCTAAAGACAATTCAATATAGTAGCGCAAAATAAAAAATATCTATGAGCATTTTCTATCGTAACTCACTTACGTGTAGTAGTAGTATCGAGTTTTATTTGCACAACTTTTTTGCAAAGTTTTTTACAAAATATGACAGTTTTAAAAACGAATTTTTCACTTATTATCTACTCCCTACATTCCTACATTCCGCATTATTTTTACATTCTCCCTTTCTTCATTTATTCGTCCCCGTTGTCGATCTCTCCTCCTCCATGTTCCTTACTCATCTTTCTACATAATTCCTCTATTTCCCTAAAATACTCGCATATCCCTGTTTGAATTTTTCCTCCCAGCATATTTATGATTTCCCCCTTTACTGCCAAATCATCCATTCCTTCCATCCACTCCTCTGCTTTCTTCCTTGCTTTCTCTGATACTAACTCCCTACCTTTTTTACATATCATTAGATGTTCCAATGTCTCATTTTTTTCTTTACATATCCTGCACCTCCAATCCTTTTCCCCTTTCTTTCCAGCCCTTCCTATGTTGCCACATCTTAGCCTCGCCCATATTTCCTTGTCCCTACCCTTTACTCCCTCATCCGACCAATATTTCCATGGCATCTCGTCCTTTTCTATAATATATTTATACTTATCGTTATACGTCGATTTTATAATTTTTTCTTCTTCCCTCCTTAAGATTCTGTTTTTTAAGTTTTCCAGTCCCTCTTCTATCCTTTCGTCTATTTTTTTTACTTCTTTTCGCTCCCTTATCATTGTTATTATATCTTCGATTTCCATATCTCTTAATACCTTTACCAGGTTTTTCCCCCATTTTGACGGGTCACCGTTTGTTATCGCTCTAATTTCGTCTAGTAAACAAATTTTTGGCCACCTTGTCTCATCCATTCTCATCACTTCTCTAATATATCTCGTCGCTCTTTCCCTTATCACATATTCCATAGTAAACACACCTAGCTCTCTCCTCCACATATAATTTGGCGTCGTTCTGTCCACCCCTAACGCCATCTTACAATACCTGCTCTGTATTTTTTCAAATACGCTTATTTCTCCCATTCCCCATATCTCCACTCCATACATTGCTCCTGCTTTTACGATTGAATCTAATAAATAGAGTCTCTCCTCCATCATATCTCTCCCCGCCCTCTTCCAAATTCCCCACACCATATTCGTTGCCTTTTGCGTTTTCCCTGTTACCTTTTTTCCATGTGCCCGAATTGAGTTTTTACACGTGAACCAATATCCGAGATATTTAAATTCTTTTACTATTTGTACTTCTTCACTCTTAATTTCCCATTTTTCCTCCTTCTTAACTTTTCCTCCGTTACTGAAAATCATGATTTTTGTTTTCTTTGCATTTATTTCCATCTTATTTTCCTGCGCCCATCCCTCTAGATCCTTTATTATACTTTTTAACCCTTCCGCCGTCTCTGCAATCGCCGCTACATCGTCTGCATATTTTATTGCGAAAATCTTTTCCTTTCCTATCACAACTCCGCCCTCATTTTTCCTTTCCCACTTTTCCTCCAAATCATCTATGTATAAATCGAATAATACCGCACTAAGCGCGCATCCTTGTCTTACCCCTTGTCTTGTTCTAAAACTCTCTGTGATTTTCCCTTGTGCTTGCACCTCTGCTCTTGTTTCCTTGTATATTTTCTTTATTGTATCCAACATTCTTCCTTCTATTCCCTTCTCTTTTAATTTTATAATCATTCTTTCCCTCCATACTCTATCAAATGCGGCTTTAAAGTCGACAAACGCTACATACAACTTCCCTCCTTTTTTCTTTAGTTTCTTATTAATAACTGCATTCAACGTAAATATCTGGTCTCTCGTTCCTCTTCCTTTTCTGAAACCTGCCTGACTTTCCCTTAATTTTTTGTTCTTCTCTATCCACTTGCCTAACCTCTCTGTCATCATTTTCGTTAACAATTTATAACCCACATCCAATAATGATACCCCCCTATAATTTTCTGCTTTGTCCTTTTCCCCTTCCTTGTATATTGGCACGATTCTTGCCGTTTCCCACCCTTTCGCAACGCTTACGTGTAGTAATAAAACCCCAAATTTCACGACAACAAAAAATGTTTTCACTTTCACCGCACTACTGCATAAACGGGGTCGATTCGACCCCGGGTCCTTTTTCGACAGCTGTCCGCAGTACGCGGGCAGCACGTAGGATGGGGGCCGACTGTCCCCCTATAGAGTAGGAGTAGGGGGAACATTGGAGCGCCGCACTACGGCCAAATAGATTTTCGTTTACGAAAAAAATGGGGTCAAAATGACCCAGTGTGTAGTCGAAGGGTTAGTAGAGCTTCAAAGCGCAATAACTCGGAAACTACTGACGCCAGGCAAAAAATTATACGCACCATTTGTGTTCAGTTTTGAGTATGTCTTTGAAAACAAATATGCCAAATTTCCAAAATCCAAATCGTTTAATTTTTTGTCGCTATTTTTGTGATAAACGCTTTGGTTGAACAAACCATTCTTTATTTTTCAATCGCATTCTTTACCAAATGCTGTGCACAATTAAGAACATTTTTAGACTAAATCCATAATGGGCCTTTTTTGCGGAAAACAGCTATTCACAGTTTGGTAACAAGTGAAATTCGATCGGGATTGATGAGAAAATATTTTTTATACATTGTTTTATCTGTTGTACACAATAATTTTATAGAATACTTTTGCAATTAGAGGCAAATAGAGTAATGGACTTTATTTGCATTCCCGTTTTGTTTTCGTGATTAACAAATTAAAAACCAGATGCCAGTGCATATCTCTTTGTTCTCATTTACACATTGGTTTGTGGAAAAAATTAATGTGAAAATAAAGTCCATTGTAAAAACGTATTAATACGTACTTCATATATGACGTTAAAGTTTGAAACGTGGGACTACATCGACATTTTTTTCTTCATTTTTTATATCTTTATTGTTATCATTATCCGAAGCCTTTTTTCGCAAACTGAGGGCGTAAATTTCTAATAAAAATACTAAAAATGGAGTAATTAATAAGAATTAATTTTTCTCGCATTCCAAAAGCGCAAACTTCAAAGTCATCTTTATTTACTACGTCATTTACTATTTTATTCCAAAAACCGGCCTTAAGGGGGGGCGATACCTTTAGGCGAGGAAAGCAATTGCTAGTTTTCGTGTTTTTTTTTTCAACGGATAGATATCTTTGCCATTTTTGAGTCTTAAGGGGTTACGTGGGTTTGAACATTCGAAAAAATCCATTAATTTTGTTTTATTATCTAATAGTAGAGAGAGCCTTTGGGAATTCCCCCCGTTGGGAAAGACCGGCCGGGAGCGAGGCAGGTAATCGCATTTTTCTCAAAAGGCTTTTTTTCAAGTCGGTGGACACGATTTCTCAAAAACGAATGCACCGATTTTATTGAAATTCTGCACACTTCTTCAAAATAGCATTGACTAGTGATTGAACGAAGGTTTTTTTTCGATCACAACTAATTTTATAAGGCTTTACAAGGCTAACAATTTTACTTAGTGTAAATTATACCAAAAATTGAACTATTTTGCAGACAACGCGGTCAAAAATTCAAATTAATTTTTTTCGTTAAATCCTTCGGTCAATCACGAGCTATAATTATCTACTAACAGAAAAAAATTGGTTTTTTAACTTCAGATAAAGCTATCGTGAGTTATCTATCCTGACCACCACGCGGACACTTTTGGATGATTTTTTAAAAAATATTGGTGAAATGTTGTTCTTTTATGTGCTTAAGATTTTAAATAAAATATTTTACATATTATATATTTTTTTTAAAAGAGAAAATATACTTTTTTTGGCTTCGAAATCCGCGTAACCCCTTAAGGTATGTTTTATTATTATTTTGGCTGTTACGTGGTATTTTTTTTTTCATTAAGCTTTGAGAATGGCGGCGCTATGACACGGTCTTCTAAACTGCACCTTCAAAAGTGACGTGGCGTATAGCTAAAAAACTAATCGACCGGTTCTGATTATTAATCTGAGCATTAATTTTATCGAAAAAACAGCGAGAACTTATTCAACGTCCCAATAAATATTTTAAAAACGAAGAAAATGAAGAGGAATTTTCGGTCCATTCCAACGATGCAAACTTTAGCACCATGCACGCGATACGCTTCGGCATTTATTTTAAGGGGAGGTACCTGGGTAAACGGCGAGAAAAACAGGTAAACTACGGGATTATTTATGTCAAAAACTAATGATTCGATTGGACACGGGTTTTTTTGTATTGGAAAATATGTACATTGAGGTATGTTTAGGCATCTTTTAAAATAAATTCGTTGACTGGAAGCGATTTAAACGCGATTATCTCGTAACATTTTTCAAAGTCAGTGCCAGATGTATCTCGAAAACGGCATGCTCGATTTTGTCCAAATTTGGATACAATATTCTTCGATAATTGTTCTCGTTCGTTACGTAGGGGTTTTTTTTATTTGATTGAACCATTGCTTTTTTATGCAATGTGTATGCAATCCAAAATCGTCGGAAATTGCGAACGAAAAACGAATGTCAAATTACAACGGTTGCAATTCCGTCAAACATGAAGATTTCGAAAAAATACTACGTGGCTAATGAGAAAAACTATCGACGAATATTGTATCCAAATTTGGACAAAATCGGACAAGCCGTTTTCGAGATACATCTGGTACCGACTTTGAAAATAATGTTTCGAGATAATCGCGTTTGAATCACTTCCAGTCGACGAATTTATTTTTAAAAATTCTTAAACATACCTCAATGTACATATTTTCCAATAAAAAAAAAAACCCGGATCCAATCGATACATTTAGTTCTTGAGATAGGAATTCCCGAAGTTTACCTGTTTTTCTCGCCGTTTGATCAGGTACCTCCCCTTAAAATTAATGCCGAAGCGTATCCGCGTGCATGGTGCTAAAGTTTGCATCGTTGGAATGGATCGAAAATTCTTCTTCATTTTCTTCGTTTTTTAAAATATTTATTGGAATGTTGAACTTTTGAATAAAACCAATATTTTTTAAATTCCGTACGTGCTTTTTTCTGGGTACTCTAATGTAGATTGACGAGAATCTTTTTGTTCTTTGTTCTTAAAGCCCAGTCATGGAACTAATCGTCTTCCACCGAAAAATGTCGAAGAAAAACATTTCACGACGAAAGTACGCGACTGGGGATTCGAACCCGCGACCTTCAGATCCGCTGGCCAGCACGCTAACCACTAGACCAACGCACCGGGGATATTGTAAAAGATCCTTCAACGGGGTATCCCTCTCTGGAATCCCAATTTGAAGGGTCAGAATGATGAATTTTTTTCTAGTAACACATTGGTTTGAATACATTTTTTTGTTCCCAGCATGTTGTACACATGTTTGTGGTTACAATGTAATTTTTTTTAAAGAAAATCTTTCAAAGTGTTCGTGGTGCTGCAGTTGGCGTTGCAGTCAAAATGTAATGTTGCACTCAAATGTAATTTGAAACGAAAATATTTTTTAAATTCCGTACGTACATCTCTGGGTATTCTAATGTAGTTTGACGAGAATTTTTGTTTTTTGTTCTAGATAAAAAATTGTGGATGCTAAATGTCACGCCGCGGAGCGCCTTAAAAAAAGATAACAAAAGAAAACAGTAGTCGGCCAGTTTGTACATCGAAAAAATATATTTTCTAACAGCTTGATATTCATACTAAATAGATGTGTAATTAATTTCATGAGTGAATCGCTTTTTCATACGAAAAAAATTGTTAAATTCGCACGTGATTTTATACCCGTTACTGTGGCCCAACCCCTTAAAATATTCTTGAAAGTTCACACTATAACGATATGCAAAAAAGACGATATTTTGAAGTTTCCAGAGAGGGTACCCCTTTAAACGATACTCTGATGTAAAAAATTGATAATTTGTAAACTCCCACACTCTTTTATCGGACCACGTTGATGTTAGTCGATCACAATTTCATCTATACTTTTAAGTAGGAATTATTCGGAACGGCGCAAAAAGAACAGTACCGCGTTGGAAATGTATATAGGACGTTCTACGTGATAGTTATCCGGAAACGAATAAAACGCATTTAGTTTTTGCGTGAAATGATCTAGTGCTTGACCGAAGAATTTAATAAAATATAGATTTTTGGAAAAAAAAACGACCGCCATCCAAAGTAAAAGTATCGATTTCGGTGAAAAAAACGTTCTATTTTCATTGATAAAAAAACTATGCATTAAAAAGAAATTTGCTTTTTTCGAGCACTGCTTTTTGATATGTAAAATAACCTTGTGTAATTTGAAGTCGATCGATGCAGTAATTTTTGAGATCTCGTAGTTACCGAGTTCGAAAAGTAATTTTGAGAAAAACGCGTTCAAAGTTCGCCGGATAGCGTAGCCTACCTATAAACGCCCATAACTCCCTCAATTTTGAACGGATGGACTTGAAATGTTTCAAGCAAGATTTTTGAAATGTTATATTTTGAGAATTCGCCGAAAACCGAAAAGCGATATTTGCCAAAATTTCGAGTAGCCGTAAGCCCTAAATCACGAATACAATTCGTACTTAAAAATGGAAGTTTAGAGTATACGTTGACGTTTTCGTTACCCTCTCAAAAGCACCGGGTTTCGAAAACATCTTCACCAGTTTAGCGAGTGCAGTTTCCAAATGAGCATCGTCCTTTTCAGACGTGATATTTTTCTCGGCTAGACACAGCACTGAGACGAAAAACGCGTAGATAATTGAGACTGCGACCGATCGCGACATCATCGTGCGTCGTACGTTCTCGCTCGGCGCTCGAACATCTACTGTTCGGGACAAATTTTGCGCGACGAGTAATAACGGCATAGAAATCTAACGATAAGCGCCCTCGTGTTTTCAGTGGCGAGATGGAGAAGTACGTATCGTTCTGCCGATTCGCGCGACGATCTTTCAAATGGGCCGCGCCTCTGAACAAACTAGACCCTAGCGGCAATTTGGAAAAAGTTGTCCAAAAGTCGGAAACAGGGGCACCAAATGTCCGCAAAACCATTTGAAAATGTAACTGTTGGACACGTGATAATTTAAGGCCTTTGGCCACAGTAACGGGTATAAAATCATGTGCGATTTGACTATTTTTTTCGTATGAAAAAGTGATTCACTCACAAAATTGATTACACATCTGTTTAGTATGAATATCAAGCTGATAGAAAATATATATATATATTTTTTCGATGTACAAAATGGCCGACTACTAATATTTTCTTCTTTTTATCTTTGTTTAGGCGCTCCGCGGCGTGACATTTAGCATCCACAATTTTTAACCTAGAACAAAAAACAATAATTCTCGTCAATTTACATTAGAATACCTAGAGAAGTACGTACGGAATTTAAAAAATATTGTTTTATCCAAAAGTTGTAGGTATTTGAACTTAAGAAATGAATTGTCAGTGAAAAATTTCGTTACAACTGCTCATAAACTGCTCGTAAAATGAAAAGTTTTCGATTAATCCAAAATTCCGTACGTAATTCCGTACGTAAATGTAATTAGGAACATAACTTTTAAATTTGAAGTAAATCGAGTGAAAATTGTTGAAGTTATTTGTCACGCCAATAGGAAAAAGCTGTTTCGAGAAGTTTCAAATAGTCGGCCATTTTGTACATCGAAAAAAAAAATGATAACTGCTTGATATTCATACTAAATAGATGTGTAATTAATTTTATGAGTGAATCACTTTTTCATGCAAAAAAATGGTTAAATTCGCACATGAATTTATACCCGTTACTGTGGTCTAAGGCCTTAAGGAGGTTCCTAGGTAGCAATTTCCAAATAGTTGTCCAGAAATTGTCCAAACGGGTTCCAAATGTCCGCTTGGAAGTTACCTATAAGTGTCTCCAACAGTTATCTTTTTGGATGATTGTTAACTTCAAGATAACTTCCAGGCGGACATTTGGTACCCATTTAGCCGACTTTGGGACAAGTTTTTGAAAAATCCTGCTTGGGTTTTGCAGCAGTCCAGTTGTATTTTTTTTAAATCTCGAATGGTGGCTGACGCCCCAACCTCTTCAAGATAGCGAAGCTTTCATCGTCCAAAGCCAACCTCTTCGCCATTTTTCCAAACCATTTACCACTTCCTTATTCATTTTTTAATATTATTTACCCGCATTTAAGTATGTGTTCAAAACTTTCTTCTGCTTTCCTACAACGCCCGCATAGAGTATCCGCGTATCCCTTTTTACCTCCATTTTCTACATTTCCGCATCTTCACCTAGGCATCTTAACCCTCCCAGTACTATTCCATTTTTATACGTTGTTTTCAATTCTTGTACTCCCTACGATACGTCAAATTCTCAATTCAGTCCCAGTGTTGTTGTGTTTCCTGGTCGATTTTTATTCGTATAACTCTTTTGATTATTTTTCTTACTCCCCCACGTCTTCGTTTCTTGTCCTTTGCCATGTTGCTCCCACTTCTACCTCCTCCATGGCTTCCTTCATTTCCAGTCCCCATTTGGATGTGTTGACATATAAGGTAGTCCTATCGCCAGGCTTCAAACCGTAGGATTTTCCTAATTTTTTTTCGAGCTTCACTAAATATATAAATACTTGTCTCTGTAAAATTTCAGGATCGTTTATCGACCTAATTACAGAGAAAAGAAATATTAAAATTGCGTATTTTTGTGAAGGAATTCCCAGACGGTATACAAAAATCCAATTTCCGGTCGCTACAAAAGTGTATATAATAGTGGAAATCCGTCAGATTCTTAAAAATAATCAGATTTACATACTTAACACTTGTAGTAATCCAGTGCTCTCAGAAAAAATTACGCTTATTGACCTAATTTTTATGTAATATTAAGTTTAATTTGAACTTCCGGTATTGGATTCATTACCATTTGCTACGATAAAGAGACGTGACAGCAAGGCAACAGCTGACTGTAGTCCTAACCTCATCTCGCTCATTGGAATTTCCACACAAATTTCATTTTTAACTGACATACCGCGACATAACCGACGCGCCGCGGCGATATGTATTAGCCACCAAGATCGTGCGATTCAACGCAATTGGACTTCTTTCTCTAGGTTTTTCTGAAAGGAAAAGTGTATGCCAATAATCGACAGACCATTCCGGAGCTCGAGGAAGCAATTGGATGCACCATTAATGAAATTGGTCCGCAATTATGCCAAAATGTTACTAAAAATTTCGTCAAAAGAGTGAACGTTTGCAAACCGGGACGAGGCGGCCATTCATCGAATGTTGTGTTCCACACATAACCTCCATGTTTGCACCTTTTATTAAAATAAAAATATTCGTACTTTTTAAATAAATAATGCGTTTTATTAATAAATAAAAACGTTAGGTCATTTTGAGACATCCTTTAGTTTGCTGCTCTTTTTCATGCTTCTATTCCTATGCCCCTTTTTCCCGCCGCCATTCTCCATATGTAGCTAGGCGTATTGTCATTCATACCCACTGCCATTTTAACATATTTACCCAGGAAGAAAAGTACAAAAATGATCTCTAGTGTAAGCTTTTGGGCTGAATATTGAATCTACAAAGTGATGGAAGGAACGAAGTAAAATTCTCTCTCCAGTGAACATCATAATTTTCAAATTCAAATATTCGTTGGATTTCGGCCCACTCGCTTCTGGGGTACAACGATGACGGCGCGTAGATCGTGTTGGCAGCACTGCCGTTGCAGTTTGCTGGTTGCAGTAAATATTACGCAATAGAGAAGTGTGCGAGAGAGTAATATTCGCGAGCGATGAAACAGAAGTTTGACAAATATACGTGTGTGTGTATATAAACCGCGGCGTAAATGTGGTGAATCGTGTGTAATTGAATACGGAATAAACGCGGGTCGGGATTAGTGCTCGTGCTTGTCGCATTTTCGCTGGAAATAACGACACAAGTGGAAAATTTCCCGAGGGTTAAGGTGATCCGTCAAGATTCTTTCGTTTATTCCTTTATTTTTATTACGCCGGAACGATCGGCGGTGCGAGAGGCGTCGACGTCCGGGCTACGGAGCGTGCTTCGCGGTGTGGTGGGGGGTGAGCCAACAGTCTCGCGGCGGCGGCGCGGAGAGCAGTGCTAGCGTTGAATTCCTCGTCTCCGGCTTCGGTCGCGCTATCTCTCCGCAAACTATAGAAATGTCAAAATGGCGTCTTCGCAGGACGCTTGGTATCTCTCGTTGCTCGGTTTAGCCGAAAACTTTCGTACCTCGAGTCCACCTAACATAAAATCTTGCATACAGTGTTTACAAGCAGTTTTTAACTTCAAACCTCCGCCCCGCGTCGAGGCGCGTACACATCTTCAACTCGGCAATATTCTATTGATGCACACGAAAAACATCGAGTTGGCGTGTTCCCATCTCGAACAGGCGGTAAGTTTTGTGTTTTTCCTATTTCCAAAACTTGAATTCTTCGGTCTCTCCCCTTCCGTACGTCCGGCTGAACGTCGAGAACGTTTCCTCGCCGAATTACATCGATAAACGCGCTAGGGGACGAAATACGAGAATCGATTCCTAACCTCTTCGACGAACTCTTTTCCCCAACAATAACAAATGCTTTCCTCCTTCGACGAAACCCCGCCGTGTCTTTTCTTCCGTTCACTCGAACTCAAATATCGCAAATATTATTCTACCCGCGTGAGAATTCCAGCTATCACGATCATTCGATTAAATTCCGATTGCAAAAAGTTTGGCGTTGCTGATTTTTATTTTGACGGTATGTCGACCGCCACTTTTGTTATGGTATACGTTTGTTGGCTTCGATCTTCGGTATTTTCATAGTTTCAACTACAATTTGAGCAAATCGATAAGCCTACCTTTCATCAGAAGTTTACTTCCTTGAGCTACGCAGCCAACAATTGAATGACTGAATCCAGGAATTCTTTCCCGGTATTAATCGTTCCTGGCTTAGCCACTAATGTACCAACACGTATAGGCGGTATTCGAAGAAACACTAACACTACCGTAAACTACTAAGAATTTATCAGTTTTCTAGTAAAAAATAATTCCTCAAGTTCTACAATCGTTTATTTAGATGGTTTGAATTTTTATATATAAACTTCTAACGTTATTTTTTTTTTTACAGTGGAGGCTTAGTCAGAATATAAATACCTTTGACGACGTAAAGTTCGAGGCGGCGAGTGTAGCGGCTGAACTATACGAACAACAACAGCAGCCCAACCTGAGTAAACCAATATTGCGAAGGGCGATAGAACTTTCGCAGCACAATGTTTATTGGCACTGCAGGCTCATTTTCCAACTGGCGGTAAGAGGCAAAATATGGACTCCCTAGGGAATGTAATATTCAAGACGATACCGCGTACTCCCGGTCTGAAAATATACCTGCCGAGTTCTCTTTGAGCCGCACCACATTCGGAGCAGTCTTGTGGAAAAAAACTTTGGACTGTCGATTCGTCAACTAAAACATATGTTCTAATACGTAAAGCTATATTCACGTTGAGAGATTTTGTTATCTACTGAATATTTCCTCTACCTACCTATTGCGGAAGAGGAATATTTTTTTCGGTCAATCGATCGGCAAACCACCAAAACTTCAACAATAACCGGCGGTACTTTTGCAATTTCAGCAAATCCACGCGTCCGAGAAGGATTTCGTAGCGGCGAGCAGTCTGCTCGCGGTAGGTGTCGATTATTCTCACATAAGTAACGCCAGCTACACACGGGTGTTGTTTCTATTAAGCCGTTGTATGCTGCTGTTGATCGACAAGAAATTCAGCGAGGTTCACTCGTTGCTGAATTCGGCGAGTCATCACGTAGAAAACTGGCAGGGCAATCCGCATCAGAAGGAATATCTCAAAGTTTACTTCCTCGTGCTTCAAGTTTGTCATTTTCTGATGGCCGGCCAGGTGAAGAGTGTTAAACCGTGTTTGAAGCAATTGCAACAAAGTATACAGACAATTATGTCGCCGAATTGGCCGTCCGACGAGGTCGTCACGGGCTCGAACATCGGCGATATGTTTATATGGATGCCAAAGGAACATTTGTACGTTTTAGTTTACCTAGTAACTGTGATGCACTCGATGCAAGCCGGATACATGGAGAAAGCACAAAAGTATACGGACAAAGCTCTGACGCAAATAGCGAGATTAAAAAGTGAGTGGCAATTATCGTTTTCTTTTCTCCTCGATAAATGTATAGCGAAAATCAAAAGTGGAAAGTCGAAATCTTCGTATTGCCATCCGCGAAAAAGAGATCTTGTTTTTTCACGCTGTTGGAATAATAAAGCAACGCTGAGACAGTAGATACGGAGAAAGTTTAGCAATAAACGAGCATGCCTTTATGTCCATGGCTGTTACGCACGTGGGAAACCGGGAAAACTCAGGGAATTTTGGAAATTCTATGGAATTTTTCCAGTATTTACTTTTTGCAAGAATTACGAAAATTCAACCGACTTGAAAAAAAAAAAAGAAAAGCATAGAAAAATATTTTTGTACGTTTTAAATATTTATTTTATTCTTCATTATATAAAAAAAAAGTTAAGTCAGTGCCAAACGTTGGAAATTTCAAAAACTAAAAATTAATTTACTCTAAAACTGTGCATTTGCATTCGATTTGTCGGCACACGACGACACAATTATTATTGTAGATAAGTGTTTATATTTGTATTTAACCGACTTGAAAAAAAAGCACAAAAATGAATATTTTTAATATTTAAACTATTCTTCATTATATAAAAAAAAAGTTATGTTCCAAACATTGAAAATTTCAAAAACGAAAAAATAATTTACTCCAAAATTCTGTGGATTTACATTCGTTTGTCGATAGACAACCACACAATTATTATTGTAGATAAGTGTTTATATTTATTTTTTATTTATTGGCATCGACATAAAAAATTCTCTTTAAAATAAAGAAGAAAAATAAATAAAGAAATTGCAAAACATAAAGTATTTGCTTTAAATGTTTTTTTTACCGTTACTGTTCAATTATTTTTCGAATTTCGGTTAAGAAAATATTTTAATATTTAACATTTTCATGTATTTAATCTTAACGGGAGGGTAGGGGTTTCAGCGTGAAAAAAAAAACACTTTTTTACGAATTTTTTTCATCGATATGGATAGAGTACATTTATTGAAACCTTTTGTACATTGTTAAGTGTCATTTCAAGAACATTCCGTGAAATTTGTACGCGAAAATATCCACAAACAAGCCGGTGACAAAGCTTCCATTAAAATTTAGTCAAAGTATCATCAAATCCTCCCCCAACGGTATTGGATAATTTTTTTTTTTCATTTCTAAATTGCTGGTGGTCATGTAAAGTGAAAAGTGCTATTTTTCACGAAAAATTCCGCCATTTTGAGGGTGGAAAACCCCCTGAATGTAAAAAAAATCTCAAACTAACCGTTGGGGGGCAGGTATTTTATATGAAGAAAGTGTGTACCAAGTTTGAAATAAATCGGTCATGTAGTTTTCAAATGGCAGTGAACACGGACTTTGAAAAAGTGGTTTCGAAAAAAACGCGGCACCGGCTTGTTTGTGGATATTTTCGCGTACAAATTTCACGGAATGTTCTTGAAATGACACTTAACAATGTACAAAAGGTTTCAATAAATTTACCCTTTCCATATAGATGAAAAAAATTCGCAAAAAAGGGTTTTTTTTCACGCTGAAACCCCTACCCTCCCCTTAAAAAGAATTATGTTGTTTATTTGACCCAAATCTCCGTGGAATATTTGCAAAGCTGTGTTGAAAAGCTGAAAAATTCCGGGACTTTCTGAGTAAATAATGCGTAACAACCATGATATCGTAATATCGGTATGATCACATTTCGCCAATGATGGTAATTTACAATCCGCTGTTGGGGATGCTCAGAATTCGAAGTCAATTTCCAAGCCCTTTCGTAAGGATTTTTTTCTCTATCGCACTGCTCTCTACGACATACAGAGGAATTTTTACATTATGAAAATCAGCAACTTGCAGTCAGAAATGAATTGTTATGCGTATAAAAATGTCGTGTATTTCGAAAAACGACTACGTTATTGGGTTTTTCAGCGGTCGACAATAAGCCAATACTGTCGGTATTTCAACTGATGCTTCTCGAGCACATCGTGATGTGCAGATTAGTGATGGGAAACAAGAGCGTCGCGTTGGCAGAAATATCGCAGGCCTGTCAATTATGCAGACGACAATCGAGGCTTTTGCAAGGTCACAGGCCACAGCTACACGCGCTTCTCGGTCTTTACGCGATGTCGATGAACTGCATGGAAGCTGCCGAGGCTCAATTCACAGCTGCGCTAAGGGTACAATTTTTGCCTCTTTACACATTTCACGCTCTCGCGCTTCGTTTTATTCCCCAATCGATCCATACCACTCGTTCGTAACTCATCGATATTTCTCCACAGACATCACAGGAGAGAGAACTTTGGACTTTTGCCAATCTGAATCTAGCGATTGTGTACCTGAGAACAAAGAGGGACGCCGAATTGGGCGCTCTTCTCGAGAGAATAAATCCCGAGTCGTTACCGTCGCACTCGCATTCCTTGAGGGCCGCGGCTTATTACGTTCAGGGACTTCAGGCGTTCTTCGGGGCACGGTACAACGAAGCCAAGTGAGTATCGCGCCTGCTTCAATAATGATCAAGCTGTAAATGTGAATTTTCGCAACAAGCCTTTTCACTGATTGCTAAACCTTCGTTGAAGTGTATACGTAAAAAAAATACTTAAAAAAAACGAGCTTTTATTTAATGTACTAAAAAGTAGAAAATCATTATTTATATCAAGTCACTTATATGTGACTACGAATAAAAGCTTGGGGCGGTCAACTTTTTAAATATTTCATAAATTTGATCTATTCAGTTTCATTAAGGGGTAAGGCCACTGTAACGGCCCAAAAAAAAGGTTTTTTCACTAATTTTTTGCTCCCGAAATTGAAGGTATTTGAAAAAAAACTTTTAATGGTGTTATCGGGCATACATTAAACTTTATTATAAAATTTTTTTACAGTAAAAAAAAAACAAAATGGCGGTTCCACAGCTATCTTCCCGGGACATGTTTTGCTTCCAGGGCTCCGCGGCACGCAGCACCACTGGTGCACTTTTGAATCTAGAACAAAAAAAAACCATTAATCTAGAGGGCTATAGCTAGAGAATGTCGATCGGATTTTAAAAAGTATCAATTTTTGTGGATTTGGCGTGCGTTTGAAAAAAAAAATTGATTTTTGACGAAAAAAACGGCAAGTTTTTTGTTAATAAAAAATCAATAAATAAAGTTCTTGAAAATTCCGATCGACATTCTCAAGATAATGTAAATGTTCACATCTGGTTAAAATTTCAAGTAAAAAAAATGAAAATTGTTCGAGTTATGCTGCGTGCCATTTTGAGAAACCATGTTTCGAGAAAAACGCGTTAAAAGTTTTGCGAATAGTTTTTTATTGGAAAAAATTTAAAAAAGAAGTTAACAGGACCTTTTTTTTCTTATTCTAGAGGGTTTAAACTATTTTTTAAGCCAATAAAAAAAAATCGATTTTTCAAAAAATGTACAGTGGCCTTACCCCTTAACCGTATTTAATTTGGCACAATAGTAATTAGAGGAATTATTATCACTCGTTTATACTCAGTTTCAGGATTTTCATTTAAGAAATTTAAGGTTGTTTTACAGTAAATTAAATACAGTTGATATGTTAAGGTAGTCCTATCGCTTCACACTAGTCATACCACTGATCATACTTGAAACTTGTACAATTTATATTTTTTACATATGCAAAAAAAACTTTGTAATATCTAAATTTTCCATGTGTAAACTGTTTAATGAATGTTCACATTTAATTAGAAAAATGGAAAAAAAGTTATTCCAACGATTCGCGCAGTATTTCTAGGTTTGATATTTGGCGATATTGGTTCTATCTCCGTCTCTTTTTACTCAACCAGGCGAGTTTAGCCTCCATGATTTTTAACGTCGATCTGTCAAGACAATGTCAGGTGCGGGAAATATAAAGCTTTGTGTTCGGGCCACGACTGGTAAAAAGCGTGGAAAATTTGTGTCGGCGAAATATGTCGGTTAAAAATGAAATATGTGTGGAAATTCGAATGAGTGAGATGAGGTTAGGAATACAGTCGGCTGTTGCCTTGCTGTCACGTCTCTTTATCGTAGCAAGTGGTAATAAATCCAATACCGGAAGGGGCCGTCCATATATTACGTCATTCTAAATTTGGGGGGGGGGGGTTCGTCTGCGGATGACGGTAAATGATGGATGAGGGGGGGGGGGGGGCGTTTCGAAATTGACATCATTCTTGTGATACCAGTTAATTCAAAATGTACAATAGTATATTGTACAACTAGAGTGGTTTCCCCGCATGAGTGATGAAAAATATTTTGTAAGTACCTAATGGTATTAATTATTGAACTCATTATTTATTTATTTATTACATAAGGTTTGTCTACATTATATTCGAGAACTTCAAATAACAGCGTACCTATGAAAATAGTTCGATCGAGCCAAAATGAATATGGGGAGGATACGGAGATATTACCCGTGATCCAGGATTTGCAAGAATGGGTGAAAACTCCGTGGGAGCTATCCAAACAAAACTAAAGAATAGGGAAGAATAATATTATTATATTAATGAAAATTGCCAAAGTACAAAATAATAAAAGATGATTCTATAACAAAATGTGGGAGCTATCCAAAGAAAACTAAAGAATAGGGAAGAATAATATTATTATATTAATAAACATTGCCAAAGTACAAAATAATAAAAGATGATTCTATAACAAAATGTTTTAATGTTACCCAATTTTTCTCAAATCGCAAATGTTTTAATTTTGCCAAACTGGTAATGACGTCAGTTTTGCGAGAGGGGGGGGGGGTCATTAGGAAATGACGATAGGATGATTGTAGGGGGGGGGGTCGAAAATCAGAAAAAATCTATGACGTAATATATAGACGGCCCCGAAGTTCAAATTAAACTTGATATTACATAAAAATTAGGCCAATAAGCGTATTTTTTTTTCTGAGAGCACTGGATTACTACAAGTGTTAAGTATGTAAATCTGATTATTTTTAAGAATCTGACGGATTCCCACTGTTATATACACTTTTGTAGCGACCGGAAATTTGGTTTTTGTATATCGTCTCGGAATTCCTTCACAAAAATACGCAATTTTAATATTTCTTTTCTCTGCCATTAGGCCGATAAACGACCCTGAAATTTTACAGAGACGATTATTAATATATTTAGTGAAGCTCAAAAAAAATGATGAAAATCCTATGGATTGAAGCCTGGCGGGTAGGACTACCTTAACTGATTTATGCAAATTAAAGATTATATGTCTAAATTTTGAGCGCACCAAGCTTTCATTTATAGTCACGCGTAGGCGACTTGGTAATAAAAAATTATTTTCTACTTTTTAGTCTTTAATGGATTTTACTAGTTAGCGGTTACTAGTAGCTTACTAGTTCACGAGTTTGTACGTTAGGAACATGGAATGCTTGTAGAAAATAACAAAGACTGCAATTGGGATTGAACTTACGACTAATTGCTGCATATAAAAACGTTTCGCACACAAATGCAGTCGGCTACGAATTTGTATGTGTTAGTGAGATTTTATATGGGTGATTAGACATCGCTAATTATACACGAAAAGTCGAAAATTGTATGGATATTTTTTTTTAAGTTGAATCATGCATTGTCATCTTTTAGATGCATATTTGCAAAATTTCAGAGCTCCAAGTAGTCGGGAAATGCGTGAAATATCGATTTTTCGTTTTGCATCTCACAGAAAGTCAAGCTAAATAAAAACTTGTAAAAAGGGAAAAACGAGGCGCCGTTGGTGTAAATTTTAATTTTTTGTCTTCGGTAAGTTAGCAGTCTGTGGCCTTGTGTGCAGTTTTCGTTACCGACTGAGCGTGTTGTGCAGATTCCGAGTGTTTTCACGAACCCATATCAATCGTAAAACTTCAATCGTTCCTATTTTACTTTCTTTTCCATCAGACGATATCTCAGGGAAACTCTCAAAATGGCAAATTCCGAGGACCTCAACAGGCTCACATCGTGCAGTCTCGTTCTTCTCGGCCATATATTTCTGTCGTTAGGCAACAGCCGAGAATCCATGAACATGGTGACACCGGCGATGCAGCTCGCATCCAAAATACCAGACGTTCACGTGCAACTATGGGCTTCGGCGATTCTGAAAGGTAATTTGCGTAAACGCTGAAGAACAGACGAGTGTGCTCGAGTATTCTTTCAGCTTGATCAATTGTATGAGAATAGAGAGAGAGAGAGAGAGAGAGAGAGAGAGAGAGAGAGAGAGAGAGAGAGAGAAAGAAAGAACCTTACCTTGTTTACTGGCATGTGACGTCACATGCGTCGCGTGACTACATATCTGCCAACGGGAGCGTTTTGGCGGTCTGGTTGAATATTTAAATTTTATTGCCGATTTACATCGTAAATACTGACATTCGCGAAGATAAAAAAAATATTGTGAGCATAATATAAAATAATTAACTATTTAAGGCCTTAGGCCACGTTAACGGGTATAAAATCATGTGCGAATTTAAGAGAAGGGTAGGGGTTTCAGCGTGAAAAAAAACACTTTTTTGCGATTTTTTTTCTTCTATATGGATAGAGTAAATGTATTGAAACCTTTTGTACATTGTTAAGTGTCATTTCAAGAACATTCCGTGAAATTTTTACGCGAAAATATCCACAAACAAGCCGGTGGCAAAGCTTTTCCAAGAACGCCTTTGGAAAAACACGATTTGCGGTGTTCTCTGTATCTCAGCTAGAAATGATCTGAAATCAAGTACCATTAAAATTTAGTCGAAGTATCATAAAATCCTCCCCCCAACGGTCTTTGATAATTTTTTTTTCATTTCTCAATTTTTGGTGGTTATGTAAAGTGAAAAGTGCTATTTTTCACGAAAAATTCCGCCATTTTGGGGGTGGAGAACCCCCTCAATGTAAAAAAAATCTCAAACTAACCGTTGGGGGGAGGTATTTTCTATGTAGAAAGTGTGTACCAAGTTTGAAATAAATCGGTCATGTAGTTTTCAAATGGCAGTGAACACGGACTTTGAAAAAGTGGTTTCGAGAAAAAACGCGGCTTGTTTGTGGACATTTTCGCGTACAAATTTCACGGAACGTTCTTGAAATGACACTTAACAATGTACGAAAGGATTCAATAAATTTACTCTATCCATATAGATGAAAAAAATTCGCAAAAAAGTGTTTTTTTTCACGCTGAAACCCCTACTGTCCCCTTAACAATTTTTTTTTGTATGAAAAAGTGATTGACTCATAAAGTTAACTACACATCTATTCAGTACGAATATCAAACAGTTAGAATTTTTTTTTTTTGTTTCGATTTCCAAAATGGCCGACTACTCGAAACTTCTCGAAACAACTTTTTTCCAATATGCTCCTAATTGCATTTCGCAGAGAAGTACGTACGGAAGTTCGGATTAATCGAAAACTTTTCATTTTATGAGCAGTTTATGAGCAGTCATAACGAGATTTTTCACTGAAAATCCATTTCTTAAATTCAAATACCTACAACTTTTGATTAAAACAATATTTTTTAAATTCCGTGCGTACTTCTCTAGGTATTCTAATGTAGATGGACGAGAATTTTTGTTTTTTGTTCTACGTAAAAAATTGTGGATGCTAAATGTCACGCCGCAGAGCGCTTAAAAAAAAGATAACAAAAGAAAATATTAGTAGTCGGCAATTTTATACATCGAAAAAAAAAATATTTTTTTCTAACCGCTTGATATTCATACTAAATAGACGTGTAATTAATTTTATGAGCGAATCACTTTTTCATACGAAACAAAATTGTTAAATTCGCACATGAGTTTATAGAAGTTCCTGTGGCCCCTTCAAATGATTACTGACCCCTTCAAATGATTTCCGTACACTTCCAATACCCTATTTTGGCACCTTTAGCTCCGTTTTCAAGATAAAATTAGCAGATATACATCAATCGCTTGTTCAGTAGTGTAGGATATAATTACTTCGTATATTCCATTATACTTATTACTCCGTCATTTTCAGATTTGTACAGAATATGCGGCGATCCGAATCGGGAGAGTGAGGCGTACCAGATGCATTGTAATTTCTCGCAAACCCTCTTGAAAGATCACTTTCAAAGTACGCAAATGGTCGAGCACGCTCTGATCCAGTGGACCGACGGCCCTATACCGGCATTGCCGAGCAACCCACCGCCATCGACGTCTCAGGCCATCTTATAACGCGTCTGGTCAGAGCGTGACGAGCGGTCTCGCATTATCGAGGAATTTCTCGATCTGTCCAACCGCGCGAAAAGTCAAAGAGTTCACTTTGCTCCGAATGCCAGTTGACAATCCGATTTGTCCTTCACGTCGGGGCAATCCGTGAAGTTCTCCAACGTTAGCTGACTAATCGAGAGAAAAAAAAACAACGTTCCGTGCAAAGCACTTTGGTAAAAGTGGCTGGGACACGCGTGGTCGATTACGTTACGGAGATTATTCGCCGAATTAACGAAAAAGAAATCGAGGGGGGGGGGGGGTGAGATCATATGGATATTCGATGCCAGAGCAGCTTTCATCAGCGATATATATTCGGAGAAAATGTTTTTGTTAGCGGTAGGAATTCGTTCTTATTACTGAAAATACAATTCGTTTCCTCGGCAGTCTTTCGATGGCTGGTTATTTTTCAAGGCAAACGAGTTTTTAAACAATCGATATTAGCCCGAATGATAATGGAAGATGTGCTATTCAAAATTAGTTAATTGAAGAGAAGCATGCGAGAGTATATATGATTGTTGTTTAAACTTTAGTTTTTTTTTTGTAAAGAAAGTTACGCAAAAATTCTTTATTCGAGGATCTGAAGTATTGATACAAAACGTCTGTCCGACGAAATCTTCACTTTTCATTATAAATATAACGTAATTTATCTTTGCTCAAAGCTACAGAAGGCAAGTCTAGTTGCCTATAAACAATAATGATCTTTACTTTGCTTTATAGTGAACGCCGACCCTGAATTACGCATTTGTTAAAGAAGAGCCTTTTTAAAAAAAACGTTTATTTTGCGCTACACATTTTTGAAAAATTCCCAACACTATTCCCCCACTGTTACTTTTCTTCGCTGTGGTTTCTCGCACTCGTACACGTTTCGCGTACTCTGATGATCGATTTGCTGCGTCAATTATGCCGATGCACGCTTAAGGATGTATTGCCCGTGCACTCCCTACCAAAAGTGGGTTTCGGCGAGAATTTTGAGCATTATGCGATGAGATTAAAATTTAAAAAAAATCAACCACATCCAAGATGCTAAAAAAATTAATTTCCGGAAATAATAATGCAAAAAAGTTATAAGTAAATTGTTGAAAAAAACACTGTTCAACAAATGTCTGGTGAACTACTTTTTTTATATTATAAAATGAATTCGTAGATTTTTCTGAATAGGTATGAATTTTTTCGGAATTTTCTGTCTATTTTCATTTAAAAAAATTAATTTAAAAAAATGGTTGAAGAGTCGCAAATTTTCAATTTTCGGAGCAATGTTGCATGTTAAATCCAAGAAGTGTCCGGGGTATTCAACGAACAGTTTCATCGGTACAGCCTCTGAAAAATTTCAAGAACGGGATTTTCGAAATAGAGAGAAAATTCTTTTAAAAAATCATATGTATTTAGAAAAATATAATTCATTTAATGTCACAAAAAATCAAGTTTACCGGAGATGTTTCGAACAAATTGTTGTTTGAACAATTTGTTTATGAATTTTTGACATTCTTATTATTTAAAACCAATGTTCTTAGCATCTTCGCTACGGTTGATCTTTTTCAGCTTTTAAGGCACTCTAAAGGCCGAAAAAATAGGCTTTTTGGGGATTTTTTTTCAGAAAAGCTACAAAATAAATCGAGATTACAAAAAAGGGTGTTTATCATACATATCAGTGACTGTATACAATAATTTTTTTGAAGCGATTAATTTCAAAATGGTGGCTGTGCAGCGTTTATCTCAAAACTGCATTTTTCAAGTTGGCCGGAAACACAACTCGGACAATTTTCAACCGATTCACTCGGAATATCGAATATATCTTGAAAAATACATTGTCTATGGAAGTACGTAGGATTTTTTTCTTATATTGCATAGTTCATTTGTTATTAACAATAATCTGACGATTTTTAATAACAAATTAACTGTGCAATATAAAAAAAATCGTCAGATAATTGTTAATAACAAATGAACTATCCAATATAAAAAAAATTCTACGTACTTCCGTAAACAATGTATTTTTCAAGATATATTCAATATTTCAAGTGACTCGGTTGAAAATTGTCTGAGTTATGTTTTCGGCCAACTTAAAAAATGCAGTTTTGAGATAAACACTGCACAGCCGCCATTTTGAAATTAATCGCTTCAAAAAACTCATTGTATACATTCACTGATATGTATGATAAACACCCTTTTTTGTAATCTCGATTTATTTTGTAGTTTTTCTGATCAAAAAACCCCCAAAAAGCCTTCGGCCTCTAGAGTGGCCTGACCCCTTAATGTTGTCGCAAAGTACTCAAAATTCTCACCGAAATTTACTTTTGGTCAGAAATGTACGGGCAATACATCCTCAACTGCTAAAATGCACATTTGGGGCTCCGAAAGATCCGGCGAAGAGTGCCGCGTTTTCTCTGTCTAAAAATGATTTGGTTCGGGAGTCTTTGCTACAGCTGGAACAGATACCGACGAATAACAGCTACAGCCAAGTGGTCGTAAAAAATCCGCTACGCGTTTAACGCAAAAGTGAAACTAGTACGAGCGCCAAAGAGACAATTCGCGAGTAGGCAAAACAAGCCAACATTGTTGTTGGTATTCACAGTTTCTTTTCCCTAACGACAGTCATATTACATCTCGCTTCCGACAAAGACGCTCGAGCAGAGTAATTATCGTTGCGTATACAACAGTCATTAGAGCCAGCGAACTCTTCAAAGTAATCGTTTCATTGGGAGGCCATCAAAAGTCTACGGACTGAAAAATCGTACTTTCTCTGTGTGTGTTCACGAGCTTTAAAATTCCGCTGTCTGGATTCAACGAATTGATTTGAAAAATCGTTTAACGGAAGAAAGGGGAAAAACAATAATCGATCTAGACAGAGAGAGAGAGAGAGACGTCGTATGAACGAATTTACGTATTCTTTTTGTAATTTAGGTATACATTGCGAATGGTGCGTGCAGTGGGATGATCTCTCTTTCTCCATGCCGATAAACTCGATGCTGATTGCTGCTGCGTTGAATATGTATTGATGCGAGCGATTCGATCGATCGCTCGACCGATCGATCGATTCTACAAATGTGTAAACGTGGAGAGAAGAAAGGAGCAATGGACAAGCCTGACGCGTGTTGTATGGCGTCACAGGGGCCTTAGCGCTCGCGGTAACCCGAGCGCGTTCGAAAATATTCTGCACAAAGAGAAGCAGCGATCCTTTTATTATTTCCTTATTTTCTTACGCGCCCTGACGAGTTACCGCGGCGTCTTGTAAATAATTTAACTGATGGTTGGAAAATTAGCGTCCGCAAGTTTATGGTCATTTCGTCAAAGAACCGACCGTTATTGTGCGTTCATTTTTTTCTTTTGTATCAGATCCGAACAATCGGCCCTAATGGTAGTAATTTGTGTGAACCCGAAATTCGATCACGTCGAAGCCTTTTTTTTTCATTCGAGAAAACAATGTAACGTAATTGGAAACATTGACGTTACGCGCTGGAGATTTTCTCGGCGTAACAGGGAAAACAAATATTACGGACATTTGCTTCACTCGGAGTAACAAACCGATAAGGTTGTAAAAAATCGACCCTTTGTCTCATTTTAAAAAAATGTCTTCATTCAGGCCAAGCCCGTGCGACTTATTCGCTTATTGTGTATATAGATTTACACGCGAAGAAAACACGAATGAGACTAACAACGTGGGCGGCAAATTATTTATTTTCCAAAGTTTTTCATCAGCCGGGCTATAGTACAGTCGTGCTGTCGCTGAATAAACCCAGAATCGGAGAAAATTAGAAGAAGGCTAGTTTTTTGACAGGTGATTTTGTAGGTGCCGCGGGTGCTAAATCCAAGTTTGCCTAAAAATCGGGGTGTAGGATTCTTTTTTAGGGGATCAAAGGAGAGCGGGGTGAATTAATGCCAAACTACAACCCCTACGAGGTCGGCGCCGCGAGACAAAATGTTCAGAAAAATCCGGGCTTTAGTTTTGTCCACAGCGCCGAAGTCGTGGAAGTTCATTTTGAGGGTGAAAAAGTGGGGTGAAATTTTGAAAAATCGGTTTTAATTCAATAACTCTTTAGAAAAAAATCTTACGTTTTTTGTTCAAATGGGAACGTTGTAGCCCTTGGAAAGACGCGTCGATCGAGTATTCGATCATCACTCTCCGATAATATCTTCACCCCCAAAAAATGGTTAAAAAACCAAAAAAAAAAATAGTTTATTGAATAACTCAAAAACAATCGTTTTTTCGAGTATGGCTCTAATGTACGAAATGTAGAGAATAATTTTCTCCATATTTTCGTTGCTATGGACCACCCTTGAATTTTGATTTTTCAACCCCTCTCGGGGGTTGAACGTTCATAATGAAATTCTGGGAAAACTATTGACGGCACGAATTCGCCGCCGTGGAAGAATTTGTAGCTTGAACACCCTCAGCTACATTTTTGTCCACAGCGCCAAACTCGTATCTCTTTAGTTTCGGTCAATAGTTTTCCCAGAATTTCATTTTGAATTTTCAACTCCTGAGAGGGGTTCGAAAAAGCAAAATTTAAAAGTTGTGCATAAGAACGAAAATATAGAGAAAAATTATTCTCTACATTTCGTACATTTAATCCATCCCCGAAAAATCGATTGTTTTTGAGTTATTCAATAAACAATTTTTTTTGTTAATTCTTCAACAATTCTTTTGGGGGTGAAGATATTATTGGAGAGGGTTGATCGAATACTCGATCGACGTGTCTTTTCAAGGGCTACAACGTTTCCATTTGAACAAAAATTGTATGAATTTGTCCTAAAGAGTTATCGAATGAAAACTGATTTTTCAAAATTTCATCCCACTTTTTCACCCCCAAAATGAACTTCCACGACTTCGGCGCTATGGACAAAAATAAAATCTGGATTTTTCTGAACATTTTGTCTCCCGGCGCCGACCTCGTGGGGGTTGTAGTTTGGCATTAATCCACCCCAATCCTCTAAAAAAAACCCTGCCCCCGATTTTTAGGCAAACTTGGTTCTAGCACCCGTGGCACCTACAAAATCACCTGTCAAAAAATTAGCCTTCGAATTTTTTCCGATTCCAATATACAGCACGACTGTACTACTATTCCTCGCGAAGAGAACGTGTATTTACGTACGTTGAAGCGAAACGCGGATTTCGAGGGGCTTCGGTTTGGGACTTGCCACTGTACGACCGAGGAAGAGACTGGGAAGTTTCTTTCTCGTTCACAATCTCGATGAGCTCTTGATACGGGAATCCGTGTTTCCTTCGAATTTTCGTCGTTAAATATCCGAGTCGAACAAAAGCAAAGACAAAACGAAATAAATGGCCGGGATTCAAAAGTGGCGCGTAGTTTCCGTTTATCTTTTCTTTCAACGAGTCGACGTTCGAACTCGGCGAGAAAGTTACACTTTTGCTCGGAGTTGTGGAAGAAAAAAAGGAGACACCGTAGATCGGGTTTTCCGTTGGAGAATTTTCTTTTCAGAGGCGTGCTAGTCGAAATGAGATTGTCGAAATTCACAAATATGCGAGAAAAAAAAATCATAGTTTTGGCTGCATGGAAAACCTCTCTGGCGAATGTGACACTTGAACGGACGAAAAAAAAAAAAACAAGAATAACACCGCTTCGATGTGCTGAATTCCGTCGAAGTAACGTGTATACCGTGTGAATGTGTAAAAGAGACGAATATGATATTTGACGAGAGTGCGGGAAAAGTCTATCGATTAAACGATCTTGTACAGGCTGTTTTATCACAAATGTAATGTATTTTTTAAGATACTAGAAAAGAAGGAAAAAAAATGGTACAGACGCAACGAAATTTTATCACACTTTATTATCTAGTATTTATCGACGAGAATATTCGACTATCGAAATCCATTCACTGTACAATATTTTTATTTATTTTTTCTCACTATACGGTAACCTTGAATACAAATTTCACGAAATTTCCATCGCCACGACACAGAACGACCTTGACAATCTTCCGTTGCCGGCTGCTTGGTACTACCACGAATGTAACGTGTCTTCGACCCACCTCGTCGACTTGCGTTAGGAGCGTAGACATCAACGATTGGATTATTTTCTGTACCATATCTGCGCCGTTCGCATGCGCTTGATCTTTTTCTGCAGCTGCAGAACTCCGTAGAGCAAAGCTTCCGCAGTCGGTGGACAGCCTGAAAGAGCAATTAAATATCGTTGAGGCCCGATAGGAAAACGTTTCGTCCTATTTAGGATGATTCAAGAAGTTGGCTTGCCTGGCACGTAAATGTCCACAGGAATAATTCTGTCGCATCCTCGGACAACGGAATAACTATAGTGATAGTAGCCACCGCCATTCGCGCAGCTCCCCATCGAAATCACCCATTTAGGATCGGGCATTTGATCATAAACTTTTCGCAAAGCTGGCGCCATTTTGTTTGTCAATGTTCCAGCTACGATAATAACGTCGGCCTGACGGGGCGAGGCGCGAAAAACTACGCCGTATCGGTCCATGTCGTAGCGAGGCGCGGCCATGTGCATCATTTCGACGGCGCAACAAGCGAGGCCGAAAGTCAACGGCCACAGGGAATTCTTGCGGCCCCAATTTAAAAGATCGTCCATTCTCGCGAGTGCGTACTCCGCCATGTTGTTGGTATCCTGGAATGGACTGTAGGGCGTCTTGGCCGTTTTCGCCGGCTTTGGAGCTTCCGAGCTCGAAGCCTGGATTTCCGTCGCCATATTCCTCGAACGTGCGCACAGTGGGGCCGTGATGCCTGCATCGCTTCGCGCCAGGAGACGCACACCGTGCTGCAGGTTGCCTGCAAAACAATTTTGCAATCAATCGATGAAGTTAATAGACGTCGACGGTGTGTCCTTCAGTTGCGGCAGCTAAGTCCATCTTCGTCACTGCACATCTTTGATCGAGCGACTATTCGGCTGGGAAAGAAATACACTGCTGAATCGCACTGTTGGATACGCGTAGAGACTGACATTGATGCACTTTAATAGTAAATTAATGCTGGGGAAAAGATTTTACGTAGAAATTAGATATTCCGATTTGTATTTTGACATTGTGCATCTACAGGGTGTCCCAAAACTCAACGATAATCTGAGACCGGATGAAAGGCCAAGTTATACCAGTTCTGGGAAAAATAAAAAAAAATCCATATCACTCAGTTCAGCGATAATAGACATTTAAAAAAAAAAGTTGAAATTCGACACCCTTGGTCGCATTTTCAAGTCCTGTGATTACCAGTGTCACAATTTCGCTGTGATTTTTTTAATTTCGTGATCTTCATTAACGATGCTATTAATCGCAACTACAAATTAATGCAAAAAACATTGTTAATTTAATAAAATAAGTTAAGTTTTAGTGAGTCATGGTTCACAAAAATATTGTTAGTTAACTTTGACACTTCATTTTGAAAAAAAAAATGTACTACACTACCCTTGGCAAGTTATTTCAAAAGATGGCGCATTTAATCGAGATTTCAAAATGGTGCAACACTTGCCACTTTTCTTGCTATTAAAAATTTTATTTCTTATTTTTTTTCAAATTGAGCTCATTTTGAACAACTCAACATTAGGAATTTTTGTTACTAAAATTTGTTATTTTTTGTTTCTGGTCTGAAATAAAATTATTATTTTTAGTAAAGAGGTAATTGAGTCAGTTAATAACCAATTTTTATTGTAAAAAACATATTGTAAACATATTTATTGTAAACATATGTTTTTTACAATAAAAATTGGTTATTAACTGACTCAATTACCTCTTTACTAAAAATAATAATTTTATTTCAGACCAGAAACAAAAAATAACAAATTTTAGTAACAAAAATTCCTAATGTTGAGTTGTTCAAAATGAGCTCAATTTGAAAAAAATAAGAAATAAAATTTTTAATGGCAGAAAAGTGGCAAATGTTGCACCATTTTGAAATCTTGATTAAATGCGCCATCTTTTGAAATAACTTGCCAAGGGTAGTACATTTTTTTTTTCAAAATGAAGTGTCAAAGTTAACTAACAATATTTTTGTGAACCATGACTCACTAAAACTTAACTTATTTTATTAAATTAACAATGTTTTTTGCATTAATTTGTAGTTGCGATTAATAGCATCGTTAATGAAGATCACGGAATTAAAAAAATCACAGCGAAATTGTGACACTGGTAATCACTGGACTTGAAAATGCGACCAAGGGTGTCGAATTTCAACTTTTTTTTTTAAAGGTCTATTATCGCTGAACTGAGTGATATGGATTTTTTTTTATTTTTCCCAGAACTGGTATAACTTGGCCTTTCATCCGGTCTCAGATTATCGTTGAGTTTTGGGACACCCTGTATACGTTGACTAGAAAATTGTGACTAGTGTGGAAGACCAAGAAACTTTTTCACAATTTTATTTATTATTCTAGAACTTTTTCAAAATTCCTCACAATTTGATGGCTGTCACAGTACTGGAGCGATTTATGTATTTTTCAGTGCGTTAACCCTTTCAGTCATACATTTTTCACCTGCACCGATTTTGATGAAAATTGGTACTCGGGGGTTTTCGGGGTCGCTGATTACATATCCGGCATTAGATTTTCAAAATTCAAAATGGCGGATCTAATATGGCGGCCGTGAAATTTCAAATACTTATTAATTCTTCTAAAACTTTGTACTCAGGGGTTTTCGGGGTCGCTGATTGCGAATCTGGCATTAGATTTTCAAAATTCGAAATGGCGGATCCAATATGGCGGACGTGAAATTCCAAATACTTATTAATTCTTCTAAAACTTTGTATTCAGGGGTTTTCGGGGTCGCTGATCACGAATCCGGCATTAGATTTTCAAAATTTAATGCACGCGCACACACACACACACATATATATATATATGAAGTGCATATCAATGATAATAAGGCACCGCGGATTTTAATTTTGGTTTGCTTATTTTAGGGTTGTGTAAAATATTTAGAGTTTCAAAACGGTTATGTCGCCTAACAAGTTTGAGAATCGCTGGTATAGACAGTGCTGTGCATGCTGTTCATATACTTACATAAACATAAGTAGACAATTTATACGAAAACTCCAAACTCGAAAATTTAAACGCATTTCTCTTTACGGGGAGGGTAGGGGATTTGTACTTTTGAAAAATCGATTTTTTTTGTCTTTTCTTATAGTCAAACATTTCAAGAAAATAATCCCAAAATTTCAAGTCAATCAGAGCAAAACTCTGGGTTATTGACTATTTAGTCCCGCTCCTTTAACACTGTAGCTCTGACTTCTCTAAACGTCAAATGCGTTTTTCTCTAAACCACTTTTTCAAAGTCCGTGTTCACTACCATTTGAAAACTACATGACCTAATTATTTCAAACTTGGTACACACTTTCCACATATAAAATACCTCCCCCCAACGGTTAGTATGAGATTTTTTTTACATTGAGGGGGTTTTCCACTCCCAAAATGGCGGAATTTTTCGTGAAAAATAGCACTTTTCACTTTACATGACCACCAAAAATTTAGAAATGAAAAAAACAATTATCAAAGACCGTTGGGGGGACGATTTGATGATACTTTGACTAAATTTTAATGGTACTTGATTTCAGATAATTTCTAGCTGAGATACAGTGAACACAGCCAATCGTGTTTTTCCAAAGGCGTTCTTGGAAAAGCTTCGTCACCGGCTTGTTTGTGGATATTTTCGCGTACAAATTTCACGCAATGTTCTTGAAATGACACTTAACAATGTACAAAAGGTTTCAATAAATTTACTCTATCCATATAGATGATAAAAATTCGCAAAAGTGTTTTTTTTCACGCTGAAACCCCTACCCTCCCGTTAAGTGTCCTTTTTCAAAATGGTGTACACTCTCAAAGGAAGAGTTTTCAAGCTATCCGTCTGAAATTTCCACACAACATTATTCATGCCATTCTTTAGGTATGGAAGGTTTTTTTTTATCTTCATATTTTTTTAACGAAAAGCTCGCAAAAGTCGGCTAAATTCGATACTTTTTTTCAAACTGCCGCCATTTCGTCAATTTTAGTAAAAAAAACAAAACCTTCATTGCAAGATTGTGGCTTTCATACGGATTAACGTTTTTACAAATTTTGTTTCAGATGATAGTTACGGCCCCAACCATCTGCACTGTGACGATTCCTTTTTTTAAGACATTTTCAAGCGTTAAAATAAAAAAATTAAAACAAACGTTAAAAAATTTATTTTGCCCTTCCTGAGTGCCGATTTGACATTAAAAAATCAGGCAGGGTATGTGAACCATCGAGAAAAAAGATCGCAAAAATCAGCTACTTTTCGGTCCGTTACACCGTGATGATCCCTTAACATTGTCGGGAGTTGCAAAATCACCTTGTTACCAGTACTTTCGTTCCTACATTTTTTTGTTATGATTGCTCTTCTTCGAATGTAGTTTGAGGTTATGTTGAAAGCGATATAAAAATAGATCGGCCTTTTCCGTCGTATACCACGACTACGTCTTAAATTTATTGTATAGGTTTCGCAAGATTATGTAATTTGAATGAATATTGTCCGTGCATTTTTATGTGCATTTTCGGGTCTCCTTCATTGGGTTTACATTTGTCCGAGTGATCGAAATATTCTTTCGAGGTTATGATGATCAAGATATTACGAGTTGATTCTCTTGACAAAGCGGAAAACATCGCTCGCTGCTGAAGAATTTCGGTGAAATTTTCATACGGCTTCATTCGTTCGATCAATAGTTAAAAACTTACGCGTAATAACTGCAGGAGACAACATCTTTCCAACTCTGGCGTACACTTCGTACGCTACGTCGGAATATTGCTGTTCGAACGTCGGATAATATTTCGTTCCTCAAATGACCTGTGGAAATAAGACCGTAGTGGGAAAAGCCTTACGACGAGAAGTTATGACCGACATGTTACGTGACCGCTAAATTACCGACGACGTTCACATACCGTCCGGTCGGTAAAAATCCTCCGACCGCAAAAAATGAAACAATGTTAACCTAAAAACTTTGACGTTTACGTCTTTCGGATGATTTTCGCGACGAATTCTTCACACTTTGCTTCAAAGTCGATCGAATGTCGCAAACTCTATGTTGAGTTTGGAAGCAGCTGATTCGTTGATACTCAGGCGACAAAATATTGAGATCAATGACTTCGGTAGATTCAAGATCGGTGTGAAAAACTATGGAACGCAATTCTGCAGTGTTTACATCGCGAGATTGGAGGCATTGAAGGACTCGATTATTGCGACAGCTAAAATAAAATGGGGTAGAATATTGAACCATCTTTGCACCTACGGCACGATACACTTTTCGTAATCCATCAATCGAATCAATAAATGAGCACGCGTGTATATAGGTCAGCGTCCGATCTTGACCATAGATAGTCTCACGGACATCGACGATCAAGAAACAACAGTTGTCATCGGAACTTTGTACAAGCATCAAGAACTCAAGCCCTCCATTCTCAAGGAGTTGAGCCAGGAATTTCAAGTGTCTTGTCAGCCTCAGCGATCGAGTTATGCCACGGACAAAGATAAACTATTCCTCGAGAACGAAGTGTTACGTACAAAGTTACTGGGTCATCATCCAAATCCCAAGGAAGTCGTTACAGGAATTGTTTGTGCTGTTTTGGGCCATGCGACCAGTGACGGAGCTTTCTGGGTAAATGGCTAACACATTTTTCTCCTTGGCCTTCTTAAGGGGCTGCATATACCTAGAGGCCTGAAAAATGGCCATATTCCGAATGTTTTTTCTGGAAAAGGGTAAAAAACTGCATTTTTTTTTTAATACAAAAGTACATATTTTGAAAACGTTTCCAACAAAAATTTTAAATACAGAAAAATATTGCTGCCGCCAGATGAAATTTTTTTTGTGACGTTTCACAGTGGACACTGAAGCTTAACCAGTCCATCGGAAATCGACAAACCAGACCGCTTGTTCAATTTAACAATAAATACGAGTCGTTGACTACTATCGATTTTGTTTATCTTTTTTAAAACAACGTGGCGAAATTAAGGGGAGACATACACCTAGGAGTCGGAAAAAAAGCCATCTTTGTGAATTTTTTGAACGAAAACTATTTGAAATTTCGGATTGGGGTTTTAATTATCTAAAAGCATATACATTCAAAAATATATTTCATTTTCTTTATTTAAAAATATCAAAAATATACAAGGATAATGTATGATCCTTGGAGCGTCGTAAAAAAATCTGCATATACGGTGCCCACTGGCGTTTCTTCAAAAATCATCTGAAAAAAAAAACCAAAAAGATTATTAAATTAGATACTATAATCTAGTACTTGTCATAGCCGATTTTGAAAATATCGATTTATGACAAAATTGCGGACGTTTGAACGTAAATAGTGATTTTTGGGCCAAAAATTAGTTATTATTTTGCCTATAAAACAAAAACTAAGTAACGGAAAAAAAAACCTACGACAAGGACTAGATAATGGTGTATAGAATAACCACAAAAAACCTCACGGCAATCGGTTCATTGGTTTTCGAGAAATTTTCGGCACCGATTTGAAAAACGTGGTTTTGAGAAAAAACGCGTTTGAAAATTTGGGAATGAATAAATGATGAAATTTGCCAACTTACATGGAATCATCGATACCAGGCCCATAGTGTAGGTCTTCTACAGTTGACGAAATGTTCATAGCTTTTAAATCGATTTTTTCGACCGTCTAGGTGTATATCTCCCCTTAAAGAATACAAAATGTATGAAAAAAGCTGTCATTTTTCGCCAACGACCATTAAATGTTTCTCATTGTATTTCCTGTAAATTCGGAAGCAATCCATTAAGTGGTTTTCGAGATATCATGTCCATCGACCTTGAAAACAGTGTTTTGAGAAAAACGCGTTTAAGGAGTAAGGCCACTGTAACGGCCCAAAAAAAAAGGTTTTTTCACTAATTTTTTGCTCCCGAAATTGAAGGTATTTGAAAAAAAACTTTTAATGGTGTTATCGGGCATACATTAAACTTTATTATAAAATTTTTTTACCGTAAAAAAAAAACAAAATGGCGGTTCCACACTCTATCTTCCCGGGACATGTTTTGCTTCCAGGGCTCCGCGGCACGCAGCACCACTGGTGCACTTTTGAATCTAGAACAAAAAAAAAAAACCATTAATCTAGAGGGCTATAGCTAGAGAATGTCGATCGGATTTTAAAAAGTATCAATTTTTGTGGATTCGGCGTGCGTTTGAAAAAAAAAATTGATTTTTGACGAAAAAAACGGCAAGTTTTTTGTTAATAAAAAATCAATAAATAAAGTTCTTGAAAATTCCGATCGACATTCTCAAGATAATGTAAATGTTCACATCTGGTTAAAATTTCAAGTAAAAAAAATGAAAATTGTTCGAGTTATGCTGCGTGCCATTTTGAAAACATGTCCCGGGAAGATAGCTGTGGAACCGCCATTTTGTTTTTTTTTACTGTAAAAAAATTTTATAATAAAGTTTAATGTATGCCCGATAACACCATTAAAAGTTTTTTTTCAAATACCTTCAATTTCGGGAGCAAAAAATTAGTGAAAAAACCTTTTTTTTGGGCCGTTACAGTGGCCTTACTCCTTAAGGCAATAGTCTGGTCTAGAGCGAAATTTTTGACGTCATTTTTGGGTTGGAATAACTCTCAAACCGTTGAAGTTGTCTTGATGAAATTTGACATATGTATTTATTGTTCCTTTGAGAATATATCTACATTAACAAAGAAATTATTTTGAATATTTGTATGTAGTTTTTTATTTTTTTACCACAAAGTCCGCCGAAAACTGCCTCAATCGGCGCCCACTCTGGGGGATGTTGTATGCATCTGAAAAAAAATATATATATATATATTCTCAATCTGTATGAGTATTCTGAGCACTGGTAGCAGAATCAATACTTAAAAAAATTTTGTTACAAAATGGCGGCCTGTTAAACTTTGATTAACGATATTTCATACATTTTCGGGTATTCGACGAGTTATAAAAGGTGGGCAAAATTATTGTTCGACTCAATTCTGCTACCAGTCCTCAGAAAGAGGCTACCGAAGGTATGTGCAAAATTTGAGCTCGATCGGTCAATTAGTTATCGAAATATCGTGGGCGCCGATTTGAAAAACATAGTTCTGAGATAAACGCGTTCAAAGTTTTAATACCGTTGGATGAGGTTTGCACGCGGATTGTTTATAATTTCTATTACTCTGCTAATTTTTGAAATATCAATAAACGGTTTTCACGAGCGTATTAAGAAAGGTCTAAGGAATAATAAAATGAAGAAAAAAAATCGATTTTGTCAAATGTCTAGACCAGACTACTGCTTTAAAGTTCGAAGTATAGTGCTCGTCCTCATTCAATTTTAGAATATTTCAATGAAATTTTCAGGGAATACAGCTAAAAGGTACTATCAAATAAAAATATTGGTGGAAAATGTACACTAGGCCAAAGAATTAAAGCATATTGAAAAAGTCCGCCAATTTTAGGGTCATTTTCGAATAGCTGTAACTCCTCGAAAAATGGTCGTACAGCAAAATAAAAAACAGCAAATTGAAGGTGTGAATCTCTAGTTTTGAGATCTTGAGCTCAAAATTTTTTCGCATCAGCTAATTTTTAGTAGCCATCAACAAACCGAAGTAAAAAATTTTTTTTAATTTTTGCTCATCTTTCACAGTCTGCACGGACTTTAATACATTTTTTTGAATGATCGCATTAAAAGGATCGTCTAGCTGGATTCTTCCCCTTTAATTTGAGCGGTGGGAGAGCTCTGTACGATTTTTTCTCGCTGAGTTATCGATGTTCAAAGCAAAAATGACACTTTTGAATTTGATGACTGATTACTCGAAGACTAATGGTCGCACAGAAAAAAACCAGAGCGTTTTGGAAACTTTTAAGTATTCTCTATAAGATGCTTTTATCATTTTTTTTATCAAGATTTTTTTTATGCGGGAAAATGAATTTTAAGAAACGTGAAAAATGGCATATTTACGAATATTCTTTTAACTAAGGATTATTTTGCCAATATAGAATAGATTAAAAAAATCGGTTTTTTTATGACCTCGAAGTATCCTTAAAAAGCCCTCAAAAGTGATTTTTGAGGGCTTTTTTGCGTTTTTTACTCCTGCGATTTTTAAAAAATTGTGTTCCGAATGATCGAAATTGTGGTTTTTGCCAAAAATCGATTAAAGGCTAAAGCTACCGCCTTTTATTCGTCTTTTGAGAATCACAATTTTTTTTTGGCACTGATCCGAATTTCCGGTGCTGAAAAATGTTGATTGTTGAACAACGGGAACAAATTTTTGTTTAATGGAAAAAAAATTAATTAATTTTTTTTCTTTTTGACAAACAAAAATTAATTTAAAAAAATCGAAAAAACTTGTTACATTTTTTTATAGCCCTGAACGTTTTTCATGATACGACGAGCGATTGGAGTTGTTGGAATTCACAGTTTCTTGAATGTGTGCGTGTGTAGCCCGTTGATGAAATCTTAGAGATGTTTGATCGCCATCTAGCGCCGTATAAGACACTTCTACTTCCAGTTTTTATCTTCTATCCTATTTTACCGAGGAATCCTACACCCACGAGTGTCCGAAGTGTCAATAGCTCTTCGATGCGTCGTCATGCATTTGTTACAAACGGATATTCCCGCCACAGGTGGAAGACTGGTGTGTTCCTGGATGTTGCCCTCGGGTATCCCGCTCCATGTTGCCCTCTCAGATGCAAGGAAAACTCTTGTTCGTCTCCGGTCTCGACTTTGCCAACAGCCCCGACAACATGAGCCTGGACTTGCTGAGCGAGTGGATAAGCGGCTCTGCGGGTATTCCAACCGCTCAGGAAGAAGAGGCTTCGGTTATTCAAGTCCTCGTAGCTGGCAACAGCGTCAGATCGAGCATTGAAACTTACAGCCGGAAAAAATACGAAACTACGAGCTCTCATGCTGATCCCGCTGCGCTCGAATCGATCTTGGCAACCCGCAGATTCGACTCGTATCTCAGTGGTATTGCGGAGAATTGTCCAGTCATTTTGATGCCTGGAGAGTTCGATCCTTCGGAACACTCCTTACCGCAGCAAGCTCTGCATCCTTGCATGCTACCAAAGTCCTCAAGGTACTCGACGACTTCCAACCAGGTCCAGGCGGTTGTGTCAGCTTTTCATACGCCTTCAGTGAAGGAATTCTCCGAATAGAATCCTGAAGATTTCCATCAACTCGAACTTACGCGAAATAGGATAGATTTTTAGACCGTGAAAAAAGTAACAAGAAGAATCATTTCAGGGAAAGGTAGGGGTTTCAGGGTGAAAAAGCTTATAGCCCGCCATACCAATTAGAAAGTTTTTTTATTTTTATTTTTTGTTTTTCAACTATTTGTTACAGGCTAATTTTTTTTTTTAATTATTGTTTTCGAGTAGTCATTTACGAAAATCACCATGCCATACCGTTCCGACGGTTCCGAATAGCCGCCATGCCGTCGCAAAGAAGCAGATTTATTTATTAATGCAAAACAATTTGTTAAGCCCCAAAATTTTGTTTACCTGCTATTTGTAAGATTAGAAATATAAATTTGCCATATCCGTGGGATGGGTCGAATATGTACAACGTTATTACACAATTGTCACATTTCATGCGGAGTTGAAACAATTTGTAACAGTATGGCACGAATTTTTCATGAAAGTTCGCGGTGCAAAGGACGTAAATATTAAATTTCGAACCCGTATGTAGGAGTAATTAAAAATTGTTTTTTTTTTCTTCATTTTTTCGAAAAATTAGCAATATCACTCAAGAATACTTGCAAAAATATAATATCTTTGCCCATATCTGTTAGCCGTACTCTAATGAGTACTTGTACGTTTTATACAAGTTGTAGCTGAAAGACGTTGCTGAAAATCAGTTTTCCGGGTATGGCACCATTTTTGCACTTCGCCATGAGTATGGCATAATTTTACCGAAGTTCTTTCATTAACTTTCGAAAAATTGCAATGCCATACTGCAACAATTCGTTTCAACAATTTTGTTTGTTACATTGCAGCGCGAGTGTGACAGTCTTCAGCCCCATGGTCACGGTATGGGATAATTTTTTTCAGGTCCAATCGTATTGAAATAAAATGAATATAATATTGCCATACTGTAATAAATAATTTTACGTTTTTTATAGTCGTATCTTAAAAATGTTTATAAAAAACGTTTTCCAAGAATGGCACGACTTTTGCACTTCACCACAAGTATGGCTAATATATTATAATAGTCTCACTGTATCATGAACTTTCCACAGTTCAAGTGCCATAAAGTAACAAATCGTTTTGCGTTAATAAATAAATCTGCTTATTTGCGGCGATATGGCGGCTATTCGGAACCGTCGAAGCTTCGTAAATGACTACTCGAAAACAATAAGTTTAAAAAAATTAGCCTGTAACAAATAGTTGAAAAACCAAAAGCAGATGATTTTTTTTAGCAACATAAAGCCCAATATCTCGAAAACCGTGGGACTTTTACTAAACTGAAATTCTAGTGTATAGTAGGACATGATCTGACCTATCGACAGTTGCAGTTCCATTTATAACGGGACATTCTGTATTGAGCGAACATTTCATTTGTCAATGCAACGAGCAAGCCTGAAGCCGTTTCTTCTATCTGGAAAGGGGATACAATTGAACTATCGTAAAGTGGAATCTTCGATACTCATCACATACAAACAGAAATACATCAATGAATTCAGGGGAAAGTTACGAGCGCAGAGAGAAATCGAGCCTCACAATTTTACAGATACAAGACACTTCGGGGAGTGACAAATCCTTGGATCGGCAAAATCGGGCATAGAATCGTCTCGGGTTCGAGCGGGCAGCCTATAGATGATATAAGAAAAGTCGCAGGACTCGAGGAAGCCACCGCACTTGACTGGCTGGAAAGAACTCTCGTATGGCGTCATTTTGCACCCACGGCGCCTGACACTCTTCCGGCTTATCCGTATTTCGGGACTGATCCGTTCGTCATGACAGAATGCCCCGATATATACTTTGCGGGAAATATGGAGGAGTACGCCACGAAGACGTACATCGGTGAGCGAAACAATCGACTATTAATTATCCAATCTTGGATATATAAGGTAGTAAAAAGAAATCCATTATTTTTGCATGAAATTGAAGGCTTTATTTAGCATAGTTAGAATGATCCGATTTAGGTCTAATATGCAGCGTTTTGATCGATAACTTGTTGCCATTTTGAAGGTAATTTCATTGTGCCTTTCTCATAGAAACCCTCGTCCCTATTGGCAAAAAACTGGGACAGTCGATTTTCACAAGCTTCTCTTGAGGCGAATGTTTCACCAGCAAAATCATTCGCCATAGACAGGAACAGGTGGTAATCACTTGGCGCCAGATTCGGACTATAAGGTGGATGCATAAGATGCTCCCAACCAAGCTCCCGGAGCTTCTGGCGAGTCACTATCGATGTGTGTCGCCTAGCGTTGTCCTGATGGAACACAATTCCTCTCCTATTGGCCAAAGCTGGCCGCTTCTGGGCGATTGCTTCCTTCGGACGGTCCAATTGTTGACAGTACAGGTCCCAATTAAGGCAGGATTCTACTTTGAAACCATGAAAAAAGCGCTATTTTCGTGAATTTTTTCTGAGAATACTATTAAAGATATCGATATGGGGTTTAAACTGTTCAATAAATACACTCTTTAAGTACATAAAAAAAATTTTTTAAATGTATTTTATTCATTTTTTGTACACGTAAAATATGTTTAAAGCCAACGCCTCGAAAAGCAGGTACCGTTGCCGTGGTCGTGAAATCTTCCCGACGGATGGTCTGAAACAAAAAAATCAAATAGTTTCATGTTCAGTATGTCTTCAGGAACCGACCTAACTAGAATATTTTATATTCGTGCAAAATTAACAAAATGGCGGCTAAAATACGAAAAAAATGCGTTTTTTTGGGTCTTTTTTTGCAATAAAAAATAGTTCTAATCAAAATTTTAAGTTGATTGTAGTTAGGTCGGTTGGTACACACATATAGAATATGTGTTCCAAATTTCATAAGGATCGGTTCAGTACTTTTTGAGTTATCACGACCACGGTACTTGAAAATGTCATTTCGAGAAAAACGCGTTTAAAGTTTTGGTGAGTGATAAATCGTAGAAAAAATTATCTTACCCTCAATCAGCGATGCCTGGGCCATATAATATGCCTTAGACGTGTTCCAGGTGGGTGTTTTCATCCAATTTCAAAGTTTCAAAGTTTCAAAGTAGAATCCGGCCTTAAGAGTTCGGCCGTAGGGGAGCAGCTCATAATAGATGATTCCCTGCCAATGCCACCAAACGCACAGCAAAATCTTCCTGACCGTCAATCCTGGCTTGGCCACCGTTTGCGCCGGCGCCCGTGGTGCATCTTTGACATCAAAATTACCGGAACAGAATCGACGAAACCAAAATTGCGCGTGATTGGCTGTTACAGTATCAGGACCATAAACACTATTCCTACTTTCAGCAGCCTGGCTTGCGTTTTCGCCTTTATCGAAGAAAAAGTGTAAAATATGGGGGTTTTTTTTTCACTTTGCTGGTGGCCATCTTTGACGCGCGCTCAAACAATATCGAGCCAAGCAATCACAAAACTGTCTGAGATCTTTATTTTAGTACGAAATCTTATATTTCTAACGCCATCTCGCGTAATCCGATCGCACTTATACAACGCGAGATACAGATTACTAAAGCCATCTATTCCAAAAATAATGGATTTCTTTTTTACTACATCTGATACTTACCCTCGGCCGTCGCGACTATCGATTAAGTAACTTACGACTCGGCCATACTTGTCTGTCGAACGACACAAAGTCGAACTCTATGAACAATCGAGAAAATATGATTAACCGATGGATAAAATGGTTTTCTGTTTTCTTCAACGCAGGCGAGGAGGGACAGACAGTGAGACTTATCTGTATACCAAAATTCGCCAAGACAGCGACCGCTGTTCTCGTTGATTTAGATTCGTTGGACGCCTGGCCGATTTCGTTCGGCTCGAGCTGACTTGTTATTTGTTTGTTCTTGTTTTTTGTTTTCGAGATAATTGCATTGATCGGTATTGAAAAGTACAGCATTGCCCTTCAAATATATAATTTATTCTTCATTTTCAGATAAAATTCTGTGTCATATTGTATATTATATTTATGCAGTTATATATACATAGTCTATAAATATATACTTGATATATACTGTGAGTTGTGATCACTTAATTCCGCGAAATTTTGTCGTAATTTTTGCCGTTTAACTTCCTCTCAATACTGCAACCGGCTTAATCGGTATGAGAATTTTTCAGCTTCAAACTATCCCAGTCTCGATGGATTTCTAATACCCTGAATTTTAATTCATATACTTCGATACGTAAATGATTTAGTATCTATCACTGAGGCAACTTGGAGACTCAAGGAAAGCAAATCTTGCGAAGCTACAAGATTTTTCGTATTCTTTTTCATTTTCTATCAGCCGCGAACCTCGCGCTTGTTTCATTATTATCATCACGAGTGCAAGAATCGTTTCTTTCGACGGGACAAATAATAAAAGGATTTTTTTTAGCGCTTACAATTCCAAATTAAGGGAGACTTTGTCCTTGAAATTTTTTAAAAGACGTTAGCGGCTCAACATGAGCAGCTAGAAGAAGAGGAGGGATGCCTCTATGGACCAGGCATTGCCGATTAGCGGTAATTATAAACGCATTTGTGTAAACACATTACAAAACTTTAAACGCGTTTTTCTCGAAAACACGTTTTTAAAAATGGCTGACATTCTCCTGACCGCTGTAATTAACATATCGACCTGAAATTTGGAGAGCATACTCACAAAAGATGTCTTCACGGAATGACGGATCGTTTTTTCGATAGATACATTTTTGCATTTATTATTTATCTTTGTGCGAAAAAAAACGCGAAAATTCGATTTTTTTTAAATTGCCGCCATTTTTCGAAATTTGTACTAAACGAAAAACCCATCCGTCATTCCATGACCAAAGGGTCACAGATTGATAATATGCTTTGAATTTGTGTTTCAGATCAACAAAGAGGGGGCAGTGATGTCAGCCGTTTACCTCCCGCGATTTGAGGACCTGTTTTCGCGGAACTGCAACGGTCGCCATTTTGGTTTTTTTGTTTTCAAAAAAAAAAAAATTTTTTTAACGTTCTGTATATCATGAATAAAAGCAAGAGAAAAACCGCACGCAAAAAGCTTTACTCGTTTCCTTTAAAAAAAATAAAATGTAAACACCTGAAATATGGCACTCCAAGGGCAAAGTCTCCCTCAATGACAAAAAGCAATTCGCAATCCTGATTATGGTGTCCTGATTATTATGACTAGTTTGAAAGCGGCTTTTTGTTCGAACGTTCCACTTTTGACGGAAGAGAACTGTCTCATGGCACACGTTGTCAATTATCTTAATACTGATGCAATACTTGCATTATAATACTTTTGGCATCACGTTTCGAACACTTTATGTAAATATTTTCTCTTTACTTTCGACCTCTATCATTCTCTCCGCCACTATTTTCTTCTTTCCTCCTTTACACCCGATACTTTCAACTTCGACTAATTATAGGAAAGAAGCAACGAATAATAGGCGAAGCGCGGAAAACAATTGACAGAAGTATAGTAATTCTTCTAATACTGTTGTGTAGTCGATATTTCGTTTTAGTAATTATTTATAGGATTGTCAACCTCGCCGATTAGGCCTGAGTAACCCTGACCTTGAACTATGTGACCGTCGACGTTCGTTTGATAATTATGAAGCATTGAACTTTTCAAAGAAATCCTACTTCGTGTCTCCGCAAAGTTATTGCAAAGTGCCCAAACGAATAAAACTACGCCCAACAGACCCAAATAATATAATCAAACGTATCGATACTCAATTTCCATTATGAACAAACCCGAAGAATGTAAACAAAGAGACTGATAACTAAATTCCATTTTCACTTAATAAATCCAATGTAAATGAAACACCGATGCTGACCAACGTTGAGATCGAAAATTTGTTACAAAACGAAATTTTGAAAAATCAGTTTTAATTCAATAACTCTTTAGGAAAAATTCGTACATTTTTCGTTCAAATGGGAACGTTGTAGCCCTTGAAAAGACGCGTCGATCGAGTATTTGATCATCAATCTCCGATAATATCTTCACCGTCAAGAAAATTGTTGAAATACCAAAAAAAAATTATTTACTGAATAACTCAAAAACGATCGATTTTTCGGGTATGGTTTCAATGTACGAAATGTAGAGAATACTTTTCTCTATATTTTCGTTTCCATGGACAACCCTCGAAATTTGATTTTCCAACCCTTCTCGGGGGTTGAAAATTCAAAATGAAATTCTGGGAAAACTATTGACCGCATGAATTCGCCGCCGTGGAATAATTTGTAGCTTGAACCCTCAGCTACATTTTTGTCCACAGCGCCAAACTCGTATCTCTTTATTTTCGGTCAATAGTTTTCGAAGAATTATATTTCCAATTTTCAAGCCCCGAAAGGGGTAGGAAAAAGAAAAATTCAAGGGTTGTCTGTAGAAACGAAAATATAGAGAAAATTATTCTCTACATTTCGTACATTGAAACCATACCCGAAAAATCGATGGCTTATGAGTTATTCAATAAACCCTTTTTTTTTATACTTCAACAATTATTTTGGGGGTGAAGATATTATTGGAGAGGGATGATTAAATACTCGATCGATGCGTCTTTTCATGGGCTACGTTTTTCTTTGAACAAAAATTGTATGAATTTTTCCTAAAGAGTTATCGAATTAAAACTGATTTTTCAAAATTTCACCCCACTTTTTCACCCCCAAAATGAACTTCCACGACGTCGGCGCTGTGGACAAAAATAAAGCACGGATTTTTCTGAACATTTTGTCTCCCGGCGCCGACCTCGCGGGGGTTGTACTTTGGCATTAATCCACCCCCATCCTCCTTCATCCCCCAAAAATTTAGATTCAGCACCCGCGGCACTTACAAAATCACCTGTCAAAAAACTAGCCTTCTTCTATTTTTTTCCGATTCCAATATACAGCACGACTGTACTACAATGCCATTCTCGAAAAACAAAACTCCAAAGTATTATAATTTTTCAACGAATCGATGAGATTAAAGTTCGCATCGTTCGAACGCAATGAGAGTCGTTGTTTTTCAAATGCTCGAATTTCTTTTACCAAATCTTCGTTACGAAAATCCCACAATAATTTTTTAAGTCGCTTATTCAGAGACCTAGAATTTAAATCTGCCAAGAACATTTTGTAGAGTAACAAAAATGATAGAATTAAAAAAAAAGCATTTTCCTTGCATTTCAACGATGCAAACATCAAGACCGTACGAATCGTGACCGCCACACGATACGAGGTGAGAATTACCCACAATGAATGCGTATTTATATATCAACGTCAAGGACATCGACGAGATTGCCTAGTGTGTAAATAATTATCTTCGTTTTTTTTTTTGTTCCTTCGTTAACTTCGTTTTCCTACGACAATTGAACGGTATGAGGTTTTCACGAATGAATTTCGTTTCGTTTCGCATATTCCACGATACTAATCAACGAAATTCCTCCGATATCTTTTGTTCGTCGTTACATTTAGATTCCGGCTAGACGAAAGAGCCGGACATGCCTTCAGAGCTCGGTCTTTCTCGTGGAAGTGTTGTTCGTTGATTTGCGACTGTCGACCTTCCACGTGACTAATTTGCCGACCTCGGAGAAGCTTTCAGTTGGACTGGACGACCTTGAAGATGTGGGTGTATTCATATTCAGGCATACAGCGTTAATATCTTCGGTTGAATTGTCCACGACGATGTTTTCATTCGCTTGAGAAACGTTCGTCACGCTCGTTTGCTCTTCCTCGCTTCTCATCGCGCAAATAACGTCCGTCAGGGCGACGATGTAATTCTTCGCAAGTGTCAGCGTCTCGATTTTTGACAGCCGTCTCTCCTTACTGACGTGCGGTATTACTTCCCTCAGAGACTGCAACGAAACATCATTCTTTCACTGTTTACGGAAGACTACGCATTACGTTTCGACAAAACCCTCTCTAAAAAACGCCGGCAGAAAAAATCAACACGCCATCTCGCATCCTCTTGGTGAGCAAGGATATTTTATCAAAGGATGTCATTTCTTAAGGCCTCAGGCCACAGTAACGGGTATAAAATCATGTGCGAATTTGACCATTTTTTTTTTCGTATGAAAAAGTGATTCACTTATAAAATTAATTACACATCTGTTTAGTATGAATGTCAAGCTGTTAGAATTCTTTTTTCTTCGATGTACAAAATGGCCGACTACTCGAAACTTCTCGAAACAGCTTTTTTCCAATTGTCGTGACAAATAACTTCAACAATTTTCACTCGATTTACTTCAAATTTAAAAGTTATGTTCCTAATTGCATTTCGCAGAGAAGTACGTACGGAATTTCTGATTAATCGAAAAATTTTCATTTTATGAGCAGCTTATGAGCAGTTATAACGAAATTTTTCAGTGAAAATTCATTTCTTAAGGGCGGGGTAAAGTATTAAAATTTTTTTTCATTTTTTTTTCATTTTTAAAATGAATGCATAATATATCAAGAATATTGTGTTAAAATTTCAAGTCGATCGGAGTAAAATTGACGAAGTTATGAGTATTTGAGCGTCTATTGCTTCATGCCGTTCTCTTCTCTTCTGCGTTTTTCAAACCGTTTTTCTGAGACTTGTCATATTTGAAGTCCGTGTGCACGATAACTCAAAATCTACTGGACCAATCGCTTTGAAATTTTGCACAGTACTTCTTCATATAATTCACCAGGTATTGTCGAGAGCTTTTTTTTTTTTTTTTTTTTTAATCATTACTAATTTTTCAACAACAAATTAGCCGATTTTTTTAGCGAAAATCGGGTTTTTGGCTCCCAAGTGCTACGAAAAATCGAAAAATCGAAAAAAAAAAATCCTCCCGTCATTACCTTGAGAAACATCTCCTTTAACAAATGCATTTTGATTTTTTTGTTTCAAATGATTCTGTTGCGAGTTATGGTGCACACCGCAAACAAACTTTTTTTCGAGGCGCCTCCGGGGTTTAATTTTCACTCGCTCAATTTTGAATATTTTGCAATGCAAATTTAGGAGAATGTTGTTCAAATGTTACTTTATTATATGTAAATTTTTCAATAAACGAACACTATTCGTTACGCCAAAAAAATCTTAAAAACATGTCTTTTTTTCGCCGAATTAACTTTACCCCGCCGTTAAGTTAAAATACCTACAACTTTTGAATAAAACAATATTTTTTTAATTCCGTACGTACTTCTCTAGGTATTCCAATGTAGATGGACGAGAATTTTTGTTTTTTGTTCTAGGTCATAAATTGTGGATGCTAAATGTCACGCCGCAGAGCGCTTCAAAAAAAAGATAACAAAAGAAAATATTAGTAATGGGCCATTTTGTACATAGAAAAAAAAATGTCTAACAGCTTGATATTCATACTAAATAGATGTGTAATTAATTTTATGAGTGACTCAATTTTTCATAGGAAAAAAGTTGTTAAATTCGCACATAATTTTATATCCGTTTCTGTGGCCTAAGGCCTTAATGCAAATTCTTGTTTCGGTCAAATCCACGCTATTTTGTCGAAGACTCGAAAAGTTTATCAGAAACATGTGAAATATTTTATCTATATATATATATAAAAAAACATGCTGAAGCTAATTACACGAAATTTAGACAGTATGTTGCTTTTGTGAAGTAAGCACCCACTAAGAAGGGATGTTCCGAAATTCAACCCTTAAGGGGGAAAAGGGGTGGCAAAGTTTGTATGGGAATTTTTAAAAATCCGGTTGGATTTACTTGAAATTTGGGATTCGTGCTTCTTGACACAATTAATGAAACTCGTATTTCAGCGTTTTTATAAATTCAACCCCCAAGGGGAGAAAGAGGGTGGCAAAGTTTGTAGGTAAAATTAAAAAATCTGGTCAGAAGATTTACTTGAAACTTAGTATTAGAGGTCTTCGACATAATTAATAAAATACGTATTTTAGCGTTTTTCGGAACTCAACCCCTAAACGAAAGGGGGTGGCAAAGTTTGTACGGAAAACAAAGAAAATCGAGTCAAATTTATTTGAAACTTTGTATTACTGCTCCTAGACACAATTAATTAAATTTCAGCGTTTTTGGAAATTCAATCCTTAAGGGGAAAAGTGATCGGAAAGTTTGTATGGTAAAATATATATCTGTTGAGATTTACTTGAAACTTAGTATTAATGCTCTTCAACCCAATTCTGTGTGTTCCTTGATAAAACATTTCAGGAGCACATTTCATTAAGGAGCATTCAACACAAGTCTACGCGAGCGGAGCCGCGGACGGAAAGCTATTTTTTCATATTTGTTTAGGCTTGTTACGTGGATAAATTTGATTGGGGCGTCGGCAGACCTTTTTACTCGAGTAAGGCAATTTTTTCTATAATAAAAAAAAAACGAGGGAGAAGAAAGTCGTGTTCGTTTAAATTGACGTTCACCTGAAACGCGTCGTTCAAGCTGTGCATCCTCATGCGTTCGCGTTCGTTACTTTCGAGCCTCCTGAGAGTTTTCTCCCTTGGGGTTGTGACCCGCGCTGACTTCGAACTTTGTGAATTATGGCGTGATATTCGCCTGGATGAACGGCGCACCTCCTGACGCTCCTCTTGCTCGTCCCAATCTTTACTCAGCGAGTCCTCGCTGCTCATTTCCGACCGCATACTCATTTATTATCCTCGTTATTGTCGTCTGCAAAGGACCGTTTTGGGGGATTATTATGTCAAGTTAAATGTTTTAAAAATCGCCATGGGGTTCTTGGTTCGAATACTTTGTACAATTTTTTTCGTCACTTATCGCTGAGAATTTTGATCATTTATGATAAATAATGCGATCTATTACGTGCTAAAAATTAGTTAAGCACAAAAATTGTGTGCTAAATTTTTTGTGCTATACATTTTTGTGTGCTAAAATGTTTTGTGCTAAACATTTTTGTGTGCTAAAATGTTTTGAGCTAAACATTTTTGTGTGCTAAAAATTTTTGTTTGCTAAAATGTTTTGTGCTAAAAAATTGTGTGTGCTAAAATGTTTTGTGCTAAAAATTATTGTGTGCTAAAATGTTTTGTGCTAAAAGTTATTGTGTGCTAAAAATTGTTGTGTGCTAGAATGTTTTGTGCTAAAAATTATTGTGTGCTAAAATGTTTTGTGCTAAAAATTTTTGTGTGCTAAAATGTTTTGAACTAAACATTTTTGTGCGCTAAAAATTTTTGTTTGCTAAAATGTTTTGTGCTAAAAAATGTTGTGTGCTAAAAAATGTTTTGTGCTAAAAATTATTGTGTGCTAAAATGTTTTGTGCTAAAAATTATTGTGTGCTAAAAATTGTTGTGTGCTAGAATGTTTTGTGCTAAAAATTATTGTGTGCTAAAAATTGTTGTGTGCTAGAATGTTTTGTGCTAAAAATTATTGTGTGATAAAAATTATTGTGTGCTGAAGTTTTTTGTGCAAACATTTTTTGTGCAAAAAATGTTTGTGTCCTAAAATTTGTTCTGTTAAATTTTCTGTGCTAAAAATTTTTGTGCTAAAATTTATCGTGTTAAATTTTGTGCTAAAAATGTTTGTGTGCTAAAATGTATTGTGTTAACATTTTTTGTGCTAAAATTTGTTATGCTAAAATTTGTTGTACTGAAATTTTTCGTGTTAAATTTTTTTGCGCTAAAATTTTTTTTGCAAAAATTCTTTGTGCTAAAAATGTTTGTTTGCTCCAATTTTTTGTGCTTAAAATATTTGTGCTAAAATTTGTTGTACCGAAATTTTTCGTGTGCTAAAATTTTGTGTACTAAAAATGTTTGTGTTCTAAAATTTATTAAAGCACACAAAAATTGTGTTCTAAAATTGATTGCAGCACACAAAAAGTTCTCGATTCGAGTGTTTTGTACACTTTTTTCGTCACTTATCGCTGAGAATTTTAATCACAAAGACACATAATTCGATCTATCGTGTGCTAAAATTTATTTTCGAATACGCTCGCAAAGATCATTATAATTCGATTTATCTGTGAATTCGTCAATCGATGTCTATAAATTTGCAATTTTCCTCGATAGTCGAAAACATCAAAATAAAAAGATTCATCATCATGAATCATCTCTCTTTTTCCACCGCGCGTAAATGATTCTGTATCAAAAACTCGTATCTGTCGAGCTCCGTAGCTCCAAAAAATCGAGAACAAATATGAAAAAGAAAGCTTAAAAAAAAAGCCACGATTTAAACATCGAAGGAAATTATGTGTTCGAAGTGTACCTGCTATTTTAACGATAGCCTTAAAGCCGGCCCTTCTCCCGATGTCGCTTATCTCGTAACTTAACTCGCCACGAAAATTGATTCTCAAAAATATCACCAAACTTTTAGAAACGAACCAAAAAATTCTTTTCCTTTTCCACCTTATCAAGACGAAAAATGAGACGAACGTTTTTTTTTCACACGAATGTAAATTTGAACTTTCGTTTATTTATTTTCACTTTTGGTGTGCCGCCTACTGAGCGGAGCGTACTTGTTGAGCCACGTTGGAACGACGACTGCTGACGCAGGGGAGAACGAGGGAATGAGAGAGATAGGGAGAGCGAAGGGTGGCGAGGCGCCGGGGTGCGGTCGGCGCCGTCGTTCCGCCTACCTCCAACCCTTAAAAACACTCCCAGAAATCTCGCATGTACCCCGTGCACTTTTTCATCTCGATGAGGGTGAATTACTTCGCACCAAAATGTCGATAGCAAAAGGCAACGCGACACGGGGGCTTGAAGAATTTTTCCATCAGTTGACGGGAAGTTAAAAAATAAATACGTCTCAATTATTCCCATCAACATTGCAATAATAAATGTCAATTCATATTAATTACTCCGATGAAAATATAAATTACTCCAAAAATGAATGTACACGGTAAATAATTATTGAAACAATTTTCGTCAAAATTACGAAACGTTTGTGAAAATATATATATTCACGCTGAAGAGGCGAAAATTATGCAGCGAAGGCGATAATAAAGAAAAAATAAAATAAAAAAAGAATTTATCAAGAACGCCGTTCAAAAGTATTCGTTTGATTGACACGGATTATAGAAGCGCCACATATACTAGCCTCGATGCGCGTGTTGCGCCGCTACAGGTGGGCGGATGACGTAATTCGCCCACGCGAGGCCATAACATCCCTCGTACCATCCATTATCGCAACATAACCCAACACTCGAAGTTCTCCCTCCCTCCGCGAGAGCCCACTTTTTTTTTCCCCCCATTTGGATCTCAACCACCCATCGGCTCGTTGGATCCATCAGTGTGTGGTGAAATCCACGAGCGAAACGGCGTCAAGTTCCATCCCCAACGACATCCCTCACTTCCCGGTTCGCAGACGATGATATATAGGCTTCCCTCGCTTCACCAGTGGGCCGGAAAACTCATCCGAGACCCCGAGGGAATGAGTTTTGAGAACTCGACCCACGCGTTCTCCCGACTGACGGTTATTGTGCTGACATTGCCGTTTCTGCGAGGTCATTGAATTCGATGAGGCATAAATAACGAATTAAGGCGGGATATACATTTGAGACGATCGATAAATCGATTTCTTTTTTTTTTCTTCTTCAAGGGGAGGGTAGGGGTTTCAGCGTGAAAAAAAACACTTTTTTGCGATTTTTTTTCATCTGTATGGATAGAGTAAATTTATCGAAATCTTTTGTATATTGTTAAGTGTCATTTCAAGAACATTCCGTGAAATTTGTACGCGAAAATATCCACAAACAAGCCGGTGACAAAGCTTTTCCAAGAACGCCTTTGGAAAAACACGATTTGCGGTGTTCACTGTATCTCACAAGGGGACAGTACGGCAGTCGGATTTTTGTAATTTTTCGTACTCATGGTACGTGAAGTTCAGAGCTCGAATATTAATATCCCAAAGCAGTTCGACGCCATATTCAGAAATTTTCGAGAAAATTGACTTTGAAGTTTTCGAGCGCACTCTTATCCCACAAAGATGCAACGATATTCGAACCGGGCTCGTGGCGTACCCGGTAGCGCTCGAGTCTAGTAATCGCGGGGTCGCTGGTTCGAGTCTCACTTCGATTTTTTTTTTTTTTTTTTTTTTTTCATTTTTTTTTAATTCGCATACCTCCGTCATTTAAATATCCCGATAAATTTTTGTTGTATATAATCACATATTATTATATATAATTAATATATTATATCTGTATATGTTTATATATGGACAAAATCCATATATAGTTATTTATGTACAAAATTCATTATAGTTATACATAATTATATATTTTCTCATATATGATCATATATTATTTATATATAACAATAGGTGATTATTTATAAAAAAATAAATAAATAATCCCGGGATAAAAATCATAAAATCTATGCTAATTCACATATATGTAATTATAATTGTCAATGATAAATGCAAGTCTTATTTTTGATTATCTCTTGCTTGAAATTGCGAATTGGCGACGTAAAAATATCCAGTAATAATATTTACATAAACTCCCTTGTAGATTAATAGGAATATAAACTCCTTTGTAGATTAATAGGAAAAATTGCGAATGTAACAATGCAGCGTTTGTACGGTGTGCGAGATGCCGTGAAAATTACTGTTTTCCTTGTTTTTACGATGGTTATCACTCTGGCTCGTGTAACATTACACCCGATGTATAAAACAAACGAATACAGACCGAATAATAAAGTATTCAATTCCTTACCCGACGTTTTTCATTTTCATCCTAAAAATGTTGTTGGTTATAAATATTGATACTTGAAAATGTATGTTTATAATCAAGAGATAATTAAAAATATGACTTGCGTTTTTTCATTTAAAAAAAATTTCGAAGTGAGACTCGAACCAGTGACCCCGCGATTACTAGACTCGAGCGCTACCGGGTACGCCACGAGCCCGGTTCGAATATCGTTGCATCTTTGTGGGATAAGAGTGCGCTCGAAAACTTCAAAGTCAATTTTCTCGAAAATTTCTGAATATGGCGTCGAACTGCTTTGGGATATTAATATTCGAGCTCTGAACTTCGCGTACCATGAGTACGAAAAATTACAAAAATCCGACTGCCGTAAATCGAGTACCATTAAAATGTAGTCAAAGTATCATCAAAGCCTCCCCCCAACGGTCTGGGATAATTTTTTTTTCTTTTCTAAATTTTTGGTGGTCGTGTAAAGTGAAAAGTGCTATTTTTCACGAAAAATTCCGCCATTTTGGGGGTGGAAAACCCCCTCAATGTAAAAAAAATCTCAAACTAACCGTTGGGGGGAGGTATTTTATATGTAGAAAGTGTGTACCAAGTTTGAGATAAATCGGTCATGTAGTTTTTAAATGGCCGTGAACACGGACTTCGAAAAAGTGGTTTCGAGAAAAACGCGTTTGAAGCTGTCGGAGCTACAGTGTTAGAGGAGCGAGACTAAATAGCCAATAAGTTCGAGAGTTTTACTCTGATTGACTTGAAATTTTGGGATTATATTCTTGGAATATTTAACTATAAGAAAAGACAAAAAAATCGATTTTTCAAAAGTGCAAACCCCTACCCTCTCCTTAAACGATAGAACTATATATGTAGAATATTTTCCTAAAGTTCGAGATATTGATAATATCGGTACCTTCTATTTGACGATAATTTTGTTTGAAAAATTGAAAAAAATCGACAACTTTAATTCACATTTTACAGAAATGTTGCGTGAAATGCTGATTTTTTAATGCAAATGCGTGCGATTTTCTGAAAATCGCATTTTCTTCTTTTGAATTACCGTCACATAGAAAGTATACATGTTGTAACGGAAAAAATGTTTGAACTTTGTGGCAAATCAAAGTCTACGGGTAGACTGCACGCCGATTCGCAACTTCCGCAGTGACCTTGCTGTAACACTCTGCCACTGCTTCGTCATTTTGATGATGAATTAATTAAGAAAAATTGTTTTGTATACTTAAGGGCATGTACAAGGTCAACATAACCTCACAAATTTTCCAACCCAGTTTTCTCACAGATGGTTAAATTTTTTAGGAAAGACAAGACATTAGGCTCTGGAGAATTCCCTGGCGCAGAGCTTGATGATTTCCTTTTGCCCTAAATATTATTCATCTCTGAGAAATCTCTGTTCGAAAATTTCAGCTATCTCTCTCGCACTCATATGTCACGTGGTAGATCTTCTACTTCCCCTTAAGGCCTTAGGCCACAGTAACGGGTATAAAATCATGTCCGAATTTAACCATTTTTTTCGTCTGAAAAAGTGATTCACTCATAAAATTAATTGCACATCTATTTAGTATGAATATCAAGCTGTTAGAAAATATATATTTTTGTCTATGTACAAAATGGTCGCCTACTCGAAACTTCTCGAAACAGCTTTTTCCAATTGACGTGACGAATAACTTCAACAATTTTCATTCGATTTACTTCAAATTTAACAGTTATGTTCCTAATTGCATTTCGCAGAGAAGTACGTACGGAATTTCTGATTAATCGAAAACTTTTCATTTTATGAGCAGTTTATGAGCAGTTATAACGAAATTTTTCACTGAAAATTCATTTCTTAAGTTCAAATACCTACAAATTTTGAATAAAACAATATTTTTTAAATTCCGTACGTACTTCTCTAGGTATTCTAATGTAGATTGACGAGAATTTTTGTTTTTTGTTCTAGGTAAAAAATTGTGGATGCCAAATGTCACGCCGCGGAGCGCCTAAAAAAAGATAACAAAAGAAAACATTAATAGTCGGCCATTTTGTACATCGAAAAAAATATATATTTATTTTCTAACAGCTTGATATTCATACTAAATAGATGTATAATTAATTTTATGAGCGAATCAATTTTTCATACGAAAAAAATTTGTTAAGGGCGGGGTAAAGTTAATTCGGCGAAAAAAAGGCATGTTTTTAAGATTTGTTTGGCGTAACGAATAGTGTTCGTTTATTGAAAAATTTACATATAATAAAGTAACATTTGAACAACATTCTCCTAAATTTGCATTGCAAAATATTCAAAATTGAGCAAGTGAAAATTAAACCCCGGAGGCGCCTCGAAAAAAAGTTGGTTTGCGGTGTGCACCATAACTCGCAACAGAATCATCTGAAACAAAAAAATCAAAATGCATTTGTTAAAGGAGATGTTTCTCGAGGTAATGATGAGAGGATTTTTTTTTTTTCGATTTTTCGATTTTTCGTAGCACTTGGGAGCCAAAACCCCGATTTTCGCTAAAAAATCGGCTAATTTGTTGTTGAAAAATTAGTAATTATTAAAAAAAAACAAAAAAAGCTCTCGACAATACCTGGTGAATTATGTGAAGAAGTACTGTGCAAAATTTCAAAGCGATTGGTCCAGTAGATTTTGAGTTATCGTGCACACGGACTTCAAATATGACAAGTCTCAGAAAAACGGTTTGAAAAACGCAGAAGAGTTTGGTCGCTTAGCGCTCATTGCACATAAGTTTGAGAACACTTCTCGATTGAATACAAATTTTAACACAATATTCTTGATATATTATGCATTCATTTAAAAATTTAAAAAAAAATGAAAAAAAAATTTAAATACTTTACCCCGCCCTTAAATTCGCACATGATTTTATACCTGTTACTGTGGCCTAAAGCCTTAGAGATTCAATTGAAGTATATCTGAAGTTTGATAATTGTAGAATAATCATTTCTTAGTTTAAAAAATCCCTCAATATTGCTTCTTTTCCTGTCTAGATGTATATCCCGTCTTAATCATCGCGGCAGCATAGCCGAACGTTCGAGGGATTCTTTTATTGCTTAAATCGATAGATAAACTATCCAATTGTAAATATTTTCGAAGATACAGGGCAAAAGCCGATTGATATTTGATATTGATATTTCCTCCTATTGAAAACTTTGGAGCGCGTTGTCTCCAGTTTCCATGTACACGATTTTGCCAAATAGGCGGGCGTGATAGCAAAAAACTAAACGACCTATCGAATCAAACCAACGTTTATTTTCTTAAGTATAAAAATTTCTTCTAAGTGCATTAAACAAGTCGTTGAAAAAATCTTTTGAATTCATTTTTATAGCACGTTAAAGTGTTCTTTTTAAACACATTTTTTTTTTCTCAAACCTGAGGAAAGTTATAATTTCACCATTTTTTCAGCTATTTCTTAATTCACCCAGAAGAAAAATGTATGGCGATTGAAAATTTTCATGGTTTATTTGGTTCAGTCAAGAATTACGAGCTGCATCGTTCCCGCCGATTGGGGACTGCAGTGGCAAGACGCACATGGAATAGGCTGATAAATCTGCAGTCATTTGTTGTTTCATGTTGAATTTTTTTTATCCATTTCAAATATCCATGAAAAGCTACCTCAATGTTTACTAGGCTTCCTATTCCTAGTAAACATTGGAAATTCCCGAAAAAACGCTTTTTGGACCTTCTAATTCAGGCTCCAGCCTTAAGGCGGCTGGAGCGTTAGCCACAATCCAAGATTAAATTCAGTCTTGACTAAACTGTGTCATTACGAATTTTTTGAAATTTTCTCACCACAAACCACCCGAGACAAAAAATAGTTTAATGCATGTCATTTTACGTGCGGTTAGATAGGCAAGACGTTGACACTACGGGTGACATAATTTTTTGACTATTTAACACCGAGATAAACCATTTATAACAACAGATTGACGCAAACGTTTGTAAACATTTAGAAAAAAAACTTGATCAATGATTACGAATGTTGGTTGGCGAATAAAGAGCATTGCTGCCAAGCTCAATGTCCGCGAAATTGCCGTATTTCCGCAACACTAAATATTAATTAATGGTAATAATAAATAATCTCATGACGTAAATATAAATAGGCGTACAAATGACTCAGAATTTGATTCTGAGTTGTTAAAACATTCGCTGACGCACTTTGTTTTTCGTAATAATCATCGATGATGTTATACTTTTTCGAGTTGGTGGCAACACACAAGTTTTTATTATTTACGTAATAAAAATATACAACTGCACAATTTTGCCCTTTAATTATATATTTTACGAAAAAGTAGCATCTTCAGAATAAATCTACACCTCGTATGCTTTTTCTATATGTTCGTATGTTCGTTGAAAAAAAAAATTCATAAACAGTCATTTGACTCAAGTAGACAACTCCAACTTCCTTAAGGGGAGATATACAACTAGATGGTCGAGGTCGAGAATTTAGAAGCTATGAACATTTCGTCGACCGTTGAAGACCTACACTATGGGCCTGGTATCGATGATTCCATGTAAGTTGACAAATTTCATGATTTATTCATTCCCAAATTTTCAAACGCGTTTTCCTCAAAACCACGTTTTTCAAATCGGTACCCAAAATTTCTCGAAAACCAATGAACCGATTGCCTTGAGGCTTTTTGTGGTTATTCTATACATCATTATCTAGTACTTGTCATAGGATTTTTTTTCCGTTACTTAGTTTTTGTTTTGTAGGCAAAGTAATAACTAATTTTTGGCCGAAAAATCACTATTTATGTTCAAAAGTCCGCCATTTTGTCATAAATCGATATTTTCAAAATCGGCTATGACAAGTACTAGATTATGTAGTATCTAATTTAATAATCTTTTTGTTTTTTTTTAGATGATTTTTGAAGAAACACTAGTGGGTACCGTATACACAGATTTTTTTACGACGCTCCAAGGATCATACAATATCATTGTACATTTTTGATATTTTCAAATAAAGAAAATTAAACATATTTTTGAATGCATATACTTTTAGATAATTAAAACCCCAATACGAAATTTCAAATAGTTTTCCTTGAAAAAATTCACAAAAATGAACTTTTTTCCGGCTCCTAGGTGTATATCTCCCCTTAAGGGAAGAGGAATAAAGAAGATAAAAAGGATATTAAATTCTATATGCAAAATTATGAATTGTATCGATGCGGAGAAAAAAACTTGCGACATACTTGAAACTCGGACATTTTTTCCCTTTATTTTTGTTCCTTTACGATGGGCATCTTTACTTTGATAGCAGCTTAAATTAGCATTAGTTAAGATTCATTTTTTCTCGATATTGGGTAATAGCCCGTTTGTCCGAGATCGTTAGTGAAAAAATCCGGAGTGAGGTCGTAATTTAGAAATTAATCCCGACCTCTCGTGCATAGTACCACGTTATTTTCTCGTCATTTCGCTTTGTGCTTTACATATTGCTTCTCATAATTTTCCGTCCTTGCACTTTCCACAACACGCGTCGCTTTGCTTCTCGAGCTCGGTTGGCTTGTGATTCGGTGTCCAGGGACCGAGGCTCGCTGACGCATAGAAGTCCATGGGATAGGGCTTGTCCTCGTCGTATTGAGCGAGTTTGAGCGTTACCGCGCCCTCGTAAGGCGTCAAAAAGGGCTTCTTGAAAGCCGTTCCCCAGTCTATGCTCAGCCTAGGACAGGCGATCTGTAAGCCCAGAAAGCAGCGTGAATACAACGATTGTACAAAATCGTTTGTACCGGCAATCACAACAGTGTTGGGCGTTAATCAATCAAATTTTCACTCCGTTCATTGATTGACTAAAAAAGTAATTGCAAAATTCATTGCAATTAACATTAATGGCAATCAACTATTGATTGCATGTTTCAATTAATTTATTTGGATTAATCTATGTTAATTGCAACTCGCAATTTGGGCAATTTCTATTAACTTTTTTTAATAGTTCTGAGAAGCAATTGAAACTGACGATTAACCTGTTTAACTTTACAGACATCTGGTAAAAAAGATTTATTTACTATTCTGTGGAAATACTACTCTGTGAGTTTGTTTGGGTTTGTTTGGATCCAAACAAATCCAAAGAGAAGTATTGAATTGTATTAATGAAGCAATATATAAATCAAAGAAATCGATTAAAGACTTGACAAATTGAATTAAAGACAATTCAATACTTGAATAAAGCAATTATAAATTAATAAATGTAAGTATAAATAAAGTATAATAATTTAGTAAATGAAGCAATATCTAAATCGAAGAAACCTACCCAAACAAGCCCAAAGAGTAGTATTGAATTGTATTAAGGGGCTATACCAGTGTGACACTTTCAAAAAATCGATTTTTTTTTGCTTTTTTCGACAGTTTATACTTTTAAGAATATCCTGTAAAAATGTCAAGGCCGTATTTCTATCATTTTAACTTGCAAAAATCGATAGTTGAATCTTTAAGCGCGTTTTTCTCGAAATGAGATTTTTGAAATTTGCTGACATTGTAACTCAAAGAGCAATTATCCGATTGACTTGAAATTTGAACTGAATACTCTTGAATATATTTAGTCTACAATGACGTAGGATATTTTTGATTGGATGAAAATTGACGATTTGGCATTGGAAAAACGACCAATTTATAGGCAAGAAAACAGACTTTTTTCATAACTACGCCATTTGGTTAGATTTTGATTTTTTTTCGAAAATCCTACGTCATTGTACAGGAAATACCTTCCAGTTTAACGACATTTTTTCCTTTTTCGGTTTCAGCTACTCAATCGGCCGGAATCATGTCAGCAATGGAGGAACTTTTTTTTGGCGCACCCGAAGGCAGCGCATAAATCGCTGGGATCTCAATATTTTTCTATGAAAGAATTATGTAGTATAGGTCAAATATAGCCAAATATATTCTTAATTTTCCGAAACATTTAATTGAGTACGTTTCTTCCAAAAAATTCCCGATAATCACCCAAATTTTCAGCGTTCTCACTGGTATAGCCCCTTAATGAAGCAATATCGAAATCAAGCAAATCCAAAGAGTAGTATTGCGTTTTTTTAATGAAGCAATATCTAAATCAAACAATCCCAAAGTTTGGGTTTGTTTGGGTCCAAACAAAGCCAAAAAAAGCCAAAGCGTAGCATTGAATTGTATTAATGAAGCAATTTCTAAATCAAACAAACTCATATACGTATTTCAATAACATATACATTTGTTCTGACGCGACTCCGCGCCCTATACAATAATCAATTTTAATTGTTAGTTTTTAATCAAATACATTAAAAAGATTGAAAATTGATTAGTTTCTAATTGTGGCAAGTCACCATTAACAATTGGTTAATTGTTAATTGCGACTACAGCAATGAACAATGGATTAATAGTTAGTCGTGAGTTTTCACAATTACAATTATTTGTTAATTGTTATAATCGTGATTAACGATTAATTAATTGTTAATATTTAGTTACCCTAGGAATCAAATTTTTGCCCAAAACTAAATCACAAAATCGAATGAAATACGTAGCTGAATTTTGGGTATTCGTAAGTTGCGGAAAAGGTCAAATGTACCTGTACGAATGCCTCGATTCCATCGAACATACTGATTTTGTCCGGGAATATTTCCGACAGTAGAATAACGACGCTTCGCTTTCCCAATGACTCCATTCGCCTCTGTAGAGACTTGAGCACATTCGGGCTTCCCTGACGACCGAGTGTACCGAGAACGAGACCGAACGTATTTGCCCTAGAGGCGAGCTCTATCGCTTCACGCCTCACTGTGCGCATCTGTTCGTGATCGTAGAATTCTTCGGTCAATTTTTTCTCGTACGGATCGTAACGGAACGCGCGAATCTTCGGATTCGCGATCATCACAGCTTCCAAATGGAAACGACCGTCGCCCACGTAAACAACGGCATCGGCGCATCGAATCTGCGGCGCTGTACAGCCTAGAATCTGTTTGCAATTGCGAATAATTTAATACAGAGGCGATATTCAATTTGGAAAGAAAAAAATAACGGTGACGTTGGGGTGGCACAATTTTGAGCTCTCTTTTCCTTTTTATCAACGTCCAATTATCTTCTTTAAAGAAAAAAAATTGTTGGAGAAGCTGCGAGCGGTCAAAAAATATTTAGAGGTCGCTCAAGCCTCACAAAAATGTAAATATTTCATTTTGAAAAGTATTTTTTTTCGCCTACTTCTCACCCATGAATTTTACGCTTCGTAATTTTTTAATTAATCTCGCGAAAGCTCTAGGCGGCCGATGAATATTTAGCGGTGCGTCAAGGTTTACGAAATTCAGAATTTGCGCCAAAAAATAAATTTCGCATGCACTATAATTCCTTGAAGCATGAAAACGAACAGCGAATTGTTGCATTTTCTGAATAATTTATTACGATAATTTGTAACAAACACTAATTAGACGGTATGTGTTGTTATGTATTATTATGCATTATTGTATTATGGCGTTGCTCGTCACGGAGTAAATCCACGATTGGCCCGCAGTTTGACTAATGAGACCAACTGAGGGACGCATAGCAATGCGCGGGAAACAGCTGCCATTTCATTTTTGCGAATAAAACGACCTATCATTTTTTTTACGGACACGACCCTCATGGAAATTTATGTACGCAAAAATATACAGCAAATTTATTTTATTAATAATTGTAATATTAGTGAAATATATGCCATATATTGAAAATATATGTTGCATATATGTGCCAAATTGTAATTTTCGTAACGTTTTTATATATAAGAATTATATGCGTGCTATTACTGTATATCAATGTATCATATATCAATGACATATGTAGCATTTACCCTGCATATATACCACATATATTTAGCATATATGTTGCACACACACTGCATACGTACCACATATACAGGGTGTCCCAGAACTCAACGTCAAGCCGAAACGGGGTGACAGGATTGATTGTAACCATCATGAGAAAAATCAGAAAAAAAAATAAAGCAGGGACTTTCAAAGTAGACAAATTTTGAAAATTTTAAGTTCATAGTTTAACAAATAGTCTTCATTCTAGGAAACTTGGGTTGGTTTGGGTTTGTTTGGGTTTGTTTCACAATAACCGAAAAATGGTTACAGTTTAACCAAATTTCTAGGTTTTTCTTAAATGCCCATAATTTTAAAACTGCATGGGATAGATTTTTTTTTTGATTTTTCTCATGATGGTTACAATCAATCCTGTCACCCCGTTTCGGCTTGACGTTGAGTTCTGGGACACCCTGTATACTGCATAAATGGCACATACATGCTACATATATACAGATATGCGTAGCATATCTGTATATAGTGTTTATATGTACTAGTGTTCTTTAACTTGTAAGTTAAGTTTTTTTAAGTTTAAGTTTTAAGTTTAATGAAGCTTAACTGTAATAGTGTTTATACACAGCATATATTTCTTGTCAGGAATATGTATCAAAAATGTATGCATCATATATGACGCATAAATGACACACATATGAGTCATATATGACGCATAAATTTTTGATATATTTTTCTGACAAAAAAATAGATTGAAAATATATCGAAAATATATGCGTCGTATATGCCTCACATATGCATCATATATAGTGTTTATACGTAGCATATATTTTTTTGGTCAGAAAAATATATCGAAAATATATGGGTCATATATGCGACATATATTTGGTGCACATATACTGAATATATACGTATTGTTCTATTCTTCGTCACCATATATGCGACCGATATATATATATATATGCAGTATATATTTTCTGCATATATGTTACATACATAAATTTCCATGGGGGGAGCTTTGAAAAATTATTTTATGAAAACAAATATTATAGTTCTTGGGTCACAAGTGTGAGGAAATTTGAATAAATGGTCCTAAAGAAAAAAGGATTAATTGTTTTGAAGATTTTACAAGGCGTCAAATTTATGAGTAAGAGTAAAAAAAAATTGCGAAAATTGGAAATTTCGAAGCTCTTGAGCGACCATTAAATATTCAATGGCCAGCTGGCGCTTTCGGGAGGTTAATTTAAAAAAATTACAAAGCGTAAAATTCATGGGTGAGAAGTGGACGAAAAAAAATCTTTTAAATGAAAATTCGAATTTTTGAGAGAGTTGAGCGACCTCTAAATATCTTTTGATCGCTCGCAGCTTCCGCGACAATTTTTGTTTAAGTAGATAATTGGATAGTGAGAAAACGGATAAAAATAGCGCTCAAAATTGTGCCATCCTGTAGTGACATGTGGGGTTTCGTTTAAGGTAGTCCTATCGCTCCATACTAGTCACGGATCATCCTTGAAACTTGTACAATTTATATTTTTAACAAAAAAATTTGTAATAACTCAATTTTACATGTGTAAACTGTTTAATTAATGTTCATATTTAATTGGAAAAATGAAAAAATAGTTATTCCAACGATTCGCGCAGTATTTCTAGGTTTGATATTTGGCAATATTGGTTCTATATCCGTCTCTTTTTAGTCAACCAGGCGAGTTCAACCTCCACGCTTTTCAACGTCGATCTGTCAAAACAATGTCAGGTGCGGGAAATATAAAGCATTGTATTCGGGCCACGACTGGTAAAAAGCGTGGAAAATTTGTGTCGGCGAAATATGTCGTTTAAAAATGAAATATGTGTGGAAATTCAAATGAGTGAGATGAAGTTAGGACTACAGTCAGCTATTGCCTTGCTGTCACGTCTCTTTATCGTAGCACGTGGTAATAAATCGAATACCGGAAGTTCAAATTAAACTTGATATTACATAAAAATTAGGTCAATAAGCGTAAATTTTTCCGAGAGCATTGGATTATTACAAGTGTTAAGTATGTAAATCTGATTATTTTGAAGAATCTGACGGATTCCCACTATTATATACACTTTTGTAGCGACCGGAAATTGGGTTTTTGTATGTCGTCTCGGGATTCCTTCACAAAAATACGCAATTTTAATATTTCTTTTCTCTGTAATTAGGTCGATAAGCGGCCCTGAAATTTTACAGAGACGATTATTGATATATTTAGTGACGCTCAAAAAAAAAAAAAATTATGAAAATCCTATGGACCATAGGACTACCTTAAAAGGAATGAAATTTACGATAACCGGACAAATTGTTTCAAATTCTCAACAACAGACTAGCAAGTATGATATTCAAGGAAAAATTGATATCCAAGGAAAACTTTTGTTCGTCTGCAACAGAGCAGCAATAGCCAAATTTCAAAAAGACTCATTCCGAAGTTCTTTCGCATCGCTCCTGAAAATAGACTGCGTTTAAATATCCACCTGCTTCGTTTTGAGCGGACTCTACTCCTGGTGGGTAAGTGTTTTCGACGCCTGACAATTTTTACACGGAGTCGCATTTCATTTTGCGGAGCAAGAAGAAAGAAAGCCCTGACAATATGCCACATTTGCTGACATACCTCTCCAGGACTCAGAGGTTTGCTCTGAGGCACTGTCACTTCGTATCCGGCCTTTCTCATCTCGCTAGCTATCGCCTGTAGCGTTCCCGCGAACTGTATCGTGCTGACGAGCGCTATTCTCGTTATAACTGGCAGTGTCAATTGGAGACACTCGATGCAGTGTACCGTGTCAATTTTTATGTCGACGAATATATACAAGACTTTGATTCCCTCCGTCTGATCTATGGGAATTAGGCAAGAATGCCCATAGTGAACCAACAGATCGACTTCGAGTGCTCGTGCTGTAAAATCGTCCACACAGCAAGCTCCTGTAAATAGAATTAAAATGTATGTAAATAAATTGACCTGTAAATAAAAATGAAAAAGTATGTAAATAAATTGACCTATAAATAAAAACAAAAATGTATTTACGGATACGGCTTTTTGCTCTGCCAAATGGGAAACGATGTCAGCTCCATTTTTAATTGTGCACTAATCAGATATGAAAATTCTAAATCTTTATCCTAATACCTTTAAAGGGTCGCCTTTCAGGGCACATGCCTGAAATTTCGAAAATACGGTTTTTTGATTGTATAATGCTAAAGTCAAAGGTCTTAACTTTAGTTTTGCAATGAAAATTTTGCAAAAATAAAAAAAATTGATCACTTTATGACGAATCTTGTGAAAAGTCCGATTGCCGACAGCACTACAGTAAACCACCCACCGCTACCCTTGCTACCCTTTGTTATTTTGCATTTTTCTCGAAACTCTGTTTCGAGTCTATGTGCGATCCACTTCAAATTTGGACACAGCATAGTCCAAATTTGGACATAGCATTTTCTATCGAATGACCGGATGTCTTTTCAATCAGTTTATTTATTTGTTAATAACAAATAATTCAAGTTGTTTATTTCAGTGAAAAATCGAACTTTTTTTCTTCAGCTTGGCATTACCGTAGTTTTCAAAATTTCAAATATCTATCCTGTCAGACGAAAGTTTTACTATAGTACTAGAAGTACCCATTTTCGTTACTTTTAGATGACCTTAGTTGCCAAAAGCACTTACACCGATCGACCATGCAGCGCCTGTGCCACTTTGTTCAAATAATAACTCGAAGGCTACGTCACATCTGACCCAACGACAAAATATCCGCGACAAAATATCCGCGACAAAATATTCTCATGACAAAACATCCGCGAGACAAAATCCTAAATCTCGTCCACCACATCAACGGGGTCGCGCGCAAAACACCTTTGTGGGGTGTGTGAGATAGTGGGGTGGGGGCATAATACGAGCTTCTTCATTGCACTTATTTCTTTATTGTAAAGTTTTTGTATATAATATTAGTTTAATAAAATATTGTTAGCAATGCCACGCAAATATACTTGGATACTATAATAATAGTATGTACTATAATAGGATGTACTATAATAATATTACATGAACGTTTCTTATGCTCAACACAACGCCAAGTTATGCTTGTTTTATTCACACTCTTTTTTGAATAAACATATCCGTCATATATTAATAATTTTGCTCCCTTCTTTAAACACTTTAAAATGTAGCACTACAACGTCATTCCTTCAAGAAACATTAGCACTACGTACACAGCAGAGAGAAAAACATTGACTGTCTCATGAAGCCAGTTGTCCTAGTTCAAGAGTAATAACGTTAATCATAGATTTAATTACCGACAGCGGATATAATATCGGCAGATATTTTGTCTTGCGGATATTTTGTCATGAGGATATTTTATCCTGCAGATATTGTGTCGTCGGATATTTTGTCGCGGATATTTTGTCGAGGATATTTTGTCGTCGGGTCAAAACGCGTGTTACCAACTCGAATGTTTATCAAAAATGTTCAATTTCAAGGAAGCTCAAACTTGGCCAGAGTGTGTATTAATTGTGTGTAAAATGCCAACCTCGTCATCCCAATACTCTGAACAGAAAAAAATACTGAAACTCAACCTGTTTTTTTGAGGTTCCAAAGTCATGCAGACCCGTTAAGGCATTGGGCTGCTGTGAAAATTTAAAAACTCTCGTTCTACACTCGAAACAACTCGAATTGACGAGGAGGGTCCAACATATGGTGCAGGAATCCCAGATTAAAGAACTCATGATTACTACGATAGGACTGCTAATGAAACTTTTGGCGTGTTTTTCTCGAAATTATGTTTTCCAAAACGGTGTACACGATTTCTCGACATCTAATGAACGGATTGCCTCGAAATTTGGTACACTCATTCAGTGTTATAGTAGTTCAGCCTTGACCAACGTTTAGCTTCTTAATAATTGTTTATTATTAGTTAATAACGATGTCATTTTTTCTCAACAAAAAAAAATCGATTTTTGAAAAATGATTGAATAAGATAACAAAAAAAACTCGGTCTTGACCGAGCTTTTTTTGTTACCCGATACCGACAATATTTGGCTATCGATTTTTTTATATGATTAAATTACGATAACGAAAAAAGCTCGGTTAAGACTGAGCTTGATGGAGCTTAAAATAGATAATAAGTCAAATTTGTGAAAAAAATTTACCAAATTTTTTGGTAATGATTGAATACGATCACGAAGAAAGCTCGACCGCGAACGAGCTTTTTTGTTATCCTATACCGACAATATAGCGTTTTCGATTTTTTCATATGATTAAATTACGATAACAAAAAAAGCTCGGTCTTGACCGAGCTTGATCAAGCTTAAAATGGATAAATAAAATTTGCAAAATTTCAAACCAATTTTTTTTTAATAATTGAATTATGATAATGAAAAAAGCTCGGTCTTGACTGAGCTTTTTTCGTTATCCTATACCGACTATATTCAATTTTTGGTTTTTTAATGATTAAATTACGATAACGAAAAAAGCGCGGTATTGAGCAAGCTTAATCGAGCTTAAAATAAATAATATTGGCTAAGACTTGGTTTTTTGGTTTCAGATAAACCGGATGGCCAAAATTAAGTATATGGCTAAGCTCCTGACGTTAAATGATCTTTCACGAGATTGTTTATAACACCTTCAATTATGAATATTTTTTATGAAATTTGGTATACAACTTTTTAATGTCCATACAAATAGAAGCCGAAAGAGTTTTTTAATTATCTAGCTCATTGCTTCAAATTTTTTTTTACCCCTGTTTTTCGGGTCGTCACATTACCCTCAAAGGAGGCACTTTTTTCACAGACTGAACTGCAAATTGCACCCTTATATTTTATTATTGAGACGTATACGTGAAATTGTAGATAAAATTACCATTTACGTACATCACACTGTACGCAAAATGACAATCAATGATATTTACCGTAAGTCACATCTCCCATTATAACAGTCTCTGCTTGCGTAAAATCTTCGATTATGTCAGCTATAGTAGTGGCATACAGCAGCAATCCTTCGGGCATTTGAAGAGCCACTCTCTTCGCCTTTGTTTCCCGAATTCTCCATATCGTTTTGTGGATTTCAAAATTATAATTCTTCGGCAGGACTGCTATAGCCGCGTTGATCAAAGGATCGTTCAGCAATTCTTGAGGTATTTTGTTAACGCGAACCGGAGCTTTGAATACTTTGCGAACTGGTTTGGCTCTCACAACCACCACGGCCGTCTCTTCGCTCATTTTTTTCGGGAAGTTTTTATTTTTAAGTTATAGCATTCGTGGATGATAAAAAAACAATTGACACTCCGGTGAGCACAACGTGTGCGTGAATGATGACAGTGTTTACGGATCAGCTGATAGGTCGTTGCTCAATAGCGCCACGCGTAGCGTTGATTTTTGAAGGTGCAATGACTGTGCCATCAGATGGTAACGTTTTACGACCATGTATGAGCACCAGCCCCCTACACTGGGTACTATTCCTATGGCAATAAATTACTCGTGTGTTGTCCGGGATGTTTGATTGCGCTACAGTCCACTTCATGGCGCTAGTAGTCACATGCTCGATTTCTTTTACGCATGCGCGTTCTATGCTCGATATAATACCATTTTCGAAGTATTTGGAGTTTTACGCGTTTTACGGATGTGTTGTGACTTGTGGTTTATGAGTACAATACAATTTTCAGAACGATTTAAATATCAAAAAATCGATCCGCGATCTGTCGAGTGTATTTTTTGTTTACCATGACATACCTTCTGTATTGTGTGTATGTAGGTTATATTTATCAAACGATGAAGAGCGGCAATTGGTTTGAGATAAATCATACCGATATGCATTGTCCCTGGTTGTACCTCAGGGTGCAAATCAAACCCAGAAAAGGTGCATTTTTTCACAATTCCCAAGAATCCACAAAGTGAGAATTTGTGCACAATAGCTGTGCGGCGAAAGAGCAGCTGTGTGAAAAGTGGCAGAGCAGTTTGCGAGAAGCATTTCCAGAAAACCGAAATCATTTGGGAACGCCACTTTCTAAGTCCCGATGGAAAAGTGCTTGGAATAGTGAGTTCGATCATTTTTTTGTTGTAACCCGAATTTTTTTTTTTTTCTTCTTACATTCGAATTATGACAAAAATTTCAGGGGAAATACAAAATCTCTCACTTCAAACAAGGAAGTGGTGTTGACAGAAAATGAAACGGCATAAAAAAAAATTGGAAATTTTGTACCACGTGAAAAATATTCAAGGTTCATGTATGTATTATAAAGAAAAAACCGGTCATTTCATTAAAATGTATATTAAATGTTGATATTTTGAATTTAAAAATTATTCAAGCGAAATGAATATATTTTTCCTCATATTTATATGTATCGATTTAGTTCTTGAAATTTTCATGCTTGTTTAGAAACCGACACGCACGCATACACTTACTTCCCGGTCTCTAACTGCCAAAAAACAAATACATTTCGAGTTACATCATTTTAAACGATTGAAATAATCATATTATAATAATGATTATAATAAACATTTTCTCCATTGTTTGGTGGGTTCGGCTGGTTGATAGGTTATATGTCACATATATGGTTATCGAGCATGTGACTAGCGCCACACGTACCAAAACGACTGACATTACGCGAGCCATATATATGACTGATGGAGATGGGGCTGATCAGCACACTAATGTTATTTGTCTTTATTCTCTTGATTAGGAATAATCAGCCCCCAGACACTGGCCTACTCTTCCTACACAATAAACGACAACGCGTATTGTCCCGGCTTTTTAGTTCTTGAAATCGCCACTATCTAGCGTTGGCTGTTATGCGACAACCTTCGGCTCTAAATACTCCAATCAACTGAACGATTCCATGCTTTCGTGGCTTTCGCCTGTTATCGTTATTGCGACGTTATTAATTGTGTTCGAATAAAAAATCATTAGAATGGAAAATCATTCCAAATATATCAATCGATTTTTACTCATGTAAAATATTCGAAACACCGGCGCAACATGCATATATATGCATGCCTGTCACACGACTACTAGCGCCACAGTGAGGCAAGGACATTTTGCGAACAGCATTTATCTACCAGGGTAAGGGGGCTGGAAATAATTGGTTGATATTGATTTCAGATCTATCTCCCGAAATTATAAGTTTCTAGAAATGTCTAAGAAAAGACAAAATACAGCGACACTTTTTTCAAGCCTAAAAGAATTTTTTATAAAATCGAAAAATGATTTATATTTTTGATTTTTTTTCAGATTACAGACAGCTTCTGTACACACTTTCCCTTTCCGGCCACAGAGGTGACACTCCGCGAATATCGTGCCCCCTTGTCAGCCCCCTATCACCATCAGTCATACATGGCTCGCGTAATATCCGTCGTTTTTATTTTTAATCGCTGCTACGTGTGGCGCTAGTAGTCACCTGGTCGATAACTATATATTTGCCTGATAACCTGTGAACCAGCCGAACCAATCAAACAATGGAGAAAATGTTTATTATAATCATTATTATAATATGATTATTTTAATCGTTTGAAATTATGTAACTCGAGATGTATTCGTTTTTTGGCAGTTAGAGACCAAGAAGTAAGTGTATGCGTGGGTAGCAATTTCTTTAAAAGAATGAAAATTTAAAGAAAAAACCGATACATATAAATATGAGGAAAAATATATTTGTTTCCCTTGAATAATTTTCAAATGATCAATTGCCGCTCAGTGTCGTTTGATAATGATAACCTACACACAATACAGAAGGCATGTCATGGTAAAGAAAAATACAGTTCACCGATCCCGGATTGATTTTTTAACATTTAAAATGTTCTGAAGATTTTATTTTACTCACAAGCCACAAGTCACGACACAACCGTAAAACGCGTAAAACTCTAAATACTCCGAAAATGTTATTATATCGAGCATGGAACGCGCATGCGTAAAAGAAACCGAGCAGATGATTGCTAGCGCCACGAAGTGGACTGTAGCGCAATCAAACATCCCGGACAACACCAGCCCTCTGTCACCATCAGTCATACATGGCTCGCGTGATGCCGTCGTTTGTATTTTCAATCGCTGCCACGTGTGGCGCTGGTAGTCACCTGCTCGATAACTATATATGTGACATAATCTGTGAACCAACCGAACCCACCAAACAATGGAGAAAATGTTTATTATAATAATTATTATAATATGATAATTTCAATCGTTTAAAATGATGTAACTCGAAATGCATTTGTTTTTTGGCAGTTAGAAACCGGGAAGTAAGTGTGTGCGTGCGTGTCAGTTTCTAAACAAGCATGAACATTTCAATAAATAAATCGACACATATAAATATGAGAAAAAATATATTTATTTCCCTTGAATAATTTTTTAATTCAAAATATCAACATTTAATATACATTTTAATAAAATGACCGGTTTTTTTTAAATTTATAATACAAAAATGAACCTTGAATATTTTTCACGTGGTACAAAATTTCGAATTTTTTTTATGCCGTTTCATTTTCTGTCAACACATTTTCTGACTGTAGCTGTTCTGTCTTGGTCCACAGAAATAGCGATGGAACACTTCCTTGTTTGAAGTGAGGGATTTTGTATTTTCCCTGAAATTTTTGTCATAATTCGAATGTAAGAGGAAAAAAATTAAAATTCGGGTTACGACAAAAAAAGATCGAACTCATTATTCCAAGCACTTTTCCATCGGGACTTAGAAAGTGGCGTTCCCAAATTATTTCGGTTTTCTGGAATTACTTCTCGCAAGGTGCTCTGCCACTTTTCACACAGCTGCTCTTTCGCCGCACAGCTATTTTCCACAAATTCTCACTTTGCGGGTTCTTGGGAATTGTGAAAAAATTCACCTTTTCTGAGTTTGATTTGCATCCTGAGGTACAACCAGGGACGATGCATATCGGAATGATTTATCTCAAACCGATTGCCGCTCTTCGTCGTTTGATAAATATAACCTACACACAATACAGAAGGTATGTCATGGTAAACAAAAAATACACTTCACAGATCGCGGATTGATTTTTTGACATTTACAATGTTCTGAAAATTGTATTGTACTCATAAACCACAAGTCACAACACAACCGTTAAATGCGTAAAACTCCAAATACTTCGAAAATGTTATTATTATACAGAGCATGGAACGCGCATGCGTAAAAGAAATCGAACAGGTGACTACTAGCGCCACGAAGAGGACTGTAGCGCAATCAAACATCCCGGACAACACACGAGTAATTTATTGCCATAGGAATAGTACCCAGTGCCAGGGGGCTGCTCCTTGTTGACCCTTTCCACGAGGGGCGCTAGCGTCTGCATTCGACGCATGCGACGCGTTTGGATTATTCATTATTAATACATTACAATTCCAGAGTACATTTTTACAAGGAACGGGATAGAATATTTACACATATCAAAGTATTATTGTATTAAAAAAATATTTATCATATGTAAACAAATAACAATTATTTTATTTTAAATTAATTTTTCATTACCTCAACCACTACTCGGATAATTATTTCTTATCCGGATGATCGTTTTTTTGCTCAGCGTTGAGACGTGCAGAAGATAGCTGCGTTCGTTTTATTACGTAACGTTAAATTACGTGTAAAAGAACATTATTGACGTGTTCCTTACGCGGGAAAGAGCGTTTTTCGTGCTGATACACATCGTCCAATATGGAATCGAAAACCCGTGCCGAATTGCGATAAGCCAGAAGGCGCTCTTCCAAAAAAATTACAAACTCGACGTGCAGCCACGATCGATGCACGCAGGTATTGTTAAATATAAAAACGAAAACCACCGAAAGTGTTTTTTATTTGGTCACGTTTTCTTTACAACAAAATCGACTTGTTTTCACACCAAACTGCAGAACACCTAAAATGTCGACACTTTCCAGTAAAAAATCGAGATTGAGAAAATGGAGAAAACCAAAGAAAATGTCAAGGTTGCGGAAGTTAGAATTGATGAAACAATGCGACGAGACGTTTTGCGGAGTGAGAGTAACGCGGGTGACTACTAGCGCCGCATGGTGGGCTGCTTTCTGTACCGTCAATAACGGGGTCACCGATTAAGGGCAGGTACAAGGTCAACATAACCTCACAAAATTTCCAACTCAGTTTTCTTACGGATGGTGAAGTTTTAAGGAAAAACAAATTTGTTTAAACACCTAAAAAAATGAAATTTTCACTTTTTGTTCAGAGTTAGGTTCATATAGAAGGAAAACATGTTCTTGAAGTACTCTTCAAACCGTATGGATTTCCGATGAAAACTGAGGCCTCCAGAGTATACGCAAACAGCAAAGTCTGATGGCGACCTTCGATGGGCGGCAAGTTATATGTTCCATATTTTCAAAAGAAATGTTTAAAACATTTGTTTGAAAATATGTATAAAATATTCCCAAAGTTTCAATAAATTCTATTAATTCATTCCTTGCCAAAAAAAATCATGAAAATCACCCAAAAAACGTACTTCTAAACTGGTTTCCCGCCTTAAATTACCGTGGACAAGTTGAACCTCTTCACCGATTGGGCATCTCCGCGCGCTCTCGAATCGCCAAATAAACGTCCGTGTTACTTTCATCTCTAGCGCTCGGCGCCACCGTCCGGTTCGCCTCTCCGCTCCGTCGGTAAGTTCCTCGACGTTGAAGGCGGCGAAGGTGCCATCTCTCGAGAATCGAGGGACCTCGCGTCAACGCGAAAACAACGAAGCATTAGACATTTGAACTTGGAATTTATCGGAGTGCAGTGGAGGGGGCACTAGACGGGTTCACTGTCGGGGATTCAGTGGGGCAAAGGGGGGTTAGTCGTCAACGACGTTTGGTTCGGTGGATTTGTCTCGTTCTCCGTCGTTTTTCTCACTTCCACTCGCTCGCTCTTTCTCCGTTGTCCTTCGTCCCTTGTAGCCCTTTGCCCAGTGCGAGGTTGCGATCGCGTTTTAATCATGATACCGAGGTACAATTACTCATCGGAAAAATCTTTCGGCTACGTTTGAAGGAAACAATAGGTACATTCTACAAAGAAAAAAAAAATTATCGAGTGACGCGCGTTATGAAAAACAAAGTGAAAATGATGTAGTTAAGAACGAAAAGCGAAGCGCACATTAAGTTTACTTATATATATATATATATATATATATATATATATATATATAGTGTATGTGTATACTGTCTCTCTTTTCCGCACATACACAGGCTCACGCCCGTCCCGTCGATGGAAACGTGAAATAAGATCGCGAACAGCTGTTCGTTATCGTTCTGTCAAACTTTGCGAGAGCATATATAATTATTCGTGATCGATAAGAAAAAGTAGCATACAAATGGCGCAACAGGATAATGGTCCCTGCTGGGACAGCCTACCGAGTGTTATTATGCTCGAAATTTTTTCATACTTGCCACACCAAGACAGGCTCAAAGCATCTGTGGTAAGTTCATAATGTATACAAATATATGACTTTCCTCCTCCGTCCCACCTCGCATTTATTCCCTTCGTATTTTTCTTTTAATTCGCCTGCTCTCCGTCCGCGAATACCTCGGCGGCGCTGTAACTAGAACACGAGCCTTTTTTCTTCACTTTCTGGACCCACCGAAGTAAATCACAAAAGCAAAGTGTCGCGTTTTTGCGTGTACAGAAAAGCGAACGAATGGTAGCGTCAAATCTCGCGATGTATACAACCGAGAGACGGCAGTGGAAGATTTTCGTTTTGGTAGGCTGGGCCGGTGAAAGAGATAGACTGAGTGGAAAAATTATGCGCTCTCATAGAGGTGTGGGTATGTGTGTATATATTTATACACACATGTATATGTGAGGGGTCAGATTGCACGGGTAGTCAAGTACGAAAAGAATATTCTGCTAGCGAAGTACTTTTGCAGGCCAAAGCTTTCTTGAGAATAGAGTATTCGGTAATTCTTGAGTCAAGTGACTTTTCCGAAAAATGAGCCTGCAATTTCTTTTTGCTATTTTCTCATTTATTGGGTTATCAATGATGATACTCGGTCGGGGGCAGCTGAAATTCACCGCCCCATAAGAGGTTATGGGGTTTTGAAGTTCGCGCAACCACGTGATAAAATAGGGCATTTTTGAACATTTCGGCACCTATATTGGGTTTGTTTGGGTTAAAGTATAGGTAAAAGTTATGGGGTCTTGAAGTTATGGGGTTTTGAAGTTCGCGGAAACGCGTGATAAAGTAGGGCATTTTTGAACATTTCGACGCCTATATTGGGTTTGTTTGAGTTTTTTGGGAACAACAATTTTTCGGAAAAATCACTTATCTAAAGAATTATCCATTCTTTTGAAATGGTGTTGAAGTTTGCATCGTTGGAATGCGACGAAAATTCTTTTATATTTTCTTATTTTCTCATTTTTATTATTTCATTAATCATTCTCATTATTTATTTTTTCGGTAATTAAAATTCTAGTTCTCTAAGTAAGCTACTTGAAAAATTATTTAGGGATTGTCGTAACGAATATTTGCCGAAAGAAATTCGAGTAGTTGACAAATAAACACTTTCATTGCATTCCAACGATGCAAACTTCAATCTCAATGTTGTTGAAGTTGGGATTGTTGGAATGCAACGGATTTTTTTTTTTTTTTTTTCGTTTTTATACATTTTTATTGCTATCCTAAATCATTTTTGATAGATTTAGGTTGTAGGTATATCATTACGATGATACTAAAGTTTGCCGTAGCTATGATTTGCCAAAAAGAGTGGGTAATTAGAAAAAAGTTATTTTCGTTGCGTTCCAACGATGCAAACTTCAGTATCAACAATCTCATTAAAAAATTATGATCAAGCTTGCATTGCTGGAATGCAACGAAAGTTCTTTATATGCTTTTTTCCCTCTTTTGATTATTAAGCAAAATATTTTTCGTTTGAATTATATCGTAGACCTCTAAATGAAAATGTTAAAAAATGGTCAAGGAATTTTTGCAGGTAAGATCTGCTAAAAGCAATTACAGAAATCCCGAAATATTAATTTTCATGGCATTACAAAAAGCAAACTTTAATCTCATTTTTTAAATGCATACGTATCAATTTTTGTTCAATCGATCGCGTATCGATCAAGAAAGCGACCGATATTTTCAATAACTCGATATAATTGAGGACCTCCAAGGTGCAAAAGTTGAAAAAGATTATAAGAACATCTGGGGTTTCAAGTAACCCAGTGTGTAAAGTTAGGATAAACATACTTCGGTGCCTTAAGGGGTAAGGCCACTGTAGCGGGGGAAACATAAGTATATTTTGGAATTTAGTTTAGCGGTACAATGCAATAAATCAAAATTCTGAAAAGGGTCCTTTATTGTACATATAATAAACTACATAAACCATTTTTTTTTTCAAAGTAATATAAAACGAAATGGCGGCTGCACAGCTTTTATTCGACGAAGCTTTTTTTTCATAGGCGCGCGGCCGGACCAACAGCACGTGCAATTTTTATTTACAGTGGATGCAATGTCTATTTTCGATTATACATGGGAGTAGCTACAGAAGTACGTAGGATTTTTTTTAATATATCGATTTTTGCAAAGACAGCTCGTTTTTTAAATTCAAGTTCAAAATTCTCGAAAAACATCGTCGGAAAATGGTGTATAAAAAAAACTATGTAATATATCGAGAAAATCTTACGTACTTCTATGCAGAATCTAATTGTGAATATACAGTTAAGGGGGGATTGTCTTTTTTTTTCGCAAAATTTACCGCTTTTTGGGAATTTTTTTGTGAAGAAAGTATACAACGGAAAACTTGTGAAACTTGGCATATAGTTTTATTGATCTGTTTACTACATACAAAAAAAATTTTAAACAATTTCATCAAAAAATCCGCCTCCCACCCCCCTCGACGCGCGATGGTCCTTTTTTGATGGTGTGCACGATTACAGCCTTCACGTTCATCCTGCAACAAAAACCCAAAAAGCATTTTACTTTAGACACATATGGCTATCGTTCGATGAAGGGAAAAAAAAATTGACGATTTGGTGACGTTTTGAACTTGAAGTATCGATTTTTCGAAAAAAATTGATCGATTTTTTGTTATAAATAAAAAAACTATTAAACGTATTGCTTTTTTGCTTCATCAAACGATAAAAGGATGTCAGCTGAGCATTCTGTCCAAATTTGAAGGCAATCGGTTGAATAGTTTTTGAGAAATCGTGCACACCATCAAAAAACGACCATCGCGCGTCGAGGGGGTGGGAGGCGGATTTTTTGATGAAATTGTTTAAAAATTTGTTTGTATGTAGTAAACAGATCAATAAAACTATATGCCAAGTTTCACAAGTTTTCCGTTGTATACGTTCTTCACAAAAAAATTCCCAAAAAGCGGTAAATTTTGCGAAAAAAAAGACAATCCCCCCTTAAAATTTCAAGTCAATCGGTCAAGATTTTTTCGCGTTATGAGTCCGGCCGACTTGAAAAATGTAGTTTCGAGAAAAACCGCGTTTAAGGGGAGATACACACCTAAGAGCCGGAAAAAGGTCATTTTTGTGAATTTGTTCAAGGAAGACTATTTGAAATTTTGGATTGGGGTTTTAATTATCTAAAAGTATATACATTCAATAATATGTTTAATTTTCTTCATTTAAAAATATGAAAAATATCCAAGGATATTGTAGGATTCTTGGAGCGTTGTAAAAAAATCTGCGTATACGGTAGCCACTGGCGTTTCTTCAAAAATCATCTAAACAAAAACGAAACAGATTATTAAATTAGACACTATAATCTAGTACTTGTCATAGCCGATTTTGAAAATATCGATTTATGACAAAATGGCGGAATTTTAAACATAGTGATTTTTGGGCCAAAAATTAGTTATTATTTTGCCTATAAAACAGAAACTAAGTAACGGAAAAAAAATCGTACGACAAGTACTAGATAATGGTGTATAGAATAACCACAAAAAACCTCAAGGCAATCGATTCATTGGTTTTCGAGAAATTTTGGGTACCGATTTGAAAAACGTGATTTTGAGAAAAACGCGTTTGAAAATTTGGGAATGAATAAATCATGAAATTTGTCAAATTACATGGAATCATTGATACCAGGCCCATAGTGTAGGTCTTCTACGGTCGACGTAATGTAGGTGTATATCTCTCCTTAAAGTTTTCGGTACGGATTGCATCGGACTGAGAGGGACTGCGCTAAAATTCAAAATAGAAGTATTTACACATTTTTCCCACCTTAATCCTTTGGGTATGTCATTTTTAAGATATTAAGGATTGTTTTGAGAAGAAAATCGATTTTTTGAAATTTCTACAGTGGCCTTACCCCTCAATAATCGATATGAAAAAGGTATATGTTCGTAAACGGCGACGATGGCTGCCTACCTCATACTATAATCGAAAATAATGAGAGAAAAATACAAAATTATAATCGGTAAACATATGAGTACGTTTGCGGGGGGGGGGGGGGTCCTTTTAGAGAGCCGAAAATAAGCGAATTTTCAAGATATTTTTGTGTCAAAACTATTTATTCTACATAATATAAATTTTATGTACATATAGGGTGTCTCAAAATGACCTGACATTTTAATTTATTAATAAAACGTATTATTTATTTGAAAAATGCGATAATTTTTTTTTTCGATATAAGGTACAAACATGGAGTTTGCAAACTCTTTTAGTGAAATTTTCAATAATATTCTGCAATAATTGCGTCCAATTTCAGGGAAACTCAGGGAATTCCTTTCCTCCTGAAATAATGAGAGAAAAGTGAGAGAATTTTGGAAATTCTAGGGAATTTTTTTCATAATTTACTTTTTGCAAGAATTACGAAAAATATAACCGACTTGACAAAAAACTGAACAATATAAAATAAAGACTTTAGTATATTTTTAATATTTATATTATTCTTCATTATATACAAAGAAAATTAAATTAAAAAAAAAGATGAAATTTTCAATAATATTTTGCAATAACTGCGTCTAATTTCAGGGAAACTCAGGGAATTCCTTTCCTCCTGGAATAATCAGGGAAAAGTCAGGGATTTTTGGAAATTCTCTGGAATTATGTCAGAATGTACTTTTTGCAAGAATTACGAAAAATATAACCGACTTGACAAAAAACTGAACAATTTAAAATAAAGACTTTAGTATATTTTTAGAATTTATATTGCTCTTTATTATATACAAAAAAGTTATGTCAGTGCCAAGCATTGAAGATAAAAAAACTGAAAACTAATTTAATGTCAAGCTCTATTTGCATTCGATCTATCGATACACAACCACACCATTATTATTATAGTTAAGTGCTTATATTTATTTTTTATTTATTGTCACCAGCATAAAAAATTCTGTTTATAATAAAAAACAGATTCAGTATTTGCTTTCAGTGTATTTTTTTACTTTACAATGTTTAATTTTTTTTTCGACTTTCAGTTAAAAAAAAAATTATTTCAATTTTTTACATTTCCATCTACAGTAGAACCTCGATTATCCGAACCTCGATCATCCGAACCCTCAATTATCCGAACGATGACTTTATCCGAACGCTCAATTATCCGAACGTTGGCGCGAAAGATACATTGTTGCTCGCTGCCACCGCCGTGAGCAACAATGAGCAACCCAATGCCACTTCTCCTTTTCAAACGGCTGCGAGACTTAGCTGCTCAAAAACGCGTTACAGCCGTTCGTCAATGAAAAATTGACGATTTTATTTTTTTAAATATTAAATATATATATATATATATATATATATATATCAACGTTAATGTGTAAGTCAAATTTTGATATATATGTATGTATTGTTTTTATGTAAAAAGGTGTTGTTTATGATCTCGTCCCAAAAAACCCACGTTTCGATTATCCGAACTAGTCTCGGTCCCAATTGGTTCGGATAATCGAGGTTCTACTGTACATATTTTTCTAGATTTATTGAAAAAAAAATCATAACTTCACAAACAGTAATTAATTTTACAATGTTCAGAAGATGAGCGTAATTTTTCACTCGGCTATGAAAATTATCAGAACAGAGTCCAAATGTCGATTTACTGGAAAGAACTTAGAATACTGCACCAATGTATAAACGTGTCTAATTCGGACCTATCGTGACGAATTTATTTTAAAAATTTGTAAAAATCAAAGATTGATTTCATCTCAAGTAATGAAAGTAATACTTACCCTCAACACTTATAAAAACTATTGTTTTCGCCGTTATTCATTCAACTCCTATGCACAGCCGTATCGTAACTAACAAGGAACATCCCTCAGGTGACACCCTTCGATTTTGTTGAAATTTGGATATGGTATAAAGCACCGAAAAGTAAGCGATACGTATTTATTTCATCGGCGGAAAAACGGTTTTAAGGGGTGAAACGAACCCTCGAAAATAGGGGTGTTTTTCGTTTTTCGTCGATAACGTTATCGTTCTCGTCTCCAATGTATAGTGCACAAAAAAATTAACATTGTTGCAATTTGATTTTTTTTTATATCTCGTACCGTTAAAACGTTATCGACGAAAAACGAAAAACATCCTCATTTTTGAGGGTGCGTTTTAGCCCTTAAAACTGTTTTTCCGCTGATAAAAAAAATACGTATCGCTTACTTTTCGGTGCTTTATAACATATCCAAATTTCAACAAAATCGAAGGGTGTCACCTGAGGGATGTTCCTTGTAAGTTGCGTGGTATGCAAGTACCACAAACTAGAAAAATTCCCTGTGGCGTCAAAATTCAATATTAAACTGGAAAATCGGTTTTAACGGCAACGGCGAATTTTTTCTTTCGCTAAAGTATAGTGATTCGAGTTTTCATCAACAATTCATGTTCTTGGCTTATTTTAAATATGAATCAGCTTTTGTCCATTCGCTAGTCGGTTTACCCTAGTCGGCGTCGATGATTAACGTTCTGGGAAAGGTCCAGCTATCTTCCTCACGCGCGGCGTGCTATCGTCTTTTTTTCGGACAGAAAAATGATCAAGGTTCCGTCGTAAATGGAAATTCCGTTTACGACGATATATCTACATGAGGCCACGATATATGTAGATGAGGCATTCCACGTCACTTCAGCCAGTAAAAAAAATCCACAAATAATTTTGAAAAATCGAATTACTTTATTGAAAAATATTCACCGAGTGTCGACATTTTTAAAAATTTCTGACGTTTTTTCTCTCGTTGATTACCATTTTTTAATATTTTTCCATTCAAATGGCTGTACCTTTGGCGGGATTTGACGTATTTACATTCGTAAAAAACGAAAATGAGTGTCTCTTTCTAGCCTTCCAGAAAAAAATTAATTTATATTTTATTGAACAAATCGAACGTCCGTTTCACGGCAAAATATGCAAAAATATTTTTTTTCTCACGGAAAGACACTCGTTATTTTATTTTAAAGAATTTCCCCGAATTGTGAATACGAAAAACGGATTTTTGGTATTTTTTATTTTATGGGATTCCTAAACACCGTGAAGTGACAGCTATTTTAATTTTTTAAAAGTTTTTTTTATTAATATTCGTTTGAAGAGTGTGGGGCTCTCGCCGTATGTTTACCAGGTTTTTGAAGTACATATAACATATATGTCATATGTATTGGAGCCTTGGAGTGCTCTACACTCTTCAATCGAATATTGATAAAATAATTAATAAAATAAAAATAGCTGTTACTTCACGGTGTTTAGGAATCCCATAATATAAAAAAGACCAAAAATCCATTTTTCGTATTCACAATTCGGGGAAATTAAAAAAAATAAAATAACGAGTGTCTTTCCTTGAGAACAAAAATATTTTTGCATATTTTGCCCTGAAACGGACGTTCGGCTTGCTCAATAAAATCTAAATTAATTTTTTTCTGGAAGGCTAGAAAAAGACGCACATTTTCGTTTTTTACGAATGTAAATACGTCAAATCCTGCCAAAGATACAGCCATTTGAATGGAAAAATGTTAAAAAATTGTAATCAACGAGAAAAAAAGTTAGAATTTTTGTTTAAATTTCGACACTCGGTGAATATTTTAAAATAAAGTAACTCGATTTTTCTAAATTATTTGTGGATTTTTTTTTACTGGTTGAAGTGACGGGAAATGCCTCACACGTATTCCAAATTTCGGGGGAAAAAAACAAATTGTAATAAACGAGAATTCGATATCGATGTTGTTGAAGCTTGCATCGTTGGAATGCAACAAAGATAAGGAACCTTACTGCGTATTTCTCCCCCTAGAGGGGACCTTGTATTATAACGTAAACAGAACATGACGTTTAGTGAGATTCTCTTTGGTTTTGCCCCTGTTTCTGCGACTACTGTTGAATTTTCTTTAGAGTAGTCCTATCGCTTCACACTATTCATACCACTGATCATACTTGAGACTTGTACAATTTATATTTTTAACATAGGCAAAAAAAATTGTAATAACTAAATTTTCCACGTGTAAACTGTTTAATAAATGTTCACATTTAATTTACAAAGTGAAAAAATAGTTATTCCAACGATTCGCGCAGTATTTTTAGGTTTGATATTTGCCAATATTGGGTCCATCTCCGTCTCTTTTTACTGAACCAGGCGAGTTTAACCTCCATTCTTTTCAACGTCGATCTGTCAAAACAATGTCAGGTACGGGAAATATAAAGCATTGTATTCGGGCCAGGGCTGGTAAAAAACGTGGAAAATGTCTGTCGGCGAAATATGCCGATTAAAAATGAAATATGAGTGGAAATTCGAATGAGTGAGATGAGGTTAGGACTACAGTCAGCTGTTGTCTTGCTGTCACGTCTCTTTATCGTAGCAAGTGGTAATAAATCCAGTACCGGAAGTTCAAATTAAACTTGATATTACATAAAAATTAGGTCAATAAGCGTATTTTTTCCTGAGAGCACTGGATTATTACAAGTGTTAAGTATGTAAATGTGATTATTTTTAAGAATCTGACGGATTCCGACTATTATATACACTTTTGTAGCGACCGGAAAGGGGGCATCCATTAATTAATTACGTGAGGTGATTTTGGCGATTTTTCGACCCCCCCCTCTCCCCCTGGTGAGGTGTCGTGAGATTTAGCTCGACCCCCTCCCCCCTCCCCTAATCTCACGTGAGATTTTTCAAAATGCATACGTTCACGGAAAATAAATTGTAGTAGAAGTAACTGCGGTTGTAGTACCATTTACTCCACCATGTAAAATAGCAGGGAGACTCTCTCTACGTGATAAAAATTACGTGATTACTAAAATTACTAAAACTACTAAAATTACGTGATATTTGCCAAAGCCCCCCTCTCCCCCACGTGAGATTGGGTGAGATTTCGCTCGACCCCCTCCCCCCCCTAAACGCCTCACGTAATTAATGGACGCCCCCAAATTGGGTTTTTGTATGTCGTCTCGGAATTCCTTAAAAATAAATACGCAATTTTAACATTTGTTTTCTCTGTAAATAGGTGGATAAACGACCCTGAAACTTTACAGAGACGATAATTAATATATTTAGTGAAGCTCAACAAAAAATTATGAAAATCCTATGGATTGAAGTCTGGCGATAGGATTACCTTAAGGGGCTATACCAGTGTGAACGCTGAAAATTTGGGTGATTTTCGGGAATTTTTTGGAAGAAACGTACTCAATTAAATGGTTCGGAAAATTAAGAATATATTGGGCTATATTTGATCTATATTACATAATTTTTTCATACATAAATATTGAGATCCAAGCGACTTATGCGCTGCCTTCGGAGGCGCCAAAAAAAAAGTTCCTCCATTGCTGACATGATTCCGGCCGATTGAGTAGCTGAAACCAAAAAGGGAAAAAATCCCGTTAAAGTGAAAGGTATTTGCTGTACAATGACGTAGGATTTTCGAAAAATATCAAAATCTAACAAAATAGCGTAGTTATGAAAAAAGTCTGTTTTCTTGCCTCTAAAATGGTGGTTTTTTCAATGCCAAATCGTCAATTTCCATCTAATCAAAAATATTCTACTTCATTGTAGAGTAAATATATTCAAGAGTACTCAGTTCAAATTTCAAGTCAATCGGATAATTGCTCTTTGAGTTACAATGTCAGCAAATTTGAAAAATATCATTTCGAGAAAAACGCGTTCAAAGATTTAACTATCGATTTTCGCAAGATAAAATGGTATTGATATAAATGATAATGATATTCTTGAAAGTATAAACTGTCGAAAAAGGCAAAAAAAGCGATTTTTTTAAAGTGTCACACCGGTATAGCCCCTTAACTTTCGTTTCATTCCAACGATGCAAACTTCAACGCCATCTGAAAAGCTCTAACATGGAATAAAAAAAAACATATATGTCGATAAATAGAACGGTGCACATCAATGGATGGCCTTATAAATACGAAAACCTGACGTTGATCTAAAACAGCGAAATTATTTCATGTTGCGGCACATAGCAGCTTATAATTGGAAAAGTAGAAGACAAATTAAAAAAAATAACTAAAAAGCCGCTATGGTTATAGAGAGAATAACTTTTTGTATAACCGATCACGTTGAATAAATGCCCAGGTATGCAAAAATTGGCGTCAGGCGTTGTTCCATCCGAGTTTCTGGAAGGAAATCACGTTCGTCTTTGAACACAGCAAAGGAGTTCCCTGGGGCCGATATCTCGCTGAGTGTTTCGCCCTGAGTGTTCAAGATGCAACGGTACGTTGCTGGACACCACAGAGAACTTCGGAATTCGACAGGCTGCTCAAGCGTTTCAGGGGTAACAGGAATTTGAGAAAATTGATTATGGAGCCGACCTCGTCGAGTCTCGAATGGCAAACGACTCCACCTGAGGGCGGCAAATTGACGGAACGGTGAGATACACTATATTTCATAATCACCTGACTGAATACATGTGAGTTCGTTCTCGTGAAATTGTAATTTATTGAAAAAAAAAAGAAAAAAGAACGCTATTCGTCATGTACTTCGTAAATATTTAGAATTTTTTGACCTACCACTAACGAATAGCAAAGAGAAAAAAAATATTTAAAAATATTTAAAAAAACAAGCTTTTGTTTAATATACTAGAAGTAAAAACAATTTTTTTACCAAGTCACCTATACGTGACTACAAGTAGAAGCTCGGGGCGCTCAACTTTTTAAATGTTTAATAAATTTGATCAATTCAGTTTCATTAACCGTATTTAATTTGGCACTATAGTGATTACAGATATAATTCTATAGTGAATTTTCCAATCAAATTCTATTTCTATAGATTTTGTTCAAATTTTAACCAGACATTGTTCATATCATTATGCATGTTTGAGTGAAATTTCAGTACAGTCGACTATTTAGATTGGGAGATAATGGGTTTTAAAATTGCAACTTTGAACACTGCAGGGTCTGCATTGAAATTTAGACAGAATGATTTTCGGTAAAAAATATTTGCTCTCTATAATAAGACGACGTAGGCAAGACCGCAGAACATTATTGTTCAATATTTCGAGAAAAACATAATTATCGTGTTCGTAAAGTTTGCATTATAAATAAATAAATATAAATATTTCAGATTGTTCATGTTATCTTCATTAACAAACAAAAGTGTTGGTTCATTCATAACTAATTAAAAACTTTGTTCGATTAAAAATTACTTCCGAATAAAAATTTGTGTTGCAGTATTAAATATGTCGCGCAAACTCACGTCATTGGATACGTGGAACGATGCGGTGTTGTCTTCTTATTATAGGGGACAAATATTTTTTACGAAAAACGGAAAATTATTCTGTCTAAATTGCAATGCAGACCCTGCAGTGTTCAAAGTTTCAATTTAAAAACCCATTATCGCCCAATCTGAATAGTCGACTGTTCTGAAATTTCACTCAAACATGCATAATGATGTGAACAATGTCTGGTTAAAATTTGAACAACATCTATAGAAATCAAGATTGCGCGCTCGTACTACCTTAAGAAATCTAAGGTTGTTTTACAGTAAATTAATTACCGTTGATATGCTAACGGATTTATGTGAATTAAAGATTATATGTCTAAGTGTTTAGCGCCCCAAGCTTTTACTTATAGTCACAGATAGGTGACTTGATAAAAGAAATATTTTCTACTTTTTAGTACATTAAATAAAAGCTGTTTTTTTTTAAATATTCTTTAACACATAAATCATTTTATACTTTTCAGTCTCTAATTGATTTGACTAGTTAGTCGTTACTAGTAGTTTACTAGTTTACGAGTTTGTACGTAAGGAACATGGAATGCTTGTAAAAAATAACAAAGACTGTAATTGGGTTTGAACTTACGACTAATTGCTGCATTAACTTTTCACATACAAACACAATCGGCTACGAATTTGTTTGTATGTGTTAGTGAGATTTTATATGGTGATTAGATGTAATAATTATATATAATTTGATAAATAATTTTACACGAAAAGTTGAAAATGTATATATATATATATATATATATATATATATATATATATTGGGTTGGTACAAAAATCTTGCAACACTTTTTTTCAATTAAAATATTTTTCCTAATAACGAAGTTCGAGAATATTCGAGAATAGGAAATACAAGAATGGTCTAGAACCTTCCTTGCCGCAGGATATATAAGCGAGTCAGTTGTTCCGCGGAGTCAGTATGAGCAAAGATGGATCAACGTGCACTTCGAGCAATCGCATATTACGAATTCTTGCAAGGACATTCTGCAAGAGCCGCAGCCCGTAATATGTGCAGTGCGTTCAAGGCTAATGTAGTTAATTATTCAACGGTCTCCCGTTGGTATCAGCGTTTTCATTCTGGCGATACATCTTTTGAAGACAAACCTAGGTCCGCCAGGGAATCGATTGTGGACGATGAAGAACTGCGAGCACTTATAAAGGCAAAGCCTAATATGTCGTCACGAGAATTAGCCAACAAACTCAACTGCAGTCATCCTACTATCCTTCGACATTTACAAAAGATGGGATATAGGAAAGTTGTTTCGTCTTGGATACCGCACAGTCTCAGCAAATCAAACAATGCAACACGCATGTCCATCTGTCTTTCACTCCTGCATCGTCCGCAAAGAAGGGATTTTCTTCATGAAATAGTCACTGGGGATGAAAGCTGGGTGTTGTATGTTAATCACACGCGCAAGCGTCAGTGGCTATCGAAAGGGGAAAACCCAGAACCGACCCCTAAACGGCCCCGTGAAATGAAGAAAGTTTTACTCTGTTGTTGGTGGGATTCTGAGGGCATGCTCTATTACGAATTTCTGCCAGCCAACACCACAATACAGGCAGAGATTTATTCTGCTCAACTGCAAAAGGTGGCTAAAATTATGAAACAGAAAAGGCGTAAACGTCTTCACGTTCGGCTTCTCCATGACAATGCTCGACCCCACCTCGCTAAGATGACACAAGAAACTATTTCGCAGCTAGGATGGGAAGTTCTACCACACCCACCGTATTCACCAGACTTAGCACCTACCGACTATCACCTGTTTCGAGCCTTGATGAACTATTTACGGGATAAAAAATTTGATGATCTGTCAGATCTCAAAAATACATTGGACGACTTTCTTAATTCACGATGAAAGAATTCTGCTGTGCGGGCGTGCAAAGTCTACCAGAGCGTTGGGCAAGAGTTGTAGATGCAGAGGGAGCCTACATTACTGAATAATCGTTTATTGTTAAAATAAAATATTTTTCTTTTTTACTCGTGTTGTGTGTTGCAAGATTTTTGTACCAACCTATATATTTTAAGTTGAATCATGCATTGTCAGCTTTTAGATGCATGTTTGCAAAGTTTCAGAGCCGGGAAATGGGCGAAATATCGACTTTTAGTTTTGCATCTTCCCGAAAGTCGAGTTAAATGAAATCTTGTAAAAAAAAAAAAATAGTACACGAATATGTAAATTAATAAGTATATCTTTTGTTTGTATAGTTGGGTCTATCCGATTTTGGATTCACTGGTGAAAATCATAAGTACATCGAAGCATTTGGAGGCCCTGACACTCGGTTGTTTCGAAGAACTAACAGCGAGATCGGGTAAGATCGTCTCGGCACTGTGCAGCAACCATCACGAGAGATGTATAACGCATCTGGGCCTTGCTTCGGTCAAAGACGATCCCGAGAACTACCAATGTGCTATCCTCGACCCGCCGACGCTTCGTTCCTTCGACAGACTGACCGTTCTCACGATAGACTACGATAATCTCAGTGATTCTCTACTGGGCGCTCTCGTCTACGGTGTACTCAGGAGGCTCGTCGTTCACGTACACAGCTGGGACAAAAAACTACCGGGTACCTCGAACGAGGCGTGGCAAACGTTTAGCCTCAAGAAGTAAGGGTTTGTCCATTATCACAAATTCTCCTTGTTTTCTCTTTGAATACCATAAATCGATCGGTCGATTAATTTTTTAGCAATACGTCACGCCAATTTTGAAAATGCAGATTAGAAGACCGTGCCATACTTCCGCGCTGTTTTTAAAGATTAATAAAAAACATATCATTTAGCAGCGCAGGGCAGTAATAAAATATACCCTGAGTCTCAAAAATAGTGAAGAATTCTTTCCTTCAAAAAAAACATGAAAGTCAGGACTTTTTTTCGTCGCTTAGAGGTATCTCCCCCCTTGAAGATTCAAGACTCAAAAATTTGGCGACAGAATGGCCTACCGATTAATTTGCGATTCCGGGGCCATAAAGCAATCCCTCAGCTTCCTCGTAGAGTATAAAACTATGCAATAAACAGAAATTGTCGTTTTTTTAAATTAAAGCTTATGCAAATATTTATCCCTTTCTCCCCTTCTCGCATGTTACTCTACTTCAACGAACGATAATGATTTTCCGTCGTATGGCATTTAAGGGGTTATATACAGTCAGGAGGCCCAAAACATCGATTTTTCAAGACTTTTTCTTGCGAAGACCATCAAATCTATTAACGTAAAAATTTGTACACATATTATGGTAACTTTCGACTGTATTTTAACATTTTTCATTTGGAAAAATAATTATTTTATTAGCTGCTGTAACTGATCTCCGGGAGCACGATGTCTCTGGACTGGATCATCTAAAATGAAAAAAAAACCAAGAATATTTCGTTAATATAATGCATTATCTTGTAATTGATCGAAGGAATACGCAAAATACTAATTTTTGACAAAATGGCGGCTTCTCAACAACAACAAAAATCGATTTTTGATAAAAATTTAGGCCTTAAATTGTTTATAAAGTGGAAAATATTTATCGGTGAGAAAAAACCTTCGATTAATTACAAAAAGTATACTTGAAAAAATTGTGTTAAAATTTGAGACTGATCGGTTCAGCCGTTTCCGAGAAATCTTGCTTACCGACTTGAAAAACACAGTTTTGCAAAAAACGCGTTCAATTAAAGTTTCAAAAGCACTTTCGAACGCTCTGACACGTCATTACAAATGTGCGTGTAACTTCGAGAATATTCGCCGGATTGACAAGAAACTTTCTGTGTGTGTACTTAAATATATGTGCATTACGAAAATTAAGGGGCTATACCAGTGTGAACGCTGAAAATTTGGGTGATTTTTGGGAACTTTTTGGAAAGTAAAGTATTCAATTAAATGTTTCGGAAAATTAAGAATATATTTGGCTATATTTTACCTGTATTACATAATTTTTTCATATAAAAATATTGAGATCCAAGCGACTTATGCGCTGCTTTCGGGTGCGCCAAAAAAAAGTTCCTCCATTGCTGACATAATTCCGGCCGATTGAGTAGCTGAAACCGAAAAAGGAAAAAATGTCGTTAAACTGGAAGGTATTTCCTGTTCAATGACGTAGGATTTACGAAAAATATCAAACTCTAACAAAATGGTGTAGTTATGAAAAAAACGTCTGTTTTCTTGCCTATAAAATGGTCGTTTTTTTCAATGCCAAATCGTCCATTTTCATCCAATCGAAAATATCCTACGTCATTGTAGAGTAAATATATTCAAGAGTACTTAGTTCAAATTTCAAGTCAATCGGATAATTGCTCTTTGAGTTACAATGGGGCCGTCCATATTTTACGTCATTCTAAATTTGGGGGGGGGGGGGAGGAGGTTCGTCTGCGGATGACGGTAAATGATGGATGAGGGGGGAGGGGGGCGTTTCGAAATTGACGTCATTCTTGTGATACCAGTTACTTCAAAATGTACAATAGTATATTGTACAACTAGAGTGGTTTCCCCGCATGAGTGATGAAAAATATTTTGCAAGTACCTAATGGTATTAATTATTGAACTCATTATTTATTTATTTATTACATAAGGTTTGTCTACATTATATTCGAGAACTTCAAATAACAGCGTACCTATGAAAATAGTTCGATCGAGCCAAAATGAATATGGGGAGGATACGGAGATATTACCCGTGATCCAGGATTTGCAATAATGGGTGAAAACTCCGTGGGAGCTATCCAAAGAAAACTAAAGAATAGGGAAGAATAATATTATTATATTAATGAAAATTGCCACAGTACAAAATAATAAAAGATGATTCTATAACAAAATGTGGGAGCTATCCAAAGAAAACTAAAGAATAGCGAAGAATAATATTATTACATTAATAAACATTGCCAAAGTACAAAATAATAAAAGATGATTCTATAACAAAATGTTTTAATGTTACCCAATTTTTCTCAAATCCGCAAATGTTTTAATTTTGCCAAACTGGTAATGACGTCAATTTCGCGAGAGGGGGGGGGGGTCATTAGGAAATTACGATAGGATGATTGTAGGGGGGGGGGGGGGGGGAGGTCGAAAATCAGCAAAAATCGATGACGTAATATATGGACGGCCCCAATGACAGCAAATTTAAAAAATCTCAATTCGAAAAAAACGCGTTTAAAGTAAAAAAAACTATGGATTTTTGCAAGATAAAATGACATTGATATAAATGATATAAATGATAATGATATTCTTGAAAGTATAAAGTGTCGAAAAAGGCAAAAAAAAAATCGATTTTTTTAAGTGTCACACTGGTACAGCCCCTTATACGCAGTTGCAAGGCCAAAAAAAGTCGTTTTTTTCACGATTTTTTCCTGGAAAAGGATTTCATTTGGGCAAAACGAAAAGTATTAGGCAGTGTAGTGTCATCTTTTAGCTTTAAATTGGCATTTTTTATTTTGAAAAATATTCATTAACATTGCTCCTGCAGGAAGTCTCCTGGAGGTCCCCGAAAAAAAAGTGTCCGGCGGTGAGCAAAGTATCTCCGGTTTGGATTATCTAAAACGAAAAAAACCAAAAATATTCTTTTAGGGGATAGATGAGTCCAGGTATCGATCGAAGGAATAGTCGAAATTGTAATTTTTGACAAAATGGTGGCTCCGGAAAGAAACAATTTCGATTTTCGACCAAATTTTTTTCGTTGAATCGTTGAAAAAAAATAGAAATAATTATCGGAAATCTTATTCTTTCGATCAATACCTGAAGAATATATCTGACAAGGTTGTGTTAAACTTGCAGAGTGATCGGTTGAGCCGTTTTTGAGAAACCGTGCTCACCGACTTTGAAAACACCGTTTTGAGAAAAAGGCGTTTGAAGTTTCTCGGACGCTCGGAGCGCGTCTCCGAGCGTCCGAGAAACTTCAAACGCGTTTCAAACATATATGTGTGTATTTCCGAGAATATTCGCTGGATCGATTTGAAATTTTCAGGGATTGTACTCACATATTTGTACATTCCGATAAAGCAATAAAAAAAATCGATTTTTTGGAATTTCTAACTGCGTATAACCCGTTAAATTTAAAAAATCGATTTTTCGAGAATTTTAACTGTATATAACCCCTTAAATGATTCACGTTATCGCGTTACTCCCAGGGGCCGTCCATATATTACGTCATCGATTTTTGCTGATTTTCGACCCCCTACAATCATCCTATCGTCATTTCCTAATGACCCCCCCCCCCCTCTCGCAAAACTGACATCATTACCAGTTTGGCAAAATTAAAACATTTGCGGATTTGAGAAAAATTGGGTAACATTAAAACATTTTGTTATAGAATCATCTTTTATTATTTTGTACTTTGGCAATGTTTATTAATATAATAATATTATTCTTCCTTATTCTTTAGTTTTCTTTGGATAGCTCCCACATTTTGTTATAGAATCATCTTTTATTATTTTGTACTTTGGCAATTTTCATTAATATAATAATATTATTCTTCCCTATTCTTTAGTTTTCTTTGGATAGCTCCCACGGAGTTTTCACCCATTCTTGCAAATCCTGGATCACGGGCAATATCTCCGTATCCTCCCCATATTCATTTTGGCTCGATCGAACTATTTTCATAGGTACGCTGTTATTTGAAATTCTCGAATATAATGTAGACAAACCTTATGTAATAAATAAATAAATAATGAGTTCAATAATTAATACCATTAGATACTTGCAAAATATTTTTCATCACTCATGCGGGGAAACCACTGTAGTTGTACAATATACTATTGTACATTTTGAATTAACTGGTATCACAAGAATGACGTCAATTTCGAAACGCCCCCCCCCCCCGCCTCATCCATCATTTACCGTCATCCGCAGACGAACCTCCCCCCCCCCCCCAAATTTAGAATGACGTAATATATGGATGGCCCCCCATATTAGTGAGTTTACATTATCCTTTTCCAGCAATAATTTTTCGGATGATCTAAACGAATGTTTCAAACAGTCCACAGTGCACCCTGCGACTGAATCTGCTCCACGCGTATGTGGCGGTGCACGTTCTGGACACGGAGATTTTACGTCCGGCGATGCCGCTGACGCACTTCAAGGCACTCTTCTGCGAGAGTGTGAACGTCAAAGCGTTGTTGCATATGTCGATATGGTACATGCGCACACTAAAATCGATCGTTTGGATCGACTCGAAGAACGACGCCGAGCTTGTTCCTCCGACCCACGACGCATTGGTGCCTGACAGGTCAGCCACACTGCATTACCTCTCTCACCAAGCCAAAGAAATTGCACGATTATTACCAAAATTTCTATCTTCCCGACGGATGCCATTCGGCGTATGACTGACATTTCCCAAATGCGTTACCGCCCGTAACATGGCATCCATCCGGAAGCTACACATTTTTGCAGTAATAACAATGGCCGCAAAAGTCTCAAAACTGGCACAAATTTCATACTTGCTTCGATATACTTGTCCGTGTATGTGGCTGTGTGGATATTTGTCTATGTATACGTAACAAAACAGAGGTTAAGAAAATAATACCGATCGTATTTACGACGTTCACTGCAGCCCGGATGCTCTAGTACTCATTGCGTGGAAATGTACACGCTTTCGCGAATTGATCTACATCGGTCACAAATATTATCAGGAAAACATGCTCGCGATAGCTCGACTTCGGGGCAAAACTCTGCAGAGATTCGAGTTCGCTGACAGCGACATTATATGCGACAAGGATTCGCCCTACCTGTCTAAAAATGTTCGAAAGGCAAGTACCATGGAGAATAAAAAAATTCTTCACAAGGCGAAGTGACACACGCCAAAAATTCTCTTCTGGGGCCGGATTGAAGTTCCGACGGTTTAAGGCGGAATATACATTTACAACGATAAAATAATCGAGTTTTTTTTTTCTTTAAACGATACAACTATATGCGTAGAATATTTTCCCAAAGTCTCAAAGCGAAATTCGAAAAACTTCAAACGAAAAAGAAATACTTTTTTAATCCACATTTTACAGAAATGTTGCGTGAAATGCTGATTTTTTCTCAAATGCGTGCCATTTTCTTGTATTTTCATTTTCTTCGTTTTAATTACAGTCACATAGAAACTATACATGTTCTAACTGAAAAAATGTTTGAACTTTTTTGCAAATCAAAGTCTACGGGAAGCTAGACTGCACGCCGATTCGCAACTCTCGCAGCGACCTTGCTGTAACACTCTGCCACAGCTCCGCCATTTTGATGATGAATTAATTAAAAAAAATTGTTTTGTATACTTAATTATAATGTTAAAGTTAAGTCTAGTGTGAAGGCCGTTTTTTAATGCTTTTTTGGGGAATTTTTTTTTTGACAAACCATACAAATAAAATAATTTATAAATTGTATATCATCTTTATTAACATTTAAACAAACTTTATGAATTTTTTGAAGTCATTATATAGAAAATTGTCGGAGCTACACCGCCCAACAGGAACACATATAAAAAGAGGTGCTCCACTGCTGCCATGATTCCGGCCGTTCTGCTTATCTGAAATGAAAAAACCAAACGCAATTTTAATCGTGAGACTTCAGGCTCCACATGGAACTAAAATAAAGTTAGAATTCCAAAAAAAATTTTTTTTACGCTTTAGAAAAAAAAAAAAAATTCGTTTTTTTTGGGGTCATATAGCTGATAAAAAGAAAACTAACGAAGCAATCTTAATTATTTTACTTCAACTTGTAGTTATATATGTACTAATAATGTTGTATAAATTTGAGCAGAATCAATCAAATCGTTTTTGAGATATCATGGCAGCAGTTTGAGAAAGTCGTGTTTTGAGAAAAACGCGTTTGAAAGTTGTATATAATTCATAATAAAAAAGTGGTCTCACCATCAATCTGCTATGCCTGGACCATAGAGTACACCTTCCTCGTCTTTAAAGAAGTCATGCAAGGCCGTTTTCTCTTCTTTTGATCTAACACACTACACGACCACCTTAAAGTAAACCTAAAGTTTGATAATCGTAGGATAATTGTTTCTTAGTTTAGAAAATTCCTCAATATTGCTTATTTTCTCCTGTCTAAATGTATATCCCGCCTTAAAATGTCGAATTTTAATATTCCGAAATTCAAGATGAGGCCGGGTTGAAATTCCGAACTTTGAATGATCAGAACGCTTAAAACTCCCCTACCCTACTATAATATTACAGTAGTATTATATATACTATTTTATATACTACCCCGAAAGATCAAAACTCGGAAAGAATTTTACACGAAAGATAAAAGCTCCGAAAATCTGAACACCGTCAAAATAATTCGGCTATGAAAGTTTTTAAAGTTTCAAAATTTTCAATAAGTCGACGAACTATTTCACGATTTTTAAAATTAAGAATTGATTTTGCGCAATTTTTGAAATTCGTCTAGACATTGTTATACAGTAGAACCTCGATTATCCGAACCAATTGGGACCGAGACTAATTATTTATTTAACTAATTATTTTTCAGGTGATTAAAATACATATACATCCATACATACATGTGTGGGTGTGTGTGCTGTTTTTATGTAAAAAGGTGTTGTTTATGATCTCTTCCCAAAAAACCCACGTTTCGATTATCCGAACTAGTCTCGGTCCCAATTCGTTCGGATAATCGAGTTTCTACTGTAAACATAAAATCACTTTTAAATAAATAAAAATTCTTGAAATACTTCGTCGATTTATTGCAAATTTTGAAACTTTTAAAACCTTCCATAGCCGGATTATTTTGACCGTGTTCAGTTTTTCGGAGTTTCGAGCGTTCTGATCATTCAAAGTTCGGAATTTCAACTCGGCCTCGTTCTTCTCCGATTTTCTTTCGACGTCGGTTCATAATTTCCACCAAATTACGAGAAACTCGACCCTCGACTTTTCACCGAGCCGCTCGTTAATCTCATTTACGCATTGAAATATCAGTCATTTGAAATAAAATTGCCATCGTGCATAAATACCTTCGGCAAGGGCCCAATAAGTAATCGAAGCTGAGTAAATTTCGTTCGTTTTCAGGAGCTCAAAGAGATATTCGGTGACGATTGGCGAACACTCGCGGACGATGAGCTCGCTACCGTGATAACCGACTCCATAAGAGGCGACAGCAGAGACGTGATAATGCCACTAGTGCTGCAAGACGCGAAGTAACGTTCCGTACGTTACGACTTTTTTTCCATCGCAATATCGGACGTAACGATCCATCCACCTATGCAGAAAAAAAGAACGAGCTAACTCAACAAAAGACCCCGAAATGTCGTACATCGAACACTTGTCATTGAAGAAGAATAAGACCAAATGACGCGAAGGGTCGGAAATTAGAAGAAATCGTGCGAGCATCAATAACCGTTAAGATTTTTACGAGGAGGGAAGCTAAGAGAGAGAGAGAGAAAGAGAGAAAATGAGAAAGAGAGATAGAGAATATTGAATCTTTAGACGAAATGGGGAAGAAAACTACGACGTTGACGACGAAATTTAAAGACTGACAAACAAAGTTCGCGTGCACTCCGAACTTTTCCGAACTGTTCGTCGCACCTTCCCCTCCGATGACTCTCTCATCAACCAATATATGTTTGCTAGTCGAATCGGCGTTCCGTCAAATGCATTTATTTATAATACCGAGCACTCCGGGCCGTTGTTCAGACACCACCATGATGAAAATGGCGGGAACCTCGGCAGACTTCTTTTCCAACAGCATGTTTCCTATCGTGCAACGAGAAAGATTAATGAAAAGAGAATGAGCGAAGAAGACAAAACGAGCAAGCATAGACCGTAAGCTCATTGAGGCTTGAACGTTGACGCGATCGTGATAAATCCATGGCCCCGACTCGGTGTACGAATTGTGAGCGAGATCCGTCGGAATATGGGATCAAGACCGGCGGGCGGAGACCCGCCAATGACAGGAAGTCCACAAAACGGATTTCAACGAGAATCAAGTATTTTTAAACGATGAACAGAGATTAAGCTGGAATTTGAGTGCGGGAGAGGATTCGCGATTGATCTTCCAACACGCCGAATAGCGGACAAAATACGAACGAGATTCCAGAAATTATTTATATATGTGTGCGCGTTCGTACACACGCACATATATCGAGAGCGAGAACCGCGATAATGGAGCCGTACAAAATTCCAGCGATATGGAAGAATAGAAACAGAGAAATAAAAAAAACCTCGCCTAGTTTAGCGACGACTGGATTGACGACAACGCGAGTGTGCGATTGAGAATCCAAAAGTTACAAACGAATGATAATGACGGCGAATGTGTAGAGAGAAAGAAAATCGTTGCAACGCGTCCGGAACTTTATATAAGTCTGCGACAGCTGAGATTGAAATTTCCCGAGGAAATATCGTAGGATATCCCAAGTGTGTAGATGCTGTAGAAAAAAAACTCCTCGACTGTTGGAAAATCGCAGTTTAGCGAGGCGCGACGAAGAAAGAAGATACGATCGACTTAAGGCGAAAAGTCAAAGCCTATAGCGAAGAACGAGCAAGCGTGAAGGACGAAAAGAGGGGAACGCGATTACAACTCAGTTCGTAAGTAAGCAAATTGCGAGGGGAGGAATACGAGAGAAAGAAAAGGAAGAAATATCTGTTTAGCGAACCGAGGTTATTTTTAATACGAGAACCAATCGGGCCGCGCAACGTCTTTTTTTTTTACGGAAAAAAAACGCGTCTAGCCAGTATTGCGTTGTTCCGCACGAACAAGTCCCTTGTGACAGGGGCTCAGAGTTTCTCTCCAAGGAGATCGGGGAAAAGAGTTCGAGTACCCGGCTGGATGATTCCTCTTCTCTGCTCCCCTTAAATTAAGTAAATCGAGTTCGAAGAGGCGAATAATCGGCTCCTCCGTATCTTCCAAGATCTCGACTTTGTAGATCGGAAGAAAAGATTCCCCAGAGGAAAAAAAGCAGTGTTGATCTTTACTAGTGTTAGGGAAATTGTTCGTAATACCGTCGGTATTACATCGCCGATGTACGAGTAACGCTAGTCGAAGGGCACTGTTTTCGTCCGAGAAGAATTTTCAGCGTCTTCTTGAAGAACAAAAGGAAGCTGGTAGACGAAAGGGTTAAACGTTAGGTGCAAATTTTGTCGAATTGTTTCGTCGTCAAATCGCGTTGGATAACTCAAATTTTTCTTCGACGCAATCCAATTGATTCTTAAGCGGCAAATTGATTAGTCGAAGCGATACGTTTAGAGAAATGATAACAGTCATCGGGAACTTGATAAGAAATCCGTGACGTGTGGTTATCAACGTCTTTGTCTTGTTGTATGTTCGGAAAACTTCGCAAATTGGTCGGTCATCCGTACAGTTTAAGAAGAAAAAAAAGATTAGCGCAATTAGATTACTGTTATGTGTAAAAACAAAAACTGACGATTATTCGTCACGATATCTCAGCGCACAGGAATGCTTCCATGGCTATGCGAAAGGATTTTTGTACGAGGACACGAGTAGTCGAGAATCGAAATGTTGCACGATGAACAAACTTTTATCTCGTCATTTTCCAGTTTTTGTGCACAAACAATTTCACTTTCTACGCGACACGAATTTTCGACTGGAACAAAAAGTTATGAAGTCCATGAAGAATTTTTAAATTGTTTCTTCACGATCGTCTATTCGAAACACTTTTTTTCGTTTGTTTTCCAACAGCGTGGCACGGAAATTGATGAACTATTTGAATTTTCGTAGAAAGGTTTATTTTTAAAAAAAATTACCATTAACCTACTGAATTTTCAAATCGATGTCTAGAAAAATTGTACGAACCTGAAGTGAAGATTTTTCGGAGCAAACGTAATTTTCAATTCCACTTTAAAAACGAAATTTTTAGCCGCTGCGACGCCTCGGAAGAATAAATATTCCCTTTCGTTGAAATCCAGCCCCGGGGCACCGACGTAAATTGCAATTGTATTTTCGGGTACATCAATGCGAGCTTGCGGTGGAATAGGGCTACGAAGAAATCGAGCGTCGCGCCATAGTCGAGAAATTCGTAAAAATGTTACGAACGTAGAACGTGCGCAAAGGTGTTGGAGACAACGATTTGTACGAACCTGTGATTGATGTTTCTTTTCACGCAGCCTCTTTAGAAAAGCAAATATAATAACAGTGGGCACAACGAGCGAGGATGAGAACGGGTGGCAAATTAAATAGACGTGAGGAAGAAAATGTAATCCTATAGATAAAACAAAAGATGAAACAAAACTAGCGGAGACAAAGCGACAAAGATTCATAAGACTGAGCTTGCCAAAACGGGTAACTGCATTGTAGATCGAGGCTGCGTGCACTAATGATGATTCTTTTGTTCGAAGTGTTACGAGAGAGATGAAAAAAGTAGGACGAATCAATACGCGCTGGTACTTGAACAACGAATGTTTAATACGAGAAAAGCAAGATTCAACTTTCGGAGCAGGTGAAGCTAATGAAAGAAAACAAAATGAGGAAAATATTTCATTCTTGCGAAAATACTTTCGTTTTAATACTCAAAAAAATATACATATTTTTTCGTCACGTTTAAAAAAGAGATATTGGGATTTCGGTGAAAAAATTTAGAAATACAATTGAATTAACGAAAAATATAGCACAATTAAATTTCGCGTTGTGTGTTTATTGCTAAATTATTGTCGTTTGAAAAGCTCCTGAGTAATAACGGTACACTGTTATTTAACGTGTACCAATGAAAATTGAGTTCGCGAGTGATTGTGACGACCCGAAAATCAGTGTTGTTTAAAACCATTCATTTTGAAGAAATAAGTAAGATTGTTGAAAAAATTGTTTGGACATTTATTCGTATGTTCATTGACAAAGTTGTGTACCAAATTTCATAAAGAAACATTAAGGGGTAAGGCCACTGTAACGGCCCAAAAAAAAAGGTTTTTTCACTAATTTTTTGCTCCCGAAATTGAAGGTATTTGAAAAAAAACTTTTAATGGTGTTATCGGGCATACATTAAACTTTATTATAAAATTTTTTTACAGTAAAAAAAAACAAAATGGCGGTTCCACAGCTATCTTCCCGGGACATGTTTTGCTTCCAGGGCTCCGCGGCACGCAGCACCACTGGTGCACTTTTGAATCTAGAACAAAAAAAAAACCATTAATCTAGAGGGCTATAGCTAGAGAATGTCGATCGGATTTTAAAAAGTATCAATTTTTGTGGATTTGGCGTGCGTTTGAAATAAAAAATTGATTTTTGACGAAAAAAACGGCAAGTTTTTTGTTAATAAAAAATCAATAAATAAATTTCTTGAAAATTCCGATCGACATTCTCAAGATAATGTAAATGTTCACATCTGGTTAAAATTTCAAGTAAAAAAAATGAAAATTGTTCGAGTTATGCTGCGTGCCATTTTGAAAAACCATGTTTCGAGAAAAACGCGTTTAAAGTTTTGCGAATAGTTTTTTATTGGAAAAAATTAAAAAAAGAAGTTAAAAGGATTTAAACTATTTTTAAACTAGAGGGTTTAAACTATTTTTTAAGCCAATAAAAAAAAATCGATTTTTCAAAAAATTTACAGTGGCCTTACCCCTTAATAATTAAAGAAGTTATGAAAAAAAATCTCATGAAAGACCTTTGAATGTGAGGGGCTCAACGGTGTACTTGATTTTCGCCACCGGGCTGATCTGAAACAAAAAAACGCATTTTTCTTCTTAAAATAGATAATAGTAGCTGAGACTTGACCGAGCTTTTTTTGTCGAAGTGTTTGAATCGTCAAAAAACAAATTATTGAATCGGTTTTTCGACTTTTCGAGGAAAAATTACATCATTATTATTAATAACTGATGAAAGAAAACTGTTAAGAAGAGAAACGTCGGTCAAGACTAAACTACTATCACACTGAATAAGTGTACCAAATTTCAAGTCAATCCGTTCATCAGATGTCGAGAAATCGTGTACACCGTTTTGAAAAACATAGTTTCGAGAAAAAAAAACGCGTTAAAAGTTTTACCAGCAGTTCTATCGTTGTAATCATAAGTTTATCATCAATCTGCGATTCCTGGACCATATTTTGGACCTTCCACTCCAATTTGAGTAGCCCCAAGCGACGCACGAGCGTCCGTCCTTTTCACCTTTCACCTAGTAGCCTAACCACTCAAAGTGTTATATTTGGCCACCTTCCTCATTCGGAGGAAATTACACCAGGCAATGTACAATAGACAAGCAGTCCAATCAGTGATCATTCCCAGTTTTGTTGGTGTGCTGATCAAGAGTGTCACCTCACCCCTTGAAATGAACTTGTGTTTTCCAATCATGCGCTGTTTGATGTGTTGAGAGTGTTATGTTACATTTGAGATATTTCTTCATTATCAATCAAAAGCTGTTCAATCTGCTGTCAAACTTTCTTCATCGTTAAATTCCATTTTCCCAAAGTGTGTTTTGACAATGTAAAAACTTGCTCGAAATTGGGATATCAAGATTTTGGAAATACCATTGGCTTGGAAGTTGACACTGGAGTATTGACTCAACTAAAAAAATCAAATAAACAAATCATTCTCCGCATGAATTTTAATTCAAACCGTATAGGGTAGACTGGGTACGGTTGTAACAGTTATCCTTTGGTCACCCATAACGTTGCAAGTATGGTATAAGGCGTGCAAATAAAATGCTTTATATTAAAGACTGGACATCTGCCTTTAAATCGAAATCACAATTGGGTTCTACTTAAGGGGCTATACCAGTGTGAACGCTGAAAATTTGGATGATTTTCGGGAGTTTTTTTTGAAGAAAAGTACTCAATTAAATGTTTCGAAAAATTAAGAATATATTTGGCTATATTTGACCTATATTACATAATTTTTTCATAGAAAAATATTGAGATCCAAGCGACTTGTGCGCTGCCTTCGGAGGCGTTGAAAAAAGTTTCTCCACTGCTGACATGATTCCGGCCGATTGAGTAGCTGAAACCGAAAATAGAAAAAAAGTCGTTAACCCGGAAGGTATTTTCTGTACAATGACGTAGAATTTTCGAAAAATATCAAAATCTAACAAAATGGCGTAGTTGCCTATAAAATGGTCGTTTTTTTCAATGCCAAATCGTCAGTTTGCATCCAATCAAAAATATCCTACGTCATTGCAGAGTAAGTATATTCACGAGTACTCAATTCAAATTTCCAGTCAATCGGATAATTGCTCTTTGAGTTACAATGTCAGCAAATTTGAAAAATATCATTTCGAGAAAAACGCGTTTAAAGATTTAACTATCGATTTTTGCAAGGTAAAATGATATTGACATAAATGATAATCATATTCTTGAAAGTATAAACTGTCGAAAAAGGCAAAAAAAATCAATTTTTTGAAAGTGTCACACTGGTACAGCCCCTTAAGAATATGAGATCAAGCTCGTTTTGTAAAACATGAGCCACTGTTACAACCGTACCCATATCAGGGGCGGTTGTAACACATCCAAATAACTCACAGTGCATGCACTGTAATTACTTTTTTCAATTAAAAACACGTATTAAGGTAGTTGTTGCTTATTTACGAAGCTTTAAAGTTCAATAATTATTCAGAAAACCACCCAATACGCAAACTGTTATATCAACGAAGTAATATCTAAAAGAAATTGATCAAAAATACTTACTTTTGAACGAAAATACTCAATGGGCCCCTCTGCGAGCGTCAGTTTTGCGGGAAGTGGCGCGTAGCACTGCCAATCGTGTCGAGGCTTGCAAAACGTGCATCTTTGTACCCCTTTCCGGATCACTTATACTTTCGTGAATGTTCGCAGTGTTTCAACTGTACCCCGTTACAACTGTACCCAGTCTACCCTACTGACTCGCAATCACTTGTACAGTATTATTTGTCACTGCACGATCCTAACGGGAGATAGACGCTGTTGCGTTCGTCTCACTTATTTACGTCGTGCTATTTTCCTCGCTTTTATAAGCTACTTTTTCAAATTTTGCTCTACTAGTTCAGTCTTCTCCTATCCTCGGTGTTGAGTTTCGTTACGTTGCCTGCTAATGGCGACGCACGCTAGCAGAATACAAAAAAAAAAATCAATTATTCGTAAGGTTGCCTTCCCCATCTTGCGAAATTAGTTCTGTTGCAAGACTTGTATGCAAAACCGTGCAATGAATGGGTTTTTTTACGGTGTTGAAGTTTGCATCGTTGGAATGCAACGAAAATCCTTTATTTTTTCAATTCTTCATTTTGATCACCACCTCAACTCTTCTTTTGCAGTTTTCGATTCCTGATAGGGATCTTCAAAAATATTCACGAACATCCTTTATTTATTCATTTCTTCATTTTGATTACCACCTAAACTACTACTCTTCTCAATTAAAATCGTCCTAAATCACCACCTAAACTACCTAAATTACCTAAATTACCATCCAAACTACCACTCTTCTTTCGCAGTTTTTGATCCCCGATAAGGATCGTCAAAAATATTTCAGTAATATTTGTAGCCTAAATGTGCCTAAAAATTGGGCAATACGACAAAAATATAACTTCATTTTATCGCAGCCATGCAAACTTCAAGACCATTTTTTTATTGTATTGATCGAAGCCCTGTTGATGGCAGAACAAAAATCTATCGAATGTCACGATACGCGGACGTTTTTCCATCCATGCATAGGAGTTTGAAATTCTGTCCTCTAGTCTTCAAGGACGAAGACAACTTCGATTATCCAACTTTTTCAGACCGCTATCACCATCAATATCTTAAAAGTCACCTCTTTCGGATCTTTCGCTGAGCTCGCGAACTCTATTATTTCATATGGTATGCTTAAAAATGTTTAAGGGGCTACATCTACCAAGAGGCCCGAAAAAAATGGCTAAATTCCGAGTTTTTTTTTCTAGGAAACGGTTAGTGAATGAGAAACGCATTTTTTTAAACACAAAGGTACATACAATGAAAGTTTAAAAGATAATCCACCAAACAAAACATAAAAATAAGAAAAACATGGCCGTCGGCAGATTAAATTTTTTTCGCGACGTTTGGCGGTGGTCCCTCCAGCTTAAACGGTCCATCCGAAATCTAAAAATCAAACGGGTAATTCGACAATAAATAAGAGTCGATGACGACCGTCGATTTAAAAATTTTGTTTAACAATTTGGCGGCAAACTGGAATTCATTAAAGCTCATTCAATTTTAGAAATATTTCAATGAAATTTTCAGGGAATATAACTAAAATGTGATACCATCGAATAAAAATATTTTTGGAAAATGCAATTTTTCGACCAACCTAGGTAGATTTAGCCCGTTAACGCCATTACTCAGGAGCTTCGAATGTCACTTCGACGATAAACAACTTAGTTCTGTCCCCACGATTTAGTAATTGCCTTTAATTGTGAGAATGCCTCGAAAACTAGTCACGAGACGACATTGAACGCGCAATTAATGATTCCATCAGCCCGCTGTGCGCGCTCCCTCGTCCTTCTATCCCCGTTTAAGAGAAGAAGAAACAAAAAAGACAAATGTAAAAAGTTCCGAGAAGACAATAGTGCGTGACAACGACGAAGAACGAATATAGCGATAGACCCGACAGAGCCCCCTCGATAACTAACGAATGCAACGTTCCTCAAAGACGAGAACGATAGACGAACATTTAAAAAAAAAATGGTCAACCTATCGTAAAATTTAATCGACATACTCCGCTGTAATAACGAAATAATATCAAACGAACGCCGTAGTACGAAACAACAGGGAAAATAAAACGAAGCGCGCGACGACCGAGAGGAATGATACACAAGACGTTGAAATAGAAAACGACGATATGCAGAAAGAAATAGAGGGACGGACAGACAGAAGCCAATGATTGCCGGAAAGCTGTAAGATCTATTTTTTAAGCAACGCAACAAACCGCGAAAGAAGAGAAAAATAAAGCGATCGTATATTTTTTTACTAAGGCAGGCCTTAGTGTACGACGAGCGAGAGAGCCCCCTCATGGCTGCGTATTATTAAAAGAAAATAGCGAGAGAAGGGCCCTGGAACAAACGAACAAACTGTGATGTGTCTGTCGTTGTTAGTGCTTATTTTCAAGGTCATCGGCTCGCCACGTTACGTCAAACGATCATACGAGTCCAATTCGAAAAAGAAAACCTTGCGTAGTAAATACAACACAAAGGAAAACATTACCACGGTGGAATCGACAAAAGTGGCGCTGCGATCGAATATCGAGAAAAATTACACCACTTCGAGGTTACGTTGTCTTTTCCTCGCATATTCGTGCACCGATCACCTTGAAGATAGAAAAAAGCAAAGAACTCGATTGTAGCAACGATGACGAAGATATAAGAAAACAAACATTAAACTGGATCCGTGTTAGATCCATAGATGGGCATATTTATAACATAAAGAAAAACGTACCGTTATTATCTGGTGCATCATACGCGTATAAAGTGTACTGCACGATCGAGTGAGAGAAAGAACTCGGGCTAACAAATATTAAGAAAAAAAAACGAGTGTGTGTGTGTGCGGGAAACGTCGAGGGGGGGGAGACGACGGGAGAGCGGAGCGAACGAAACATCTGTGATACCAAAATAATAAAATCTTTAGAGGAGGATGCGCGCAAATGTGGGATATTATGCGGCGAGGGAGTAAAATATTAAGCATGAGAAAACGAGAGACCAGAGGAAAAATTGACGAACGCGCGCACGCGTTTGTGTGTGAGAAGAAAAGGCTGTTTTTCTGTGCATTGAGCCAGTCCATTAAAAAAAACAACAAAGAAACAAAAGAAAAACAAAATGCAAGGTTGTTAGAAGTTGAACTTAAAATACTTACATTAAATTAAATCTACGATTAATGATGGAACGACGAGAACAAGAAATGATGAATAAGAAAACAAAACCATTTTACCTGAAGCTCTTCTAGCGATCGCCTCGTTCGTCAGTCATTGTACTATACATGTTAATTATTGTAATATCTATCTTTCCAACTATACGTGTGTGTTTGTATGCCTGATATGAGCGCGTTCTTGATATAATAACAAAAGAATATCTCCATCTCAAAAGAAGGAACAACGTCCCGATCACAGAGGAACAACCCCGGAGAACCGTCGATCTGAAGAAACGTTTCAATGTCCTATATAGCCCGTCTGCCGAACTGTCGTTTTTCCCCGCAGACCATTAGTCTCGTCATTCCAATAAATAAGAAAACTCGACATTGAAACGTCAGAACGGATCTCCGGAGTCGCGACGAATGCAAAGATAATAAAGGGTGTCTCAACGTCACATTTTTATTTATTAATAAAACGTATTATTTATTTGAAAAGTACGAATATTTTCATTTTAATATGAGGTACAAATATTGAGGTTACGTGTGGAACACAATATCTAATAGATGGCATAAACGGCATGGACTTGGAAGACATGACCTTTCAACAAGATGGCGCAACCTGCCACACTGCGGGAGAAACAATGCAGATATCGCAGGCGAAGTTTCATGGTCATGTAGAAGTCCTAAAAAACGATCGAATACGGTTCGGCACACCAAGTTCGATGCGCGAGGCATCGAACCAACCGTACGAGTAATAATAATAACAATGCTCGGCGTACTGTTTTTCACACGAACGAATATGGTTCGACAGCGAAGCAAAACCGAAAGGAAAAGTGTTTGCCAATGATCCACAGACCATTGTGGAGCTCAAGGAAGCAATTGGACGCACCATTAAGGGGTTATGTACAGTCGAGAAGCTCAAAAAGATCGATTTTTCAACAATTTTTCTTGAGAAGACCTTTAAATCTATTAACGTAAAAATTTGTACACATATTATGGTAACTTTTAACTGTATTTTAACATTGTTATTTGTAAAAATAATTATTTTGAAAGCTGCTATAGCTGATCTCCGGGAGCACCGCTAAAAAAAGGCGCCATGCGGTGAGCACGATACCTCTGGACTGGATCATCTAAAATGAAAAAACCAAAAACATTTCGTTAATATAATGGATTAACTTGTAATTGATCGAAGGATTAAGCAAAATAATAATTTTCGACAAAATGGCGGCTTTAAAAAAATCGATTTTTGACAAAAATTTAGGCCTTACATTGTTTATAAACTGGAAAATATTTATCGGTGAGAAAAAACCTTCGATTAATTACTAAAAAATATACTTAAAAAGATTGTGTCAAAATTTGAGACCGATCGGTTCAGCCGTTTCCGAGAAATCTTGCTCACCGACTTTAAGGGGGGATTGTCTTTTTTTTTCGCAAAATTTACCGCTTTTTGGGAATTTTTTTGTGAAGAAAGTATACAACGGAAAACTTGTGAAACTTGGCATATAGTTTTATTGATCTGTTTACTACATACAAAAATTTTTTTAAACAATTTCATCAAAAAATCCGCCTCCCACCCCCCTCGACGCGCGATGGTCCTTTTTTGATGGTGTGCACGATTACAGCCTTCACGTTCATCCTGCAACAAAAACCCAAAAAGCATTTTACTTTAGACACATATAGCTATCGTTCGATGAAGGGAAAAAAAAATTGACGATTTGGTGACGTTTTGAACTTGAAGTATCGATTTTTCGAAAAAAATTGATCGATTTTTTGTTATAAATAAAAAACTATTAAGCGTATTGCTTTTTTGCTTCATCAAACGATAAAAGGATGTCAGCTGAGCATTCTGTCCAAATTTGAAGGCAATCGGTTGAATAGTTTTTGAGAAATCGTGCACACCATCAAAAAAGGACCATCGCGCGTCGAGGGGGTTGGGAGGCGGATTTTTTGATGGAATTGTTTAAAAAAAATTTCGTATGTAGTAAACAGATCAATAAAACTATATGCCAAGTTTCACAAGTTTTCCGTTGTATACTTTCTTCACAAAAAAATTCCCAAAAGGCGGTAAATTTTGCGAAAAAAAAGACAATCCCCCCTTAAAACACACAGTTTTGAGAACAACGCATTTAAGGCCTTAGGCCACTCTAGAGACAGAAAAATAGGCTTTTTGGGGATTTTTTTTCCAGAAAAACTACAAAATAAATCGAGATTAGAAAAAAGGGTGTTTATCATACTATCAGTGACTGTATACAATAATTTTTCTAAGCGACTAATTTCAAAATGGCGGCTGTGCAGCGTTTATCTCCAAGCTGCATTTTTAGGTTGGCCGAAAACATAACTCAGCTAATATTGAGCCGATTCACTTAAAATGTTAAATATATCCTGAAACCTACATTGTCTATGGAAGTACGTAGGATTTTTCTTTATATTGCACAGTTCATTTGTTATTAACAATTATCTGACGACTTTTTAGGTAAATTTTTGGAAAGTGAATAACGCCTCAAAAATCGTCAGATAATTGTTAATAACAAATGAACTATGCAATATAAAAAAAAATCCTACGTACTTCCATAGACAATGTATTTTTCAAGATATATTCAACATTTCAAGGGAATCGGTTGAAAATTGTCTGATTTATGTTTCCGACCAACTTAAAAAATGCAGTTTTGAGATAAACGCTGTTCAGCCGCCATTTTGAAATGAATCGCTTCAAGAAAATTATTGTATACAGTCACTGACGTGTATGATAAACACCCTTTTTTGTAATCTCGAATTATTTTTTTATTCGTTCTGAAAAAAAATCCCAAAAAGCCTATTTTTCGGCCTCCAGAGTGGCCTAACCCCTTAAAGTTTCAAAAGTACTTTCGAACGCGCTGACACGTCATTACAAATGTGCGTGTAACTTCGAGAATATTCGCCGGATTGACAAGAAATTTTCTGTGTGTGTACTTAAATATATGTACATTACGAAAAAAAAAATTGAAAAAAAATCGATTTTTCGAAAATTTTAACTGTATATGACCCCTTAATCAAATTAGATTGCAATTATGCCAAAATGTTATTGAAAATTTCGTCAAAATAGTGAACGCTTGCAAACAGAAACGAGGCGGTCATGTATCGGATATTGTGTTCCACACATAACCTCCATGTTTACACATTACATTGAAATAAAAATATTCGTACTTGTCAAATAAATAATACGTATTATTAATAAATTTAAATATCAGGTCATTTTGAGACACCCTTTATAAGCCTAACCAGCTCGAACGTAAGTTACGTGTGAAAAATGGCGATACTTTCTTTTGAATTTGTTTCAATGATCACGTCTTCTTTGTTTTTCCAACTGAAAAAAATTCAAGCCTCAATCGAGACAAGTACGAATAAAAAGTTCACCATTTTTCCGTGCTTCTATTAACGTTGAAATAAAATCCGCGGCGCGACATCACGAACAGTATTACAAGTTCCTATGAGTGAGATGACAAAATGATTCTTTTGTTTTCACACGAGCCGAGATTGTGCTCCACGTGTGTATGCCTGCGTTGAGGCGAAACGAAGAAGAGAAATACTGCGATAGGTAAAACTGCACGGAAATTATTGTATCAAAATATGAACACACGCATACACACAAAGAAAAGGAGAAGAGAAAAACATGAACATTCATAACGCGTCAAGATCATTCCAGTTGATGAGTTGGGAGGACGTAGGGCGATCGATTGGAAAAGGAAAAGTCAGCCAAATACACGAAAGCAGATTGTAACGTTTAGTTCGTATTGTAACTATTATCGAACTCTGTCGAGATAAGAAAAATCGAAAGTGGACAAACGAGACAAAAGTAATCGCGTCGCTCGAAATGTCGCACAATTCTCTACGGTATATCTATTGTATGACCAGTTTTACGTTTTTACGCTGTACGTTTCTGTATCAAGACCGAGAGAGAGAAAAACAAACAAACTCCGCGAACCGGTCGTGTATCTCGAGAGTCCGATACCGGGGTAATATTCCGACGCGATGATATTTAAGTCGCGATAACCTAACGAATACGAGATCTTAAGGGCGAATAGATTCTGAGACAAAAATATTCATACGGATTTGTTTGAAATATATTGAGCGACGAGTATTTTTACATTTTTTATTTTAGTCTCTTTCCGCTTCAGCTACGTGATTCTTAGTCGAAGAACACATAGCGATGTTTTTTTTGTTTTCACTTAAAATGAACGACCCTTAAGGGGTTAGGTTACTGTGACGACGCGATCAGGGCCATTTAAAAAAAATTAGTTTTCAAGGAATAAGGAAGATGATTAAGAAATCGTTTGGACTTTTATTTGTATGTACATTAAGGCCTTATATACGCGACTTCGCCGATTTTCGAGGGTACTTTTATAGACGCGGTTAAAAAATGATGCATATATTGACAACATTTTTTTACAGATCATTTATGCACATGGTTAAGTATATGAAAAAAAAATCAGAAATATTAACAAATGGCGAAGATATAACATAATAAAGCAATGTATTTTTTTGCGCTCGTTGATGGTGAAAGTTCTCGGCATCGATGTGGGTGTCTGAAAAAAATGAACATATTTGTAATTGCATAATCAATGTATCTTCAGTGTCAGCCAACAATATTATTTTTTTTTAAATTATTATAATAAAAATTCGGAACTTAAAGTTTTTTTACTCAATTTTCTGTCGGTATTTTATTTTTTATATTTTTTTTCATTGAAATTTTTGTTCCTGTGGTTCATACGAGAGGTGATGAATATGTTGTAAAAATTTCAAAGCGATCTGAACATTCGTTCAAGAGTTAGAACTTTCACAAGGTTCAAAAAAGTGAATAGTGGAAAAACGGCGTTAAAGTGGCGGAGGGGCGCGCCGCGCGGTATCTATTATCTAGCTCTAAATGCTGTAGCTTGAACCATTTTTATAATTTTCGAATTCTGTAAAGCTTAAAATATTCCTAACCGTTCAGGCTAATGGAATCAAAAATAATGAAAAAATGATTTTTTTTTTAAATTTTCGCGTATATAAGGCCTTAACAAAGTCGTGTACAAAACATAATTTCGAGAAAAACGCGTTCAAAGTTTAACTAGCAGTTTTATCTTGGAATTCGCGATTTCTTTAATTACCTTCATTTACCTTCAATTTGCGATTCCTGCACCATGTCTTCTTCTTCAATTTGGGTTGCCTAAAGCGACGGACGACGTCATTTTCACAGTAGCCTAGCTCCTCAACGTCGTTGAAAGCTTTGAGTTTCTTCGTAGCGTAGTAATTATATTAACCTTGGGACTAAATGCAGCGTGATCAGCGACAAAAAATTGTACAGTGCGAAGTTGAAAAGACAGAATGTGCCACGATCTGCAGGCGGACCGCGGTTACAGCCCGCGCACAATCGTTAAATTTCGAAAAGCGTCGACCATCCAAAAAAACAAACGTTCTAGCAACATGTAGCGTATACAAAAGAAGTGTAGCATATATCAAGCAAGATACATGATATTATTATACGTTGTTGTGTATCACCTCCTGGTTAAAGGGAGAAAAACGTGTTCTTTTTTTTTTACTATAAGCAATAATCGCCACGACACTCAAGAATGATTCTTTTTTCGTTGAGCATCGGCTGCGTTGCCGGCGAAGTTGGCGGCACCCAAAATGGTCGTCTGGCACTGTACTCGCGCTAACCTCGTAGACGAACAAAACTAGGTGCTTTCCAAGAATAAACACTATGAGATTCGGCGTTCATTCGTTTTGTTTGCAGATGAATCCGATAAAGATAGAATGACAGAATCTGACAGTGTCGTTTTTGGAAAGCATTCGCTAAAAACACTTGGACGTATTCAATATCAATCAATAAACGTCGTCCAAAAGACGAACGGATCATACTGCAAATTGATCGATGCTCGGCTGAACAGTTAATCGGATTATTTACTATTTCTTCCGTCAATAAGTAAAAGTTATGAATTTTTGCGATGCCGAACTTGGAACTAGTGATGCGTTGAATTATCAAGTTTTTCGACTTAAAGGAGTCAAACTAGATAATTCGATCAACGTGAACACGTTTCTGGACAGCCATGACGAAAACGATCACAGCGCCGCCAACGAGATTCAGGTTCAAACGCGAGACGTATTTTGAGCGACAAACGTTAATTGTCCAAACGATTCTACGCACGTTTTAATACACGTAACCGTATTTGATTCCTCGACCTAAATATAGATTAAAAAAGGGCATATTTGTCGCTGGTGTTTATTGTCGGTAAATTGTTCGCCCGTAACTGTGTCTCTTTGTAGATTATAATCGATTACCGATACGTCCTGTGCGTCGTTCATTGGCTAATTGCTATCATCTCCTTGACGTGCGTATATTTTCTGACGAATCACGCACGAGTTGTATATCGACGAAAAAAAAAAAGAAAAACGAGTCAATCGTTAACTATCGAATTGCAAAAACAGCGGATGAAAATTTGAAGCAAAAAAACTAACAAATCGGAAAAATAGATTATACCAAGCCGTGTGCAATCTGCGTTATTTTTATTCTAATGTGACCTCCTGTGTACTTTTACAAAATTATTGTAAACACGTGGATTTCGTCGGTGTATTCTATGATTAAAAGAAATCTACCAATAAATATAATTCATGTGTGGCAAAGTGCATGTACAGTCCATTACTGTCCGTTAATTCCGATTCAAAAAGATTATTCGTACTCAAATTAACTTTAATATTTTAGGGCTTGTTGTGCCGTTGAAAATCGTCAAATGGGAATGAGACGTTCGGGGACGGGTTGTCGGATCTTTCCAATGACGAGTAAATCTCCAACTCGGCAATTATGAACTTATACGATTTTAGATTTATTGTAGATAGGCAAAAATTGGGTTTAGAGGGCTGAAAAAAATTGCCGAATTACGCATTTTTTTTCTAGGACACGGTTGGTGAAAAAGAAACGCATTTTTTGAAAAAGTGCCTTGAAAAAAAGAATCACGTGAAAATAACAAAAATATGGCCGCCGGCAGATGATACATTTTTTTTTGCTAAGTTTGGCGGTGGACACTCCAGCTTAAACGGTCCATCCGAAATCTGAAAACCAAACGGGTTGGTCAAGTTAACAATAAATACGAGTCATTGACGATCGTTCATTTTTTTAATAATCTTTTTTAACAACATGGCGACGAAAAAATTGAGCATACAAAATCTATGAAAAAAAATCATCATTTTTACCTCACTATCAAAAAATAAAGCTCGATGTTGAAAAAGAGAGATCGTCAATTACCTTTAAATATTTTAGCAGGTACAACAGGTGTATATCACAGCCAACTTCGATAAGCGACCACGAACTTTCCATACAGGCCTGGAAACTCCAGTGGAAGGAGTAGGTAGTTTATTGAAGAGAGTTGCCCTGGTAGAATTTTTTTTCCGTATTTCTCATATTTTCTCCGTTTTCCCTCAATTCGGAGAAAATCGGGAAAAAAATGAGAAATATCAATCTTAAAATATACCGATTTTCCCCAATATTCCTCTTTTTTTCCGCATTATTCCGATTTTCTCATTTTATTTACGAGAATTTCAAATTATTTCCTAGCTTTCTTAAATGCCTTGGGAGAATTTCGGAGAAGTGATAAAAATTCAGAAAATGAGTTTGTCGGGAAAAATTCCCATTTTTTTCTTACTTTCGATCAAATTGTGAATGACAATCCCTTGATTTTTTTCGAAGGGCGGTGACCCAAAAAATATTTGGAAGTTTAGAGTATAGTAGGAAATTAAAAAATGCAGAAAATATTAGGAAATTCACATAGCTTTTACTGAGATTAATGAGAATATTGCCTTGGGAGACTTTCGGAGAAATGGGGAAAATTTAGGAATCGAGTTTTTCGGAAAAATTATAATTTTTGCTTTCCGAATTTGTCATATTTTCTCCGTTTTCTCCCAGTTTAGAGAAAATCGGGGAAAAATTGGAAATATTAATCTTAAAATATGTCGATTTTTCCCAATATTCCGCTTTTTCCGCATTATTCCGATTTTCTCATTTTATTCACGTCGTGAGAGTTAAAATCATTACATTTTTTTATATTTCTTGTTATCATTCAATAGTGATTTTTACTCTTCTACTTGGTCTTCTTTTTATTTCTTTATTTTATTTGTTATGCACAATAACAAGTCATTAGTAGTAGTAGTATTTATTTCCACGGTATGGTGTGCTGCACCTTTTACAATCCGTCCTTCATATAATTCTCTCAATTGCTTGTTACATTGCATTTTGTTCGCTTGCTCCCTCTTCGTTTCCATTTATTTTCGCGTTTTCAATTTTCCTATGTTTCTAATTTAACTTATATTCTAATTTATCAATTAATTTTTCTCTCCCTCCCTCCTCCTATTTGCGATGGACCCCTCGGTTCGCGCACTTTTTATTCGCTCATAGGCTTTTACGAACTCGCACAACTCTGGGCTGATTTCCCCTTTTAGTGTTTCTATTGTCCACTCTTTTAGTTCTGTTCCCTGTCTATTTCCTCTATAGTCGTCCACCGCCTGGACCCATTCTTTCCGCATATTTGAGGGCGTAGATTTTTTTACCTACCATGACCGTGCCTCCTTCCTTTTTCCTTTTCCATTTGTCATCCACATCGTCCAATACTAGATTGAATAGCAGGGGACTCAATGGGCAACCCTGTCTTACTCCTGTTTTTGTTTCAAAACTTTTCGAAATTCCTTCCCCCGTGATCACCTCATCCGTTTTCTCCTATATACCTTTAATCATTTCGTACATTTTGCCCCTAATTCCTCTTTGCCGGATCTTATTTAGCATAAGGCCCCTATCAACCTTGTCAAAAGCTGCCTCAAAATCTACGAATGCTACAAACATCTTTCCCTCTTTCTTTTTCAACCTATTGTTTACTAGTAAATTTAAAACGAACATATGATCTCTTCTCCCTCCTTTTGGTTGGAAACCCACTTGGCTTTTCTTTAAAATTCTACCTTCTTCCTCCACTCTCTCAACCTGCCTGCCATCATACCAGTAATAATTTTGTAACCAATATTCAGTAGTGCAATTCCCCGGTAATTGCTTACAATGCTGTCATTGCCCGCTTTGAGGATTCGATAGATTCTGGCTATTTCCCAGCCCCTCGGGAGTTTTCCTGCTTTCCAGCACCTATTGAGAATACCCCTTAATTCTTCTCTTCCTTTGGTACTTAGACCTTTTATAAATTCGGCCCGTAACCCCGTCCTCACCCGCTGCCTTTCTGTTTTTTAGTTTTTTAATTGCCTTATCCAGTTCATCCCTGCTAAATTCCTTATCTAGCTTCTCCTCGGCTGAGTCCTCCGTTTATCTGTGAATTTCGTCTTCCTGGTTCTGCCTTCGCTCTCTTCCTAATTCTTTTTTACCTAGAAGCCTCACAAAATATTCTACCCATTAATTTTTATTGAAATTGTCCCAAGTCTTTTTCTTTTTACTCCTTAAAAATCTCACGGCCTCCCACCATTCGACCATGTTCCTACTTTCCCTGACTTTGGACCATTTTTCTTCAAACCATGCTCGTCTTTTCGCCGCACTTAACTCTTTTAGCGCTTTTCTCTCATTCCTCCACCTGCTCTTGTGTATTTCTGTTTTGTTTGCTAAATAGTCATTTAGGCTTTTCCATACTTTCTTCCTCTGCTCCTTGCACTCCTCGTCCCACCAGCTTACCTCCCTATTTCCTTTCTTATGAGTCTTTATCATCCCTACTTTTCGCGCAGCTTCCCAAATGGTTTTCTTTAGCAGCTCCCAATATACTTCTCCTTCCTCATTCTTTGGCTCTTCGTTAATTTGTCTGTCCACCTCGAGTTCGAATTATTTGCTCCCCTCCTCCTTCCACCTTAGTCTTTTGGTTTGCTCTCTTATGTTCCTTTCGTTTTTCTTTTTCGATATTGTCCCTCCCTTAATATTAAATGCTACTGGCAAATGGTCGGATTCAATCCTAGGCAGTACCCTCATCGAGCTTACCCTGTCATCCTCTTTATCTTCCATTTTAATTACCAGGTCGAGAACCGAGTTACCTCCACTACCCCCTATGAACGTACTTTTCCGTCTTGGTCTCCTTTGAGTCGGCCATTTAGAATTGCCAGACCCCATTTTTCGCAGAATCGTAATAACTTTCGACCTTCTATGTTGATCACGTTATCTTCTGACATTCTTTGTTCAGCCAGCCCCCCCCCCCCCCGTTTTTCACAATCTACTATTCCCTTTGCTCGTCCCACCCTCGCATTCAGATCTCCCGCTATGATTACCCCTGCCCCCTCTGCCATCTCTTCTTCTAGCATTTTCCTAAAATCCTCCTCCATTCGTGCAAAGCCAATATTATTATATACGTCAATTACCCATAACCTCTTATGCTGTGGATTCCTATCAATTTCCACGATCATTCCGAGTTTCCACTCTCTTATCCTACAACGGTCTTTTAGATCATTTGTAACTCCTATAATGTGTCCCCCGCAAGCCCTTCCTCGCGATTTTTCCCGTTCCGCCGGTTTTGCCACCACTTAAAGTTTTTGTTCAATGTGTTTAAAACCGCGTTTTCCTTTACTCTTTCCAACCACGTTTCTTGGAGTAGAACAATTTCAAACTCGTCGAGAAACTGGGTAGCCTTCTTGATTTTTCCCCATCCAGCGATGTTCCATGTAACGACGTTCAGGTGATCTTCTTCCTCCTTCACGAAAAAACATTTCCTCTAGTCTTCCTTCGCGCTCTATCCGCTTCCACCGGCTTTCGTTGATGCACGTCTTCATATAACCGATTGACACGTTATTTCCTTTTTTTTTCTCAACTTCGGCTCTACTTCGAAGCCACTCCTGCATTTTGATTTCTCTCGGCGTGAGATCATCCTCTAGCCACATCCATGATCCCATCAACTGCCGCCTTCTCCTCATTATGTCTTTTTTCGTTTCTGAAGATCTGCAGGTCACCACGGACCCCCGCCTAGCCGCTGGACCTGTATTATTTGCGGGTCTATTTGCAGCCAGTCCTTTAAGATACCCGTAATTTCATGTGCCTTTTTTGTCTCACTCCCCCCGCTCCGCACTCCTGTCACCTTGATGTTTCTCTTTCTTCTTGATCTTTCAGTCCTTTCCCATTCCCACTCACCTGCCGATAGGGCATAAGGCCGTCCGTCTTCATTTCTCTCGCACGCCTCTCGATTGTTTCCGTTACGTGCTCTTGTGCTTCCTCCTCCAATTGGCCTTCTCCCTTTCTTGTGTCGATGCGATATAACTTCCTCGAAGTTATCCCCCTCGTTTGACTCGCCGTTGTTACGTCTCCAAAGCTCCATTTCTTCCTTGCTCGTTGTACCTTTCTGCCCTTTTCTTTGTCTCTCATATGCGTCGCCCATTCCGTCGTTGTTGTTGTTGTTATCGTCCGCATCCTCCGGCGTCAACGTTATCTCCTCATTCTCGTTCCTTCCCTAATTTTGGGCTTTTATTTCCTCGTTCAATGCTCTTATAGTTTCTTCGTACCTGGTTTTCTCTTCCTCCCATACCGCTCTGTCCCTGTATGTTGCCATCTTCCATACTTCGGCTTTTCTGAGCAAGTCCTTAATTATCGCGTTCATGTTTTCGCATCTGCATGGCAGTGGTGCCATTTGCTCGTATCCTTGTTGCAGTCTCTTTATTATTGCTTCTTGTTGTTTACATATTCCCTCCCAATTCACCACCCATTTACTCTCCATTTTTTCTATTTTTCTCAACAATTCTTTCTGCCAGTTGGGTAGGCCCTCCCTCTCTTCTTCGCCCATAGGTGTTTTCTCGCTCAATCCTCCTTTGCTCTCTATCTTCCTTTTTCCTGATCTCCAGCAGTCCATGAAGGATGTTACACAGTGCGTCTTCCTTTTTTTCAGCCCTACAGCCCCTCTTGGTCGTTCTCTCCTCCTCTTGCCTGTCTCCAATATTTCGTCCGTTGTGTTCCTCTCCTCACCTGACTCCGCTCTCGATGTTTCTCCGTCTGTCATAGCCACATGTGTGCGCTCCGTCGGTGTCTCGAACATTACGTCGGCTTGGTCGATCATGTCTTTACCGGCGCCGATTTCGTCCTCTTGGTCGGTAAGGCCTCTTCCTCTGATTCGGGTTCGCGTCGTCTCACGTTGCCGTCGCTGCCGTTGCCAGCGTCGTTTCCGCGTTTTGCCCTCTCACGCGCACTCTCGCCGACCTCACTTCCTAACCTCATTCATGTTGTTCAACTATTTATCTCTCTAGCTGCTCTATTTCACCGCCCCCTTGCTCGCCAATGCTACCACTGTTTCCTCTCCCCCTGCGATTGCCGCTCAACTATTTTTCAGTTGTTTCGATGCCTTTATGCTAGCACCTTTTCTACCTACACTCGCTCACAATCAATCACGTCTGTTTCTCGGTGTACGCCAATCGGAAGTCTCCCCAATAACAAGTCATTATTTTTGTTCTTTTTGCAAAATGTGAAAAAGTGGAAAATTAAATATTCAGAAGAAAATGCAAAATGCAAAATCGGAGAAAATCGGAAAAGTTTTGGGAGAAAATAGGATTTTTTAAGAAAAATGCGGAAAAATGGGAAAATTTAGAGAAATTCGAAGAAATTTTGGAAATTTCGGAGTAATGTGGAAATATTTTTTCTCCGGATTTTTCCAAAAAGTCTCAATTCACTGAAAAATCGGAAAAATTTTGGGAGAAAATGGGGGTTTTTTTAGAAAAATGCGGGAAAAAATTTCTACCAGGGTGGTAGTTCACTAGTCGCCACTAGGTTCGTTGCGATCAGAATACCCGCTACGGCGCGGCCAGGGGGTCAGACAGAGATAGCACTAGTCGGCCGTGCTTGTATCCCTCTATCTCTGTCCCACCTTCATGTTCGTTAAACGGATATTTATTATGAGTTCGAAACACTGTTAAAAAGACCAGCAAAAGGCGTTAGTCCTGTCAGTTTTGATTAATGCCATAAAAAATATATGATCGTAATCGAGCAAACAACCTTTCTAAAGCCAAGCGAGCGTGATAAGCATATACATACGATTTGAAAGCTGTCACGTTGCATTTGAACTTTGACGGAGTGGTTCCGTACTCACCTCATATTCGCGTTGTCGGTTCGAAACCACTGTCTCATTTTTTTTCTTCCATCCCTCATCCCCGCGTTTTTTATGCAATTAAATAAAAATACAAATGCAGAAAACTCACTGATATTTTTCATTTTTCTACGTGCATTTGTTTTCACATCACGGTAAGCAGAATGAATCCTTTATGTTGCCCCTTCCTGCGCCGTACGGTGTACCACGTCATCATTATGAAAGAATATGCTTTCAATTTATCGAAAACGTACTGTGCCCAAAACGCAGAAAAAGCAACAGTTCTCAGCGACACACGTTTTCAACCACTCACTCCGTTGCTCGCCGTATTGAGGTTATGTATGTCCGGGTTTCGGAACCGCAGCGACAACTCGTGGCGGCGCTGGGACCGAAATTTTCCACGCTAACTGATCCATCTGATCGCAACTGCCAGCATTAGAGTTTCCAGACCTGTATGTAAGACCGTGCTTAAAACGACTGTACATTTCGGTGGTGGGGGAAGATATCTATAATCCTCGCGTTTTTAGGGCCTACTGTAGCCACTACGCGGCGCCTGCGATAAGGGAATAGAAAGAGAACATATTGACAGAATGTATTCCCGCTTGTTTGCTCGCAGCTTGCACGTTTATAAAAATTATATTTACTGCATTAATCCAAATATAATAAAATACTTCCACTTTCATGCTTGTACTTACGATTGTTACCATGACAGAACCGTGCGCGGTTCCAAAATGTAAAACGGGATATAAATCCATTAAGGAATTTTTCAAAGTGCCGGCGAATATTGAACAATTAAAAAATGGCACGCAGCGATACATGGGGCTTATAATAAATTCATTGATAGAGTGGTGGGGTGCGGAAACATTAGTGTGGGCGCAGGTCACCTCGGATATGCAAGGAATACTGAGATAAACGCAGAGTATCGTAGATTAATTTTTTTCCACAGGTCATTTTTTTGCAGATGTTATACATTTCTACGGTTCATTTATTACCTTTAAACCATTATGGGATTAACATTTTTTTGTTCTTCTAGTTTTCGTTTTCTTTGTTTTTTGCCAGTTTTTATTTTTCGGGATTTTGTATGGAATTTTGAATGGCATTTAAAAAAAAATTTATTGTTGGCAAATTTTTTTTTGGATTTTAATGGTACATAGTAGGATTTCTACCGCCCAAGCTTGACAAAGATCCACACAAAGCGAAGAACGCGATAACATATATAGGTATAGTCAGAGCTGAGCTCGTCAGCTATAGACATATTATGAGCGCGGTAAAAAAAATGACTTTCAAATATCGATATCTCGAAAACTATGGCGCGTCGTCAAAAATCCTTTGAGGGGATCCCTTAAAATATTAAAAAATTGACTTTTTTATACACTTTTGAAAATTACATTCTATTTTTTACTCATTTTTTCTTAAGTTTTTCGCTCGTACAAAAAAAAACTATCGAAGCAATCATGATAATCCTAGTTCAATCGCTGGCTTATAACATATTAAAGATGCTGTAGTTTCTGAAATATCGTGGTCACCGTGGTCACCTCGTGACGGTGTTTCGAGAAAAACGCGTTTGAAAGTACGCGCGTGTGATTTATACTAAAAATTTCATCTCACCGTCAATCTGCTATGCCTGGACCATACAATAGGCCTTCCTCTTCTTCTTGGAAGTCACGCAGAGCTGCTCCGTCTTCCCTTTTCGCAATTCGGGCCTGTTTTATAACATCACTCGTGCGCCTTTCTGAACGGTCGATCCGAGAGCTATCGCGCTGTTGAACATATCCTTTAGCTTGTGGGCCGATTTTCACTCCCATGGTTTCCAAGGTCTTGAGGATAGATTTGAATCCTCGTTGAAGATTATGACAGCGAGAAACGTGGCGATTTCAACCACTTTTGGCCCAGAATGGGGGTGCTTCGGAGCAAAAGTCCAGATTAACGAATTGAGCGACTCGTTATTATTTTGAGTTTCCGCTTGCAGGCATCTGCTTAACAATTCTTCTTTGGATAAATCCTCATAAATTGGCTTTATAACTTTTTGAACTGCTTCAGAAAGAGGCGGTTTATTGTGTTTGAATTGCTCGGCTTTCGGAGCAGCCTGGCGCGCGCTCCGTATACCTGCTCCGTTCCAGGGCCGTAACTTGTGAACCACTTCGAATATCGAAAAATCCTTTGGCACACATTTTCTACACATGTTGTAGATGTGATTTATGAAGAAAAAAAATCGATTTTTTCGGCCCGAGAAACTAGAGGACTGCCTTAAGTGGCACATCTGTGCAGGATTGCAGCTAAATTGGGTATAAAAGTTTTTCTTAAGTTCAGCCGAAGTTTTGGTGAACAACGTTGTTAATCTAGATACAAATAAATGACCAAAGGATTTTTGAATCATCTTCCCAGTCCCGGTAGCCTAACCGCTTAAGAGCATCGGAACTCACTCAATGTTTAAAAGTCCCGTAACTCTCTGATGCCAATAACGTTTGATAACTTTTGAATGATAACGGTGACACTATATTAGTAAATATACTGAAGAAACGATTGAAATATACTAATTATGCCGAAGTTATTCCCGGTACGTCAATGTATTCAAAAATAAAAATAATTCCTCGACTAATTCCGCAAAATCATTCGGAGTGATATTTTATTCTGAGGAACCATATAAAATATACGCTATTTATCCACCTTTGTACTAAAATGAAGAAACAATGATATTTATTTTTGTTACATTATAAATTAAGTTACATATAATATATTTTCGAGATTTACAAAAACAATGCTTTGGAGAATTTGCGTATGTTTTAGTCACAAGGTGACCGAACTGTTTTATTTGAATCGAGTATACATAGATGTAGAGGCGATTATCAAAAGCTGTTGCGATAATTCCTTTCAAACGCCCGCACTACGTGACATTCCAACCAATTCGCTGCTTGGTGCTAAAAGACCGACACGCGACGAAGACGTGAATAATCATTTGCTGACAGATAAAAATTCATATGCAAGTAATTTGCATATAGTGAGTTATATATAGGGTGGACCATTTAACGTGACCATCCGAAATATCTCTGTTGCCTTTAGAGTGACGAAAAACATGTTATGAGATAATTTGATTGATTTCGAAGGGCTGATACAGTGGTGAAAAAATCATTTTTGTTAAGGTCATAGTTTTTGCGTTCTCAAGGTCATCAATCAGTGGTTTTTCAAATGGGAACATGTTTTTTTTGTTGAGACGTAGCTGATATTCAGACGAATCCAACAACCTATGATATTATGACCTTGAAATGATTTTTCACCAAAATACACGTGTAAAAAACGGGAAATTGGGATGGTATTGACAATAAGAGTATCCGAATGATGTAATTCCATTTTGTTGTGTAGAAAATGTATTGTGACAAATGTTCGAAGTGATGGCTATTAACCTTGACACATTTTTGAAGACGTCGGATGAATGATTCTCTTGACCTTCGAATAGTTTCTGGTGTGATAGCGGCGCAGGTTATCCAACGGATACAATAATGTCAATAGTCGGAGATGATTCTGATGTTTGCAAATACTGGCATTGTAACGTAGTAAAACTGTAGTAGAGAGAAGAACATTTACCATCTACGAATATTAGAATCAGTAGACAAGTGTATCCATCCAAAGTAACATGCAATAACCGCATCAAAAATGGTATTGTGCAGTCAACCAGAGAAAGTGGAAATGATTCTGATTTAAGGTGAGAGCGGCAGAAACTCTGTGCAAGCGCAGGAACTTTATGCATAACGTTAAATTATTTTCTGCACAAAAAATTCAATTACATTACTCGGATTTTCTTATTGCCAATACCATCACGACTTCCCGTTTTTACTCGTGTATTTTGGCGAAAACTGATTTCAAGGTCACGATATCATAGGTCGTTGAATTCGTCTGAATATCAGGTACGTCTTAATGAAAAAAAAAAACATGTTCCCATCTGAAGAACCATTGATGACCATGAGAACGCTAAAATTATGACCGTGATAAAAATGAATTATTCATAACTGTATCAGCCCTTCGAAATCAATCAAATTATCTCGTGACATTTTTTTCGTCACTCTAAAGGCAACGAAGATATTTGGGGTGGTTACGTTAAATGGTCCACCCTGTATATTTGCCTTTTTAAGTCGTAGCAAATTTTCACATCAAGCGATTCGTTCGAAGCACTATTGTACCAGGGTTGAAAACACGGATACAGCGATATAAATATTGGGTACATTCTTTCTAAATGTCCATTTATTTGGCAACATCGGAACTTTAGGATTAGCAAAACCAATCGAAGACCTAACGTGCCAATTTCACATACGTTAAAGTCAAATGCGACTGAGGGAAACTTATTCGTTCATTTAATCTGATATATACCTTTTTTTCTAGCTTCGGTGAGCATAGTACGATGGTTGTGGGTACCAGCACTGACAAATCGTCTTTTCCTTCGGAATCACTAATATATATATATATATATATATATATATATATATATATATATATATATATATATATATAGAGCAAAAGGAGGCAATTCACGATTTTAATATATATATATATATATATATATATATATATATATATATATATATATATATATATTAAAATCGTGAATTGCCTCGTGAACTGCCTTTCAGAGGTTATGCCAGAGCAAAAGGAGGCAATTCACGATTTTAATATATATATATATATATATATATATATATATATATATATATATATATATATATTAAAATCGTGAATTGCCTCCTTTTGCTCTGGCATAACCTCTGAAAAGCCGACCGACACGAAACGCGCGTAATACAGCTGCGACTAATGGCAGTTACTGCAGTCAACCTAACAGCCTCGAATTACGAGAGAACCGTGCGACGTTTGCGCATCCCTATTTTAATAAGATTTTTGAACATCGAAAGATAATTTTCCGATATTCCTAACTCCTTCAAATTAACATATTTGCAAATAATAATTACGATGATCTACCGTAGTATACATTTAAAAATTTTCACGATCGTCGTAGGGGTCATATGAATCCGAAAAAATAAACGAAACATATCCTTAATGTGTATGTGTTGTGATGTGACTAGTCCCAGATTCAGCAAAAAAATTACAAAACGGCGGCAGGCTCTGATGATCAATTTTTCCCTATTTCTCTGGTAAATCTACGAGTTATATAAAATAAATTTAATCACTTCGACTCAATTCTGCTATGAACTTAGAAAAACAGTCGACTGAAGGTGCGTGCCAAATCTGAGCTGAATCGGCCAATTGGTTATCCAAATATTGTGGTTGTCGATTTGGAAAGCATAGTTTGACGAAAAAAGTATTTAACCCTTAGTAGTCACAATTACAAGGAAACGTTGCGAGGTCGATGTCTCCGATCTCGATGAAATTTGGCATGCTTGTAGAATGGGTAAAAATAGGCGACACGTATTTTTTTATATCGGCGGAACTCGATTTTTAAGGGTTGAAAAGTACCCTCGAAAATTGGGGTGTTTTTCGTTTTTCGTCGATAACGTTTTAACGGTACGAGATATGAAAAAAACTTCAAATTGCAACAATGTCGTGTACTATACATTGGAGATGAGAACAATGCAGATAGCAACAAATTTCATATTGTTTATTGTAAAAATGCAATTTTTGCAACCGTATCTCCAAGAATTTTTGAAGTATTGGAATGTAAATTTGCATACTAGTAGAGAATGGAAAAGTACGGATACGGATTTTTTCGATATTTCACAATTAAGGGGTTGAAACGGCCCGTCGATTTTTTTTGCCGAGAGCATCGTATAATCCGCAAGCCTTTTGGCATTTCGGTCAAAATTCACGTCAATATATGTTCGTGTTATGACGCAATTGCATATTCGTAACATTCCAGCCCCGCCCCCCAACGGTCCCCCTTGCGAAAGGCAAACGTTCAAAGTTCTTAACGTGCGGCATGGACGAAAATTTGTAGAAATAAAAATGGGTTACAAAGAAAGTACAATCAGTCAAAATAGTCGATACACATTTTCTCGTTTTCGAAATAAAAATAAAGTTCGAAGGGAAAAAATGTTCTATTCTTCGACTACCAGACGTTCATGATGATAATGATGAGTACAGCAACAAATAGCGTGGTGTTTATTGCAATGATTCGTGCATTACTTGTGAAAAATCACTCTTCAGTTTCCCACTCATATGGGCAGAGGCAAGGCTCGCAATCACGGACTGACTACGTGCTTCGGAAAGCAACTGGATTACAATTGTATATTTACGAAGAAATTCCACTCCGCTCACCGTATCGAAGGCATGATCTGCAGAGATTACAGCGTTTTTGGGTTGCCGCTGCAACTCACGAACAGAATGATGTAAACATTTTTATCAGATTATAACACAGCATAATTTAATCTTTATCTTTAACTTTAATTTCACAAACAGAAGAACCAATGAACGAAAGAAATAAATCTTCGCAAAGAGCGACTACGGTGCAAAGAGCGGCTCTCACGATAACCTTGAAATCGCCTTATTAAAGATTAATAGCAGTTCTGGTAATAGCGTGTGTCGTCATTTTTTTTCTAGTGTATTTATCAATTGGGTTTTAGTCATATAAATTCACCGACGATCATTATTGCTGCAGTTACGACGGAGAAGCCACCCATACATTATGAGTTCGAAATACAAATAAAAATGTACGTTAATCCGGTAAAAGTTATTCAACTTCTATCCATAGCGATAAGTGCTATGAATTTGCCTCGCACTCCAATCACCGAACAGGAAAAACAGTTCAGTAAGGATCTAGAAAATATGATCATTGAAGCGATGGATGAACCTATGAAAATGGAAGTCGACACTGGTTTGGATTTTCTGTTACCAAATGAAATTCATGAAGCAGCCACAATAGAAGATGACAGTGAAGGAGATTGGCACCGACAACGATACCTAGATCCAAACATTGATGAAAATGTATGTACCCAAGATATAGAAGAATTGAGTTACGATACAAGACAAGAGCTGTAGATTACTGGAGATCCCGGGCAAATGAGAATTGAAAGTTATCATCTGTTCAAACGAAATTCAAAAGGGTGAAATCAGTGCCGCAGTTGCACCGGTGGGCCCATAGTATAAATAAGGGTGGCATCTACAAAGAAAAGTTAACAAAGATAGCTCTCTACACGTTAAACAATTTTAATGATGCTTTGGACAAAAGGCTGCCTGTCCATGATATAGATCTTCGACGATGAGCCTTACGTGCACGAGAAATTGTAGAAATACCAGCCGTAAATTTCCAAGCATCCGCTTCTTGGCTAAGGACATTCACAAACCAACATGGAATTGTGTCACGGAAGATTACTAAATATGTAACAAAACAATAGTTATTAAACGCTGATACACTTCAAAACAAAGCTATCGAATTTATAGAAATGGTGAAAGTCAACATAGCCAAAGTTGGAGCTCTAAACACATTTAATTCTGATCAGAGTGGATTCAATTTAGAGCTACATACAGGCCGCACATTGGCGAAAGAAGAGCTGAAATCCGTTGAGCCAGTCGTGCAATCGAAAACATCAACAACACACAGTTATACTATACAGCCTTTGGTTTCTGCGCGTGGCAAACTTTTGGCACCTATGCTGATCGTTTTAAACGAACCAACTGGCAAATTTGGTCCTCGAGTGGAACAAACTATGTTCAGAGCCGAAAATATCTTTCTATTATCTTCGAAATCTGGAAAATTGACGACTAATCATTCCCAGCGATGATTCCAAGAAGTATACATTCCCAATACGGGTCCAAAATCGGTAATACTTCTAGATTCTTGGAGCGGTCAATGTTCAACTGCATTTAAAGTAATAGATATGCAAGGGAATGATATTTAAGTTTTAACCATTCCAGCAGGTAAATATATTGCACCAGTTTTATTAGTTCTGTAGACGATTAGTCCATATGATAATCAGTAATTCCTCCAGGTACGACTGGAATGATACAGCCCCTCCATTCCGTGTATGGAAAAACTTCGTCAAACACTTTTCTGACGCAGTAATATTATACAATTACGACGTCAATCTGCATTTGAGAGACAATATTGTTCAATTACAATCTCTTACACACAACCAGTTTTCTTCTCCACGGTTTACAAACCTTTTCAAATATGGGTGGTACAAAAGCGGGTACGAAGAAGAAAGACCACCAAACTTCGAAAATCCTGTAGGATTTTGCTTTTCCGATGTAAAATGTACCAACATGCGATATATGCGGCGAAGCAGCTATTATCACTTGTGCGTGGTGTAAGAAATGTCTTTGTTTCAAACACTTTTATCATGACTATCATTATTGTAATAAGTATAATCCGTAAAAAAACATGGAGTTGAAACGTTTCCTAAATGAATAAGCGTGAGAACACTTTTCCAATTGTGTTGTAATCTTCAAAGGCAGTACGTGGCGGGGGAGAATTTCTTCGCAAATATACAATTGTAATCCAGTTGCTTCCCGAAGCACGACGTCAGTCCGTGATTGCGATCCTTGCTTCTGCCCATATTAGTGGAAAACTGAAGAGTGATTTTTCACAAGTAATTCACGAATTATTGCAATAAACAACACGCCATTTATTGCTGTCCTCATCATTATCATCGTGAACGTCTAGTAGTCGAAGAATACAACATTTTTTCTTTTCGAACTTTATTTTTATTTCGGCCCGTTCACGAGCTATAGAAATAACGAAGTTTTTAAGGGTGCGTTGACCCCTTAAGAGTGTCGTTCCGCGAAAACGAGAAAATTCGTATCGACTATTTTGACTGATTGTAGTTTCTTTGTAACCCATTTTTATTTCTACAAATTTCCGTCCGTGCCGCAGGGTAAGAACATTGAACGTTTGCCTTTCGAGAGGGGGACCGTTGGGGGGTGGGGGGCTTGAATGTTACAAATATGCAATTGCGTCATAACACGAATATATATTGACGTGAATTTACATCGAAATGCCAAATGGCTAGCTGATTTTACGATGCTCTCGGCAAAAAAATCGACGGGTAGCTTCAACCCCTTAATTGTGAGATCTCGGAAAAAGAAAAAATCCGTATCCGCATTTTTCCATTCTCTACATGTATGCAAATTTACATCCCAATCGATTGAAAATTCTCGGAGATACGGCTGAAAAAATTGCTTTTTTGCAATAAACAATATGAAATTTGTTGCTATCTGCATCGTTCTCGTCTCCAATGAAACACGAAAAAATAAACATTGTTGCAATTTGAAGTTTTTTCATATCTCGTACTGTTAAAACGTAATCGACGAAAATCGAAAAACACCCCAATTTTCGAGGGTGCTTTTCAACCCTTAAAAATCGGGTTCCGCCGATATAAAAAAATACGTGTCGCCTATTTTTACCCATTCTACAAGCATGCCAAATTTCATCGAAATAGGAGACATCGACCTCGCAACGTTTGCTTGTTAGCTAGAATCACGTTATAATCATACTGCGTCCATGGGACCCAGGCGTTTTTAAATTGTTATAAATAATGAAATAATGCATTGAGCGATATTTAAAAAAATAGTGAGGTATAATTTGAGCCTTGTTTAATACAAGGATGTTGGTTAGAAATCGAAAATTAAATTTTAAATATGTAAAAAAATTATGCAAAAAAAAGTGAAAAATGACTTTTTTTACAAAAATTGATCTAACTCTTGTAATTATTAACAAAAAAAATAAAAAAATGGTTTTATAATCTGGAAACAATGTACTTTGAAATAGACATAGCGGTTTCTGTGGACTTTTGAAAAAGTATATTTATTTCATCCAACGCAGGTGCAATTTAGAAGGAAAGAATGAAACGCTTACGCATTTTTTAAATGTATGTTTTATTGGAAAATGTTTTACGGCGTCAAAATAATCTGTTTGGGTCCCGTGGAACCAGTGTGACTATTAAGGTATTCCTTTCACGAACCCAAATATTTTACACTTAACTGATTTTCGTCTATAATGAAGTAAAAATACATCCCAGTATACTGGTAAAATTTCAAGCCAAGTTACCGAACCTTTAACGAAAAATTACGGCCCTAAAAATCGTCTCACTTATATGGCGCTTTATGGACATGTCACGCTGGCCACATGTCTTTCTAATAATTTATACACTAAATAACTCTAGATGTCTAATACAAACTGCTCACAGGTGTAAAAAAGTCTAAAGATTCCGTAACAACAATAAAAACAGAGGGTCACCGAACGTTTAAAGAAAACATTAATGTTAAAACTTGGAAAAGTGTGGTTAGCAGAAGAATTTTTGTAGCCGTGACGTTTCAAATAAATGTAAAAATGTCTCAATCTACTAAATTTGCGCGAATTTTGTTATTCTAGTTTATCGTTGTGTATAATAATCCATTATAACTTGTTTTTTTTATTAAGCGCAATTGTAATTTACCGACGATTCAGAAGGCCCTGCTTATGCCCCCACAAAATACGGCCCTCCGCGAAAGGAATACCTTAACGGTTAAAGTTGCTGCGTCTCGACCGCGCTCCCCGAGCGTTTTGTCATCGGGAAGAGCAGAATTCGAGAATTTACTCCACCAATGCCATTCGTATCGTATTTACCCCTAAAGTTAAGTGCATCGAAGCCCACTTAAATGTTAAAAGTCCCATAACGTCCTAATGGCCACGCCTTGATAACTTTCGAATGATAACGGTTATACTACATTAGTAAAAATACTGAAAAAACCATTGGAAAATACTAATAATATCGAAGTGATTGCCAGTAGATTAATTTTTACGAAAAGAAAAATAATTTCTTGATCAATCTCGCAAAATCGTTCCGAATGATATTTCATCCTCAGGATTTTTGTATTATATACGCCATTGCTCCACTTTTATACTAAATTTTTAGAAACTATGATTTTTACTCCCAATTATATTATGAAGTAAATGGCATGTATTTAAAAAATTGCCAATAAAAACGATGCTTTGGAGAACTCGCGAATGGTTCGGTTATGAGGTGATCGAAGTGTTGGTATTTGGCTCGAGTATGCATAGAAACAGGTGAGATTATCAGTAGCTGCGGCGATTTTTCCTTTCAAATAAACGCCGGGACTACGTGACATGCCACTAATCCACTGCTTATTGTTTAAACGCCGACAAGCGACGAAGAAGTGAATAATTATTCGCTGAAGAATGAAAATTCATATGCAAAGAACTCGGATTGTGGTTTATATATATTTGCCTTTTTAAGTCGTAGCAAAGTTTCACACCCAGCGATTCATTTTTTCACGCCGTTCGTCCGAGTCACGATAGTACCGGCATTTTTATTGCACAGCTACAATGATAGGAAAATGAAATACTGTCTTCCCAAACTGGAATTAAAAAAAAATAATTACCCGCATGATCTTTTTATAAAAGTCTACAATTTGAATATAAGTATACTTATAGGGATACTTACAGAGAAATTGTATATACGAGGGTGGGGTGAAAAGTTTCCGGCCTGACCAAGAAAAACGATGTTTAAATTTTTTTTTGCTTTATTTTTCAACATAATCTCCATCAACACTGATACATTTCTCATAACGGTGTTCTAATTTAGTTATACCAGTTTTAAACGTAGATTCGTCAAGCTCCTCAAAATACTGATTTACAGCTTCGATAACTTCTTCGTTGCTCTTAAATCTTTTTCCGCCAAGCCATTTTTTGAGGTTAGGAAACAGGTAATAGCCGCTGGGGGCTGAGTCTGGAGAGCAGGGAGGATGCGGCATCAATTCAAACTTCAATTCGTGGATTTTGGACATGGCAACAATCGACGAATGCGCTGGTGCGTTATCGTGATGAAACAAAACTTTTTTCTTCGCCAAATGAGGTTGTTTAATTTGCACCTCGTGCTTCAAACGTTGCAATAACTCTGCGTAGTATTGACCAGTGATAGTCTTACCCTTTTCAAGGTAATCAATGTATATAATTCCTCTCGCATCCCAAAAAACAGTAGCCATAATCTTGTTTGCCGATAAAATTGTTTTTGCCTTCTTTGGGGTTGGTTCCCCTTTTCCAACCCACTGTTTTGACTGTTCTTTATTTTCAGGAGTGCAGCGGTGGACCCATGTCTCATCAACAGTTATGAATCGACGCAAAAATTCGTTTGGATTACGCCTATACAGCGCCAAATTGTCGGTAAAAATGGTTTTTCGAAGCAGTTTTTGGTCGAGCGTTAGCAAACGCGGCACCCACCTTCCACACAGCTTTTCCATGTTCAAATGGTTGTGCAAAGTATTTCGCACACGTTCAGCTGACATCCTACAAGTCTCAGCTATCTCATGCACATTCAACCTGCGGTCTTCCAACACTATTTTATGGATTTTTTCAATCATCTCTGAAGTTGTGACTTCAACGGGCCGTCCTGAGCGAGGCTTGTCAGAGGTGCTCACACAACCCATTTTAAATTCAGAAACCCACTGCTTAATAGTTGAATATGATGGGGAGGAGTCTTCTAGTGCTGAATCCATCTCTTCTTTTATTTGTTTTGGTGTAAAACCTTTAAAATGGAAGTATTTGATGACAGCACGTTTTTCCAATTTTTCCATTTTTACGAAAACAGCGGAAGCGTCTCGCGCGATGTCCTCTCAAACGCAAACTAACGTAGCGATTGGGCTGAAACTGTACATAAAAGCTCGGTAGGAATCGTACTGTAGGACGCCGCTCCAAAACTAGACCTAGTGGCACCATCTCTTGGTCAGGCCGGAAACTTTTCACCCCACCCTCGTAGGTACTCTGAGGTAGGCTGAGCTATTTCAATGTAGCTATGTCGGCTATATTATAATTGCCTTGCGAACAAGCTAATTATTTTTATATACACCGCCGGCCAAAAGTATGGACACACATAGAAAAATTTCGCGCCGCGCTAAAAGTTTGATATCTCTGTGAAAAAAAAAGATATCCGGATTTCCAAGAAGGCATTTTAAAAGGGACAAATGAAGCTTCACTTTGCGTTTTGGAAAAAAAAATTTCGATTTTTTTAAACCCGGGGCGCCATTTTGAAAGTGGCCATTTTTTGGCTGTTTAAAATCGGCTGCACGTCTTCAGGACACTTTTTTGGCATTTTTTTTCAAAGAATCTTAAAAAATAGAGCAATAACTGCAGTTTTCTTCTTTAGAACGTTTCGGACGATTTTTTTCACCGAATTATTGCATTTTTTCTCAAAAAGACAATTTGCAAAAAATAGTCGTTACCAGCCAAAAAAATCGCCCATTAACAGCAACGGAAATCTGTGCCAAATTTAACGAACAAAGGGAAACCTCGATATTACTGACGACAGTGAAACGTCGTATTATTAACAGTGCTGGCCTCAGAGGCTGTGTCGCCGTGAGAAAACCTTTGTTGCGTCCGGCGAACAAAAAAAACGATACGCATGGGCCCTGGAACACAAAAAGTGGACGATTAATCAGTGGAGAAATGTACTCTGGACGGACGAGTCAAAATTGTTAATCTTCGGTAGTCGTCGACGCATTTTTGTTCGAAGAAATCCTTCGGAAAAAATGGCACCACAGTGTTTGATACCAAATGTCAAGCATGGCGGTGGCTCCGTTATGGTGTGGGGTTGCTTCTCCGGTCATGGTGTCGAATACTTTGTGAAAATTGACGGCATAATGAGAAAAGAAGAATATAAAGAAATTTTCATTAATCATGCGATTCCATCGGGGCTAAGAACGATCGGGCGAGGTTTTACCATGCAACAAGACAATGATCCGAAACACAGTTCCCGTCTCTGTCGAGAATATTTGGAGAATGAGGCAAAGAAAAAAAAATCGTGAATATGGTGTGGCCGCCACAATCACCCGACCTAAACCCCATCGAACTTCTCTGGGAAGAGCTCGATCGAAAAATACGACCTGCCCTACATCGGCCGAAGATCTGTGGCAGAAACTGGAAGCTGCGTGGAGATCCCTCGGCTCAGCTCAGCTGGATTCATTAATCGGTCGGATGCCACTAATCGTTGATGCAGTGCTGAAAGCCAGAGGTGGGTTTTTCGACGAAAAGGGCGTTTAGATGAGGTAAGAGGTAAGAGGTGGATGTTTTGTGCGGCTAAAAATTGAGACAACAAAAATTGAAATTTTTTTTTATCCAATGTTGGAGCAAAAAATGTTGACAAAAATTTTGAAAAAAAATGTTACGATGTAACGCAACGTTTTTTTCCTTTGGCAATTTTCTCTAAACCTCAAAGTTTCTCATTTCAGCAGCATCTTTTCAAAATTGTCTTTTTGAGAAAAAAATGCGATAAGTCGGTGAAAAAAAATCGTACGAAAATTTCTAAAACAGGAAACTATAGCTACTGCTTTATCTTTTAAGGTTCTTTGAAAAAAATGTCCTGAAGACGTGCAGCCGATTTTAAACAGCCAAAAAAAAGCCAAAAAAACGGCCATTTTCGAAAGGGCGCCTCGGGTCTAAAAAAAATCGATTTTTTTTTTTTGCAAAACACAAAGTGAACCTTTATTTGTCCCTTTTAAAATGCCGCCTTGGAAATCCGGATATCTTTTTTTCACAGAGATATCAAACTTTTAGTGCGGCGCGAAATTTTTCTAACTGTATCCATACTTTTGGCCGGCAGTGTATATCTTTACACGGATGCTCATTGTAAACACCATACCGTTTCCTCAGTGTAGATTATCAATTTTAAAGCTTAGTTGATTCATCTTAGTAAATTTTGTTTTGTTAAATTAAGTATTTGAGCGGATTGTCATAGACTCATAAATCAGAGATAATACTTGACGCACATTTCATACTTCATTTATTGTGATATTTATTCACTTTAAAACATAAACTCAACAGCAGAATTTCTTAACGAAAATACTTTTGGGTACACGTTTGCGCTACCTAGCACCGATTGACCATGCAGCACTTTGCTTCAATAATAATGATTCCATTGTTCCCGTGCAGAAATTTTGGCAGGGATACAGCTGGATTCTGACTTATATCCCGGGTGAATACAGGCTGAAATACAATGTCAAAAATGGAATTATGACATGTTAAATTTATTATAAAAATAAATAACATTTATGAAGTTTTGGTGCATTAAACTATCAATAAAAAAAAAAAATTTCCAAAGATTCAAATGGCAGATCGCGCTCATCGCGAGATATTGATGTGAATTAAAAAAAATTCACATCAAAATCTGTGAATGCAAATTTATTGACAAGAAATTATAAATACAAAAAAATTCACAAAATTAGTTGTGAATTTTTTCGTATTTAAGACAAATTAAAATCAAATTCAAAATGATTAGATTAAAATTTGCGCCAAAAGTGAGTTCGTACGTATTTTGAGAGAAAACATTGCCTCGAGGCAAAGAAATTTTTGCACATAACTTTTTGTGCGAACATTTCTTTGCCTCAACACAATGTTTTCTCTCAAAATACGTTTACACTTGTCGTGTAAATTTTAATATAACTGTCGTGAATTCGATTTTTATTTTCTTCAACTTGAGGAAATTCACAACTCATTTTGTGATTTTTTTCATATTTATGATGTAATATTTGAAACTCACAATTTTTTTTGCAAAAATTTCTTTGCCTCGACGAAATGTTTTCTCTCGAAATACGTAAGAACTCACGGTTGGTGTAAATTTTAATCTAATCATTGTGAATTTGATTTTAATTGGTCTTAAATACATGTTCCCGACTAGAAATTTTGCTACGCAGCAGACTAGGGCCGTATCCGGCATGCCGTATTCCGTACTACGGCACTTTGCAGGCCGCCGTATCAGGGCTTCAATAGGCGTGAAACGCTTTTTGCATCCGGCCCTGATGCGGATGCTGGTTACGGACCTGGTCAGTATACCCTTGCAGGCTCTGATCAGGCTGCCGTATCTATGCCTGAAATGACAAACAAAAACAATCCAAAAATTATGAATAAAAACATTCTGTTAGTATCATCTGTTTCCATATACCTTATTTATGTTCCTGCTCATATGATAATTGAGTTAAAACATTATTCTGCCTCGTTAAAGTTTTTACCTACCCTCGGGATTGAACCCATGCCTTCTTATTCTAGAGCCGAGCGCGCTACCTATTTAGCCATCCTAACACTTGTGTAAACTTTCTTCTTTTCTTCCCTGTCTTTATCAGTCTAATTATATTCTACAGAATGTCAATAATTTTATGCATGATGTTCAAAGTTACATAATTGCAATGTAACAATAATTATATATTTACCGCTGAATTTTTTTTGCCCATTTAGGGCCTTTGCACACGGTGTATTTTCTACACGCAGACCACGCGATACAAACGCGACACACACTTGATCTATATGCGTTTTTCAGTCCAAAAAGCGTGTGGATCATGTGTGTATTGCGTTTGTATCGCATCATCTGCGCGTAGACAATACGCCATGTGCAACGGCCCTTAGGCTATAAAAACAACTCACATGCATGTAATTTCGACAAAAATAGTAAATTCGCTCTTAGATATATATACATTATATATATATATATATATATATATATATATATATATATATATAATGTATAAATAAGAATAAAAGCGAATTTACTATTTTTCTACTTACAAATTCGTGCATTTTTCATGTTCGTTTGTGTAGAAACATGGGCTAATTGTTTATGTACAAACGAACTGAAGCGATATTATTCAATAATACATCATTCCAAATATTCAATCATTCAAAATTCATAAAAATAATATGTATGTATGGATGTATGATGTGTGTGTGTGTGTATATATATATATACATATATTAATCAGTCATTTTAAGTTCTGCCATTAAGAATATTTTGAATGATGTATTATTAAATAATATCGTTTCAGTTCGTTTGTATACAAACAATAAGCCTATGTTTATTACCTGCTCGCAGAGTGTAGATTATTCGAATTCATGCGGTTTATATCGCAGACGTGAATGAAACCTAACCTCAAAATCTTAATTCGCCAACTACGTCTATGGATGCCACATTACGGCGACATACAGGCTACCGTACTTCAGCCTGTTTAGGGTGCCCCCTCGCGTCCGTACTGAGATGCCACCAATCCGGTCCGCCCAAGGCACAGACCAGGCCTGCCGTAACCTCGCGTCCATGGATGCCATATTCCGGCGACATACAGGCTACCGTACTTCGGCCTGTGCAGGGTGCCTTCTCGCGTCCGTACTAAGGCCCTACTGATCCGGTCGGCATCCGGCACAGAGCAGGCGTGCCGTAACACGGTGTCCATGGACGCCATATTACAGCGGCATACAGGCTACCGTATTTGGCCCTGTTCAGGGTGCCTACTCGCGCCCGGACTAAGTTTCCACTGGTTCGGGGGACTTCCGGCACTGATCAGACGTGCCGTATTACGGTAATACGGACTGGAGCTTGATAGCAGCCTGATCAGTCTTCAGGCTGCCGGATCCAAATTTCTAGTCGGGTCCGTACTAAGGCCCTACTGATCCGGTCGGCATCCGGCACAGAGCAGGCGTGCCGTAACACGGTGTCCATGGACGCCATATTACAGCGGCATACAGGCTACCGTATTTGGCCCTGTTCAGGGTGCCTACTCGCGCCCGGACTAAGTTTCCACTGGTTCGGGGGACTTCCGGCACTGATCAGACGTGCCGTATTACGGTAATACGGACTGGAGCTTGATAGCAGCCTGATCAGTCTTCAGGCTGCCGGATCCAAATTTCTAGTCGGGTTTATACCCACCGACATGTCGGTGGGTATAAACAGAGACTTATTCCCCAAAACCGGTATCCCGGTTAGAATCCAATTTGCATCAGTATCGGAATATGTACGACGACGATGGCATAATTTTGCAAATTTTGGCATCACGTGTATTTTCGGTATTACTATGTAATTCCTGTCTATAGATAGGAATTTTATAGATAGGAATCTATAGACAGAAATTCCTATCTATAGATAGGAATTCCATAGTAATACAGAAAATACACGTGATGCCAAAATTTTCAAAATGATGCCATCGTCGTCGTACATATGCCGATACTGATGCAAGTTGGATTCTAACCCGGATCCGGTTTTGGGGAATCCATGACAAATCCTGATCGGGATTTGATCGGACATAGGGTATCCCGGTCAAAATTTCTGCACGGGTTATTCGATATTTTTCTATTTAAAAAAAACTCGAACTTGGCCAAACCATGTATAAATAGCGTGTTAAATCCCGATCTTGTCATCCTGATACTCTCGGCATAAAAACATATTGAAAATCAACCTGTATTCTAGGCCCAAGGTCATGCAGACCCCTTGGTATGCTTTCACGCCCATTTCTTTTACTTATTATTGTATATAGAATATTGAAAATACATCCTAAAGGTGATGCTATTTTCGTAAATATATTAAACAGTCGATAGAAATACACTAATCCCATTCAAGCTATCATTGGTAAGTCGATTATTATTTTCAAAAATATGATTGCTCGGTCAATCGCGGAGTATCTCTTGTAATGGTTATTTTTATTCGTGAACCTTGCAATCGTGTATTCCATCTTTCTATTTGCGTGCTAGCAATACGTAAAAGAACAATGATGTTTATTTTCAAAATAAAAAAAACTACATTTCCACGGATTCGCTTATATTCCGACTATGAGGCGACAATGTAGTTGGGTGAAATATGCATAGAAGTAGCAGCGATTATCAGGAGTTTTTCCGATACCTCCTTTCGGATAACCACCAGGACTACGTGACGTTTAACCAATTCACTGCTCATTGTAAAAACACAGGCAGACGACGAAGAACCGAATAATCACTCGCACAAAGGTGGAAATTCATATGCAATGCATCGTGACGCATATACATTTGCCTATATAAATCTGAGCAGAGCTTCGAATTCATACATTGTCGCATTTTCCCGTCTCGTACAATCAACACTGGTAGCCTCCAAGCAGAGTAAGTTCATCCAAAGCACGATCTTACTGAAATTTGTTACGTGGATACCACCATAAAAGAATCAATAAGGTAACATTCTTCTCAAATCGAATTTGGAAAATATAATCACACAGATTTTTGTTTTAACTTGAATTGAAAGAGTTCCCATTAAAAGACCGTAAGTTATATATGTATAAGTATACTTACACTTATACTTACCACAGTTTACTGGCCGGACAATCTTAACATTGCTATGTCTGCTATACTTTTATTGTTTTGTCAACGAGCTATTTGTTTTTACATCTATTTTCACCACGAGTGGTTGTTGCAAGCATCATAGAGTTTTCCGTCAGTGTATACGTTCAATTTCCATGTCCAATCGATTCAGCTAAGAGAATTTGGTCTTATGTTGAATAAAGTTCCCTAACGGATTATCATAAACTCTTCGAACCGAGCAGTTATTAAGAACTTGAAATACATCACGTACTTTTTTATTGCGGTTTTTATTCGCTCTGGTACATAAATTTGACAATGGAAGTTCTTAACGAAAATACTTTTAGGTGTACGTTTGCGAGCCCAAGGAATTTTTCGAAGAACGACTGTCATGAAGATCACTGTGTTGTTTGTGTGCCTTGCAGTTGGCGGTATGTACATTGAAAATGACTCTTGAGAGGTTGGAGTTAGAATCTTCTTGGACAACTAGTATAACTTTTTGCATAAACGACTGTTCGTAAAGCCAATACAAGGAACTTTAAAAAATTGAACGCCATTAACGAATTAATTAAAGATAAAACAATAGAGGCTCGCAATTATTAAACGATTATTTCTCACAATCGATACTTAGAACGTAATGTAACCATAAAACAGGATATACCTTTGCATATGTTATATTTATTCTTTGGCGTTAGCGACCACGTACTTATGCATGTTTGTGCAAACATTAGGATCGCTAAAGAATCATCAATAATTGTGTTTCAGCACAACTATTGTTTACAATCCCATTGCGTTCCTCAAATGCTTGCCCTGCAGGCTTTTCAATTTTTGCTGTGTTGGTTTCCCGAATCCGTGTCTTTTCTAATGAACATCTCAACGGCAGGCATTCTAATTAAACCATTTTTTTTTCCGCTATTGGATGTTAGGGGAGTGCCGTTAGTGTGAAGCAATTGTCAAAGTTTTTTTCTTCCGAGTTCAATGCCCCTGTAATGAAGATCTCACTTACCGATGTTTCGAAAAATAATTTTCATTTTATATCGAAAATCAAAATTAGCAGAAATCGTAATTGGCGTATAGGCACATATTTCGAATAATTAGTAAGAAATACACCATTTTCCGATTCAATGTGGCCGCCAAAATCAGCCATAATCCATTTGCTGCGAAAGCATTCGCAATATTGCTGCTCAACACACACAGAAAAATCAATGAACAGTCGATTAAGGGGTTAGGCCACTCTAGAACCCGTAAAAGTAGGCTTTTTGGGGATTTTTTTTCAGAAAAACTCTATATTGATTTTTGGCCAAATGGCGCACTTATAAAGTGGAAAGTGAAAAATTTGCCTAAAAATCGTCAGATCATTTTTAACGACAAATGAACTATGCCATATAAAAAAAATCCTATTTCAATAGACAATGTATTTTTCAAGATATATTTAACATTTCAAGTGAATCGGTTGAAAATTGTCTGAGTTGTTTCCGGTCAACTTAAAAAATGCAGTTTTGAGATAAACGCTGCACAGCCGCCATTTTAAAATTAATCGCTTTTAAAAAATTATTGTATACAGTCACTGATATGTATGATGAACACCCTTTTTGTAATCTCGATTTGTTTTGTAGTTTTTCTGAAAAAAAAATCTCTAAAAAGTAGGGGTGTGAGGTAGCAGAATTGGCCGGGTCGGGTCGAGTCGGGTAATTCGACTATTATTCTGTTCGGACGGGGATACTCGAACTTTATCGAGTATCCGAGTTTTTCGAGTAGTCGTCTCACATCGGGTACTCAATAAGCCGTGTTCCCGGAACAAAATTTCGTTTCATATTATAGATAGCGCCACGGAAACATACCAAAACGGACGAAATAGACTCCAGCTTCATGTTCTCTACCCTTCGCCGATAGGTTGAAGTTCATAAGAAAGACAAATAATTGATTTAATAATTTTAGTTTTTTTTTGTTATGTGTATATTTACAATTTTTTTCGGTAAACTTCTTTTAGACACTCGCATTTCCGGAAATATCGAGATATTTGAATGTCGAAAAACTGAATAAAAGCAAGATTCTTCGTCGAATTTTCATTAATTCTGTATAGCGTTAACTTGTAATTTCGGCGATTCATTCTTCTTAATTTAATTATTTGTCATTTTTTATTTTTTTTCCAGGTAAAACTTGTTCTTTAAACGCTTATATGTCTGAAACTAATCAAGATATTTTCAATTTTAAAACGTCAAATGGAACCACATTCTCCTCGCTTCGAATAAACGCAGGGCGTTGAATCTTGATCTTTTTGGGTTTTTGCACCATTTAAAACCCACGTTAAAAAAATTCAAAACTTTAAGGCGGTTGCCGGAACAGACGATATTTATTGTAATTTTTTTCCTTTCGCACACTTTTTAGCGATGCCAAAAGGCGCTATTACGATACGGTCCGCCAAAAGTAACCGTTTTTCACTCCGCCCTACAGACACACACACACACACACACACACACACACACACACACACACGCACGTACGTACACACACACAAAATAGAAAAGTGAGCCGAAAAAAGATTTTTTTACAGTATTATCATTTATTCGTTTTTTCGCCTTCTTCGAGTTTTCGTTGTCTCCCATTATTTGGTCGATACACCTAAATAAAAAATAAAAATAAATATAAATAATAGATACGGATGTCCGAGTTGTTTACGAATATTCGAAGTTTAATAGTACTCGACGTTTACGAGTACCAAAAATTTAATAGTACCCGATTACCAAATTCGGGTACCCGATAGTGGCGGGTAATGCAAAGACGTAACCCGTCGGGTACCCGAGTGAATAGGGTACCCGCACACCCTTACCAAAAAGCCTATTTTTTCGGTCTCTAGAGTGGCCTAAGGCCTTAATAGCAACAAATTATTTTCATACGCATTCGCATAGGAACCATAGGTGCCCGTCTCAAACGCGCCAGTGGTGGAAAGAAGATCAATATTAAAGACGCACCTTATTTTGTATCGTTAATTCGGAACGGGAGACATGTATGCGGCGGTGCGTTCATAAGCACCCAACATGTTCTTACTGCAGCACACTGTGTGTTAGACGGGTCATTCAGACCACTGTATAACACGGAAGTGGTAAGCGGTACAGATGTACCTTATCTACCAAGGGTTAGAAAGGGGATATTAAACATCTCTGCACACGAAGACTTCCGAGAGAGAAGCCGCGCGTGCGACATAGCTGTTATAACGGTACGAGAACAAAAAATATTTATTCCATGTACCGTATCACTTTGATTTATGAATCTGAATCTGTACATCATCGGAATTCCTTATATATCGAAACACTGAATTCCTAAATCATGAATGCACTTTGTGGTACCGGTTGTAGTGCCGGGGCTACTCTGCAAATCAAGGTCGTCGCATAAACCAAAGCCTAATCGCCTTCTCCCAATACATTGCAGTTATCAGTGCACGTCGAATGGAATGAAAAACAGCGGGAAATAGCATTGCCAAATGCAGAACCACGGTATGAAATGCTAGCCACATTTGTGGGATTTCAATTCGCTGCATCAAAAACTGCGCAAAGTGGTCTGCAAGAAATTAGTATCAAAATACGCCCTATCAACCCAACTTCGAATAATTCGGACGATTATGGTCCGGTCATTCGTGGAACGCTATCGAAGTCCCAAACAATAAGCAAGGTGAGTACTTACGTCGGGTAACATGTTCCTGTACTGACCACGTGAATCAATTTTCTTCGTGTCACGTGAGATGTTTCCATTAAACGGTCGAATGCACAAACGCTTTAGAAGCACGGATCAGAGTCATTGTTAAAGACTCCTATGTTAAAATACCATTCTGTATTTTAACATAGGAGGATATTACGATATCTGTGGCCCCAAGTTTTGGCCATGCAGTCTTTATATTTGGCCCAAAATAAGACTTTTTTCAAGAATACAAAAAATCGAAATTCGGCTTTTAAGGGGGTGAAACAGAGGTTTTAAATTTTTAATGAGGCGGAGTATTTTTTGGGTAGATTTCTTTAGAATTCGGCGTAAACATTCTAGAAAACAAGTAATTTTCAAAGAGTTAGGTAGTTCATTGAAACACGATTTGTAACGGGATAAACGGGAGCTTGGAACGTTGTTAAACATTATATTTTTTCGTCAAATCCTCTGAAATTCAGCTTCCCAGAAGGGTGATTGCATCATTGTTCTTTGTCAATAATACAACAAAAGTAGGTTGTATTATTTTGGTTGGGTGGGCACCGTAATCGTACCCACCCAACGATTCCACACACACACACACACATCGAAGGTGCTCCAGACCCACCCAACGATTCCACACACACATCGAAGGTGCTCCAAACCCACCCAACGATTCCACACACACATCGAAGGTGCTCCAGGCCCACCCAACGATTCCACACACACATCGAAGGTGCTCCAGACCCACCCAACGATTCCACACACACATCGAAGGTGCTCCAGACCCACCCAGCGATTCCACACACACATCGAAGGTGCTCCAGACCCACCCAACGATTTCACACACACATCGAAGGTGCTCCAGACCCACCCAACGATTCCACACACACATCGAAGGTGCTCCAAACCCACCCAACGATTCCACACACACATCGAAGGTGCTCCAGACCCACCCAGCGATTCCACACACACATCGAAGGTGCTCCAAACCCACGCAACGATTCCACACACACATCGAAGGTGCTCCAGACCCACCCAACAATTCCACACACACAAAAGTCGCATTTTCTATCGAATGTGGCCGCTGCATGGTCAAAATTGGGAACCACAAACATAATAATGCTTCGACTTTCAACCCCCTGTTTCACCCCCTTAAAAGCCGAATTTCGATTTTTTGTATTCTTGAAAAAAGTCTTATTTTGGGCCAAATATGAAGACTGCATGACCAAAACTTGGGGCCACAGATATCGTAATACTGCCTAACATAGCCACATAGAATATGTACCGATGAGAATGAAAGAAGATACAGGCGGGTGTTTGTCTACAAGCAGATGAGATGAACTTATTGTTGTATCTATGGATTATCAAGATCAGGTACCTTGAAAAAAATAATAATCGAGGCTGTAGAGAGTAATAGGGAACCTTACTGCCAATTTCTCTCGGTAGAGGGGACATTGTATTGTAACGTAAACAGAACACGCTGTTTAGTGAGATTTTCTTTGGTTTTGCCCGTGTTTCTACGACTACTGTTGAATCTTCTTTAAATAGACCGTTTTTCGTGAATAAATTGTCAAGAATTTGTGGAATTGAATGAAGGCACGAAAGCGTTCATTTATTTCCTAAAAACGAAAAACTTCGCAACCAATGGGAAATTGCTATAAGTGTATAAACATAAAATCTTTGACGCTATTTACTTCTAAAAGTATATTGCAAAGTAGTTGATCATTATAACCTAAAAAGTTATATTTGAAATATTTTCGTTTTCTTTTAACCTTCTGGTATTATTTTATTACATAATACTCACATAGCTCATTTTCATTCTTCACGGGGATGAAACGGAGCCGGTAAATATTGAAAAAAGGGATTATACCTTCCCTGTTTGTTTTAAGCAAAAAAGAAACTTTAAAGAATGAACACAGAAGGAAAAGAGTAGAAGCCGATTTTTCAATTCCGGTATCGTCATATATTCGTAATTATTGTCCATTATGCCCATTCATATAATTTTAGTACAAGACAGACATCGTGAAAATGTACCTCGCGCGTTGACAGCTTCTTTTGTTTACGTAGCGCCATCTGCGCTGAACTTGCGTAAGGTTCCCTATTGAAAAAGGCTGATTTCTGTATCTTATAAAACAATAGCATCATTTCGAACATCACAAAAAGTATGAAATACAAATTGGTCTAAACGACATTTAACATTTTTTTAAATTGCACGATTGCATGCGAATATATCTACAGTACGAGTTTTAGATTTCGATTCCGTTGCGATGGATACCTGTATCATATTTATGGTATCAATATAATCGTTCGGATTTCATTCGAAAATTTCACGAATAATCTCATGGGGATATCTTAGAAAAAATTCGATCTATTTATGCATCGGCCTAGGGGTAATAAATCAGCGATAGATATGTATATATACTTGTATATATCTTGCTTTATACGCTTTCCATTGCAGGGGAATCTCGGCGGGGTACTGGTTTATGAAGAGAGAATAGTTGGAATAGCTTCAGAGCGGAAAAATTTCAAAAGCTGCTACTTCGTAAACACTCTAAAATTCAAAACATTCGTAGAAAAATCCATGGGAATGGAACCGTCTCCAACCGAAATTTTGTGGCGCCCAAGCATTATCAATTTTGATGATATAGAATGGATATAATTTAGGATATAGTTTATAACTTACGAACTGATGAAAATAATGTATTACCCGGAAATGGGAAGGAAGTAAGTAAAAGTGATTTTCAACAATCTTTTACGACTGGAAACCACTGCATTGCATAATTCATTCCTCAAAACGCTGGTTATTTACACACATGTTTTCGCTTCGTTGTTGCCACTTACAAAAGATACACATAAATCACTCGGGGAGGGGGGGGGGGGGATATACTTTGATGTCCTTAGCTGCGGATTTTTTTTGTGCAAGTGCGCTATCTCCATTGCACAACCCAAATAATTCGTGTAACTAAATTTGATTGGAAAAACGTTTTCTGCAAAAGCTCGACTGTTTCGTGGGAAGCAATCTATGACGATATTAATGTTTTTTCAGCGAAGCGCTTACTAGATTCCGCTGTAAACTTCGATATCTTGAATTAGAACATACTGTTTTAATTGTAGAGGAAAATAATATAAAAAATTTTACGCACTAGGATAAAAAAACACGGAAGTTTCGGCACTTCGAAAATCTTGAAATACCGCAAGCATTAGAAACGATACACCAGCATGTATCGTGTCAGACTAACACCCGTATTCATAGATGTGCCTTAAGGAATCCTTATTCCGTATTCTTCGTTCAGAACAAAGAACAAGGAGGCCTTATTTGTTAAGGAACGACTATGAATACGGGTGTAAGACTAACATTGTAATGACACAAGATACGAATGATATCCGTATTGTGACAAAAAATATTGGGCTGAAATTTTTGCTGATAGTACAGTCCGACCTCCGAATAAGAAACCCGCCAATAAGAAACTTTCCCCAGTTTCTCACTCGAGCGCTTCGGGGCCGTCCATAAATTACGTCATTTTAAAATAGGGGGGGGGGGGGGGGTTCGTCTGCGGATGACAGTAAATTATGGATGAGGGGAGGGGGGGGGGCGTTTCGAAATTGACGTCATTCTTGTGATACCAGTTACTTCAAAATGAACAATAGTATATTGTACAACTAGAGTGGTTTCCCCGCATGAGTGATGAAAAATATTTTGCAAGTACCTAATGGTATTAATTATTGAACTCATTATTTATTTATTTATTACATAAGGTTTGTCTACATTATATTCGAGAACTTCAAATAACAGCGTACCTATGAAAATAGTTCGATCGAGCCAAAATGAATATGGGGAGGATACGGAGATATTACCCGTGATCCAGGATTTGCAAGAATGGGTGAAAACTCCGTGGGAGCTATCCAAAGAAAACTAAAGAATAGAGAAGAATAATATTATTATATTAATGAAAATTGCCAAAGTACAAAATAATAAAAGATGATTCTATAACAAAATGTGGGAGCTATCCAAAGAAAACTAAACAATAGGGAAGAATAATATTATTATATTAATAAACATTGCCAAAGTACAAAATAATAAACGATGATTCTATAACAAAACGTTTTAATGTTACCCAATTTTTCTCAAATCCGCAAATGTTTTAATTTTGCCAAACTGGTAATGACGTCAATTTTGCGAGAGGGGGGGGGGGTCATTAGGAAATGACGATAGGATGATTGTAGGGGGGGGGGGGGGTCGAAAATCAGCAAAAATCGATGACGTAATATATGGACTCGACTCGAACTCCGAGTCCGACTCCGAGCTCGAGAATTTTGTGCGCGGAACCTCTGATTAAGAAACCAGCCTGGGAGAGATTATTCGGGCAAAATGGAGTGAACTTGTAGTGTAAATTGATGTGTGCATGCGTGCGTGAGTATATGTGTGTGCGGGTGTGAATGTAACAAAAATCTACAAGTTTATTAGAAATTTGTTGTATTCATTAAAAAGATACATATATGTCTTGACTTCATATAAAATGTACAACAGTCTGATCTCTTACGGCTCTTTACAGTTTCGGTCATTTTATGATAGTTAAGAGTAATTCAGATACAGCAGTACATAATAATATTCAATGGTATGTATATTAACGTGAAACAAAAAGCCGCTAAATAAATGTCCGCGCGCAGTCGAAAACATTTGTGCATGGGCGATGTGAATACTGAGTTGCAACTCGTTCGGGCGAGTTTCTTGTTGAGAGGATCGCATGCGGAAAAGAGTGAGAGAGACAGACAGAGGTAGTGAGCGCGGAGCGCGCGCCTGGTGGGGGTATGCGATATATAAGAAAAACTCTTCCCCTTGGGGGCTTTTGATTTCTTATTCGGAGGTCGGACTGTATATAATCCCTGTCCTGAGCATACTGTGCAGTTTGGGTACGCTTCACAGTACCGATGTTTAGGGGAAAATAAAACACTCAACAGATTCGTTGGTTAATCACATTACGTTTATGGCCCGGTCGTATAGGGAGCTTATTACGGTTCGTACAGGGAGCTTATTACGGTTCTTGGTTTGGGTGAAAATGACAAAAGTGAGCAGCTCACCCTATTACGGTTCTTTTCACCCGGTCAAAATGCGAGATTATACACGTGAGTTTACTCGACACAAAATTCCATGTCGAAAATCATAGTGCGCATGCTTGAACCCCTTCCTAAATCAGCGACGCACATCCAAAGCACTATAATAACACAAGTTACTACGGAATCTTTTACTCAGAGACGGCATCATCTCGAATCTAAGTATTCAATAAAAATTAGCGATATTCGTTTGTAATAATGAATCATTTAATTATGATTGTGATCTTGCGACATCGGGAAAATAGAATGCTCCAAATACGACGGACATTGCGTGATGCCTCGGATCCCTTCAATTTAACGGAACATGAATTTCGGAGTTTTTACAGGTAAGTGTAATTATTTGAGGTAATGGAAATTGTATTTTTATCGTAAAAAAATAAAATGAAAAACACAAATGAATATGGATAACTATAGGGGGTGTTGGAATTTTTAGCAAATGATGCATAAATACGGGACATTTACTCGTTATAAGGTTATCTATAGTCATAATTATTAAAAAACATATTGAATATTTGGAATATGTTAATATGAGTATAAACGTTATTAAGAAGAATTGAAATTACGCATACAAAGGGTAGAAAATATATTGTTAATCTTATTTTTCAATAAGGTTATCCCGAGAAGCTGTCAGAACATTGATTGAGGATTTACGGCCTCTCTTGACAAATCCAAGACGAAGGCACGGCACTCGGATTGAACTACAGGTGTTGCGTAACATACATTTAGTAACTTGAATTTCTAATACGAACCCTACTTTGCTAGAAATACAGAATCCATCATGAGAGTGATTTTTTGTTACGGGTACTAATTGCATTGAATTTTATAGCACCAGGTTCTTATCAATCGCGCGTTGGGCAAAATTATGTAGCATGCGTAAGCCAGCGAACTGTAAGCAAAATTTTGTCGCATATGGTCGATGCATTGAATACATTAATGCAAGAGTACATTCAGTTTCCAATTGAAGATGCAGAACTCCAACATGTTAAAAAAATGTAAGTGCTCATTAAATTCATTGTTTTGTTAGTATAATATTTCGACAAAAACGTAAAAGGATGGGGATAAATAAAATTATTGTGAGTACCGTTCATGAGCATATTTATAAGAAAAAAATGCTGCTTCAAATTTGCAGTTTCTGGGCTCACGTACGATTTCCTGGTGTTATCGGGGCAATAGATGGTACGCATATAGCGATTGTGCCCCCAAACGCGAACAGGGAACTACATTAATCGTAAATTATATCATTCTTTGAATGTTCTCATCATGAGTATGATAAAGAATTTGTTGGGCGCTGGAATAAAAATAAGCTCACGTGCACGTACTTTGTTCTAGACAATAGTTTATTGCGAAGATTGCGAAGATGACGATAGATAACGATTAAGAAAGTATTCTGGAACAAAAGGCGAATATAAAACAAAATGGAAGTGGCCCGAGAACGCGAAGGAGATCCCGTTACGTGGACGCAGACAAACGTGATGACAGTGGCGCTCTCTGTGTGGCCCTAAGAGCGACTGCAGCGCTATTGCGAGTAGGGGACGGTCAGGGCGGACTGCGAGCGCGGGTTCAAATTTACGTTCCAACAGAATTCAGTAATTTAGAGGACGTATTTATTATTGAAGAAACACGTTGAAAAAACTAGGTTAGAATTAGGAATTTTGTGATGTTTAGGTTTCAGATTATGAGGGCAAAATTTTAACCGTGAATGCTGCTCACGGTGGAAGAACCCATGATGCTAGAGTTTGGCGAGCTTCCCAGGTGTCGTCGCATTTACAGGACATGTATCTTGCAGGACGAAGGGATGCGTGGCTTTTAGGTAAGTGTTATATTTACATTTAAGATAAACGATATTATTAGTTTTCATGGCATAATTTATTATATTGGCCGCTTCTTCTGCAGGAGATAGTGCCTACCCATTATTGCCATACTTAATGACACCCAAGTTAAACGCACCTGAAGGAACACAATCAGCAGCATATACACAGTATCATATCCGAGCTCGGTCTTGTGTGGAGCGATGTATAGGCGTCCTTAAAGAAAGATGGAGGTGTCTCCGGAAAGAGAGAGCTTTGCATTATGCACCAGCAGGTATAATTCATAGAACAAATATATTAATAAGGGGTTCAATGATGATCATTATTAATTTCAATACAATTATTCTTAGCTAGGATAGTTAACGATGCTTGTGTTTTACACAACATCGCTCTACGATGGAGACTTCCAGTGACGGACTTATTTTATGATGAAATCGATGAAGAGTTGGCAGCAGCTAATGTCCAAGTGGAGAAAATGGAAACGAGACCTGTGACCGGATCATCAATACATATTTTTAGGATACCGAAACTACCGGAAAAAAAATGTAAACAGTACGTGTATTTCCAAAGATATTTTTAATAATGTAGAAATCCGCGACAATGAGGAAGTGCGGGGTTGAATAATGTTTTTGTCGTCATTCTCAAATGAGAGAACAAAAGCAATCTTTATTAATTTAGAAAAAAGGCACACTCGCGCGTACCATCGGGCTTCATCGCACTCAGCTCGCTCGGTCGCACGATGCCCGACTCCCAAAATCTCTCTTTTAGGTAGATCGTTCCCGAGAGGCGGTATACACGGCGCGGCTCTTTTTACGTTCAACACGCTACCGGAAAACAGCTCAGATGCTCTCGCCTTCGTTCGACGCGATTCTCACGCGGTAGCCGAAAACGATGCTCGCCACTAGCGACACCGGGCGGGCTTTTGAGAAAAAACTCCCTACGATAATGTTTATCGCGCTTTTTTATCAACATGATAAAGTCTTTCAATATTTTTTAATGCATTTTATTTTGAATTCTACTCTTTTACCAATGAGAAAATTACTCCAAATACTGCGGCGTAATTTTTTCAATCTCTTGTCTTAGCAATACAAAATTGTTGTTCATTTCACGCAATATGTTGTAATATGCGACCTTTTCTTCTTTTTTTGCCTCAAACCTTTCCTTCTCGAATTTTAACTTTTCCTTGTACAGTTCCAACTTCTCGCGTTTGATACGCAATTGGTCACGCATCAAATCGACAACTGTAACAGCGTTGGTTTTTCGTCGTTTATTGCTCGTATCTTCTATAAAACAACCAACACATTTAAATATTTTCAAATGATATATTGATTATATGTCTACAAAAAAGAGATTTGTTTACAGCACCTGTATGTTGTAATGGTGGATTTTCAGCGTTTTGCGTTTCTATATTTTCTCTATCGCTGAGAAAGTAATCTATGCGTATTTCTTCTCTTGCAGGCTAAATAACGGGCGGATCTTCGTTCATCTGCGGATTTTTATTTAGACCATACATTGAATAAGAAGTATTTGATTGTCAATTGCAAATGAGGCTCACTCAGATCCGTCTGGAAGCTTACAGAATCGTGGATTCTAAGCAGCGATGATGGACCTACGCCCGCTTCTCCATTGATTTCGTGGACCTGGCATGAATTATGCTTCTAAAATTATCATTAGACCGTATTGAAAATAGCAAAACTTTACTGTTGTACGTACTCCTTGTTTCTATCTATGTTACCTATAAAATTATTCTATGTATAATTACATATCAATACCTTTTGCTATTCTTTCGGTTGTTTATGTGGTCCGTTTCCGACAGAGTTTAAAGCGGTGGAAATCGTGACCCACATATTGTCCTGGATATATGTTAACAATAAACAATAATGTTACGACTGGGTTAAAAGAATTCCCTTATATTTTGATATGCTACAAAAGTTACCAGTATTTTTTTATTCGAACCGTTGTACCTCGTGCCATATCTTCGTGCTCTTTCATAAAATCCAACATTTTTTTTCGGTTACGATGATGATTCGAACTTATATTCTTTTTCAATTTTTTTAGGTTATGCCTTTATTGATGGACACGCGCTTTGTTTCCCGCTGGATTCAATTAGCGTGCCCCTTCTACGGCGTCGTGACAATATGAGATCACTAGCCGGAAGTTCCTGGTGATCTCACATTTTCACCCGACCGATCCGTAATAGAGTGACAAAATTCACGTGAGATAAAAGTGCGAGAAGTGAGAATTCTTACCCGAGAACCGTAATAAGCCCCCAGGTCTGGGCACTCCGTTCAAAAATGCGTGACTCTAAGTGACGCCTCTATTTGCGATTTCCAACGCGGCGCTAGTGAAGGGGAGGCCCTTCTTTTGTTTATACCGCGTTTACGGGGCATGGCAAGCACGTTGTGTGGTGACGGTCGTATCGACGTGTGGCCTAACCTCGTTTTGGCGGGGTGATTTCGAGTGTATCGTAGCCACGGTTTTTATTCAATACAGAATAACAAAAAAAGAAGTGTCTATATATTGCGATGCCAAAGCGGTGCATGATTCCAGGATGCAGAAGTGGATACATAAATAACCCGAAGCACGTCTCATTATTTGAAATTCCCAATGATGACTACTAATATTTTCTACTACTTTTCTACTACTACTACTAATGAAAGGAATGCGTGGTACACGTAAATTTCGAATGTTCTTCTTTTCCGTAAACGAAAAAAAATGTACTTGGATTGAGCGACAGTAAAATCGGCATATCCATGTCAAAGACGATGAGTATCATTAACTAATGGCTCATCGCTCATATTTTCGGTTTATGCTTTTAGTTTTTATGTTCGACTAACTATTTAGGATGTATTAATTTTTCATCACAGCCACGTGAAGGGAAAGACAATTCGCATACGCGCATACATCGCGCTCTGTCGCACATGCCTCCGAGATAGCAGCGCTCGACGCTTTTGCGGCCAGTTCCGCAAAGAGAGGTGTCAGAAAGAGGCACACTTTGGGGTATACGGAATATACGGGAGTGCCCAGACCACGGTCTTACATACAGGTCTGGAAACGACCGTGGTGGGGGTAGGCACCGTTAACGAACTCACGTTTGTTTCCAATTTTCGCCACTACGTGGCATTGCTATCGGCGTGTACGTGTGCGACAAGGACAGAACAGCTTCCGTCCGTCTCTCTCACTCTTCTCGATGATCCGAAATGCACATTACCTTTTTCGTGGGGGGCGAAGGGGCAATAGAGGTAGATGAGAAAGAATTGTGGAATAAGGACGGGGGATTGTGGAAGAGAATAGAAGTGGGGCTTGTAAAAAGGGGAAGATCCTGTATGGCTGGAAGAAGACCAATATAAAAATTTTAAAAATACATAAAAATACTTACCTTTTCCGAGTGAAATGGATTTTTATTTGAATTTTATTCCGAGTTTCTTTCGATGACGAAAGTAAAAAAATACGCAACACATGGAATGTTAAATATACAAATACCTTTATTGGTTCGTCAGTTTAGAAAGCCCTGAAACAACGGTCCACCTTCGCCAGCTTTATGAATATTTTTCAAACTACAAATGCTCGTTGACGCAAACAGGGGTTATCGAGAACGTTGTCATAAAAAATGGAGTAATAAATGACATGGGGCACGGTCTAAGACAAGGCAAGGGGCGAAGGGAGAGATCGCAGAAGACCGTGAGTGGGAGGTACTCGCCGATAGTAGCGACAGTGGTGGCGGCGAGCGGAATGAAAAGTGAAGCTCGTAACGGTACCTCGCGACTCCATTGAAATCCGGCTTCGTTTCCAGACCTGTATCACGGTCTTACATACAGGTCTTGCAACGAAGGTGGTGGGGGTGGTACGCTTAATGTCGGCAATAAGCTTTGGCTTATAGCCACAAGAGCGGCGCTGCGAACTTGTCATAGCGGCTAGACAAGTAAATAGACATAAATAAAAAAAGATAAAATCAACTTACCTCTGCGATAACTCGACCGTTTAAGTCATGTTTTACCCACTTTCTTAGAATGTATCGTTGGAGAAAATGTTTCTCACACACGAATTGCGAAGGCATGAGCTGAGAAATTCCTGGAATTGCAGTGATCCATTTTTGACGACGTTCGACATTCGACGGAACCCGAAACACCGAACGTTTTTCCTTTACTAACTGACGTCCAGTATCACACGTTGGAACCGCACATGAATTAGTCGTCATTATTATGTAAAAATCCGCACGATATCACCGTCATAAAAAAACACGTGATTTTTTAAATAACGGTTATGTAAAACTTTATAGTAGCGGATTAAGTGAGGTTGTGTTGCCACATGCGTCTTCCGCTGTTTCGACTATGATTTGATTGAAGCGATGCGAGCGGCGGTCAAGGAAATTAACGAGCCGACGGTAAGACGACCACCCCCACCACCAATATTTGATTCAGTTGCAAGACCTGTATGTAAGACCGTGACCTGTATGTAAGACCGTGGCCCAGACCTGTATATACGACCGTGGAGCGTGGGTAGGTAGCTTATTGAAGAGAGTTGGTAGTTCACTAGTCGCCACTAGGATCGTTGCGATCAGAATACCAGTTTTGGCGCGGCCGGGGGGTCAGACAGAGACAGCGCTAGTCGGCCAGGCTTCTATACCTCTATCTCTGTCCCACCTTCATGTTCGTTACACGAATATTTTTTATGAGCTCGAAACACTGATAAAAGGGCTAGGAAAAGGTGCTAGTCCTGTCAGTTTCGATTAATACAATAAAAAAATATATGCGTAATCAGACAAATAAACCTTCTAAAGCCAAGCGAGCATGCTAAGCATATATTTACATACGATTTTGAAGCTGTCACATTGCATGTGAACTTTGACGGAGTGCTTCCGTACTCGCCCCATACTCGCGTTTTTGTGGGAACAAATAAGCCACTTATCTCAATTTTTTTCTTCCATCCCTCATTATACAACCTCAAAATACAAATGCAGAAATTTCTCTGATTTTTAAAATTTTTCTACATGCATTTATTTTCATATCGCGGTAAGCAGAATGAAACCTTTCAAATTTTTTTATGTTGCTCCTTCTTGCGCCGTATGGCACACTACATTACGATTTTGAAAGAATATGCTTTCAATTTATCGAAAACATACTATGTCCAAAGGGAAGAAAAAACAACAGTTATCAGCGACCCAGCGACTCAGCGACACACGTTTTCAACCGCTCACTCCATTGCTCGCCGTATTGAGGTTATGTATGTCCGGGTTTCGGAACCGCAGCGCCAACTAGTGGCGGCACTGGGACCGAAATTTGCCACACTACTGATGTATCTGATCGCGGCTGCCAGCATTAGAGTTTCCAGACCTGTATGTGAGACCGTGTAAGTGGCGATAACGTTCCTCGCATTCCGACACTTTCCTCACGAGGTCGAGTTATAGGCATGTTTTTTCTTGCATTTTTTAAAACAATTTTTTGCCTCTGTGGACAGTTTCGAAAGACTTACTTTTGTATTCACGATTTATAGTTCGCGAATATCCAAAATTATCCAATAATTTATAGAACTACTAAGTAAATTATCCTTTATTAATCAGGATGTATTACAAATTTTAACTTAGAATTCGACATAAATGTTTGTCATTAAGTAGGTACTATAAACTATATATACCTAAATATTCATACTTTAATGATACTGATTTTGTTAAAGCTTCATGAACCGTTTGAGTGACGTTTTTTTCTTAAGTATTAGAATTTGTCGCGATTACATAGAATAGTGGAGGTTGATCAATGAATGGTGAAAAGGAAAAATTACATTTTACAGTACAGGTGAAGATTTTACACAATGAAATGAATTATACTGTGCTGGTTCTGTTGAGTGAATAACCGGAGAAAAATTCACATTTCAATGGTCTGAAATGGCCGAAGATTCGGAATGACACGACGAGGGAGGGGATATCTTAATGTCTTCTTCTTCCAAAAGCGATGGTTCTGAATATGTGGAATAAGGAGATGAAGATTGCCTTTGGTAATATGTGGGTGAAGGAGTAGGAAACGAAACGCATTGCTTGACTGAAGGAAAAGGAGGTGAGGCATTGGTATTCGGTCGTGGGTTAATTCGTTGAATGAACATGCCATCTATTTCATACATGAACTGTAAGCGCTCGTTTTCGGACAATTTCCGGAGCTTGTTGGCTAATATTTTCGCGTATCGATCGCAATCATCTTCTGGCAAATGCTTTTTATTCAACAATCTGTTATGTGGGTTCATGGCTTCCTTCCTTCTCCTAGCATCTGCATTCATTGTACATTGTTCGACCTGCAAATAACATACATAATTTATCTTTACAGATGCCGTTAAAGCCAGAATCATGGTTGAGAATAGAAAAAAGGCTTCAGGGAAACTTTTCCCAATGCAATGGAAACCTTTTCCCATTCGAAGGGAAGCAAACAGTTACACAAAGTTCCGCAAATGCCGCTTCCGAGTATAATAACTACCAGATGACTTTTGAAGTTGTACCTCTGGCTTTAGTTGATGATAAATACAAGTTCAGTTGACTGATATTGCAAGCCTGGGGAGAAGTAACGACGACAGTGCCTTTCGGAATAGTTTGCTCGGGCCAGAATTTGTTCGAACGAGCGTGATCTGCTTATAGGGAACCTTACGCAAAGCTCAGCGCAGATGGCACCACGTAAACATAACGTAAACAGAAGAAGCTGTCAATGCGCGCGGTACATTTTCACGGTGTCTGTTTTGTACTAAAATTATATGAACAGACATAATGGACAATAATTACGGATATTTGACTATATGGGAATTGAAAAATCGGTTTCTACTCTTTTCCTTCTCTGTTCATCCTTTAAAGTTTCATTTTTGGTCCAAACAAACAGGGAAGGTATAACCCCTTTTTCAATATTGTCCGGCTCAGTTTCATCCCCAACGAATTCAGACGTACATAGAAGTTCTTATCGGCGGCCTGAAGACAAGTATTCTGCGACCCAAATTGCCGCGTGGCGGCGTGACGAGCGAACAGCTGGATTACTACTTGGATTACTACAAGTGTTAGGTATGTTAATCTGATTATTTTTAAGACTCTGATGGATTCCTACTATTGTATACACTTTTGTAGCGAACGGAAATTGGGTTTTTGTATGTCGTCTCGGAATTCCTTCACAAAAATACGCAATTTTAATATTTCTTTTCTCTGTAATTAGGTCGATAAACGAACCGGACATTTTCCAGAGTCGATTATTAATATATTTAGTGTAGCTCAGAAAAAAATATGAAAATCCTATGGACTGAAGCCTGGCGATAGGACTCCCTTAATAGGATTTTTAAACATCAATATTTAATTTTCTGGGAATCCTAACTCCTTCAAATTACCATATACACTCATTACAAAAATTAAGGGAACAGTAAAGTTTCAAAATTTTTTAATAGTATAACTTTGTGAAAAATGGTCGTATCGTTAAAGAAAATGGGGTTTTAAAGCTTCGAATCTATAGATTGCGAATCTCACCGGTAAAAATTTGTTTGGGCAACACGTCCGGCGTGAATCTAAGAAATAGCGCGAGCCAAAAACGTTCGATTTTTTTTTTCAAAATCATTTACGGCCTTAACATTTTTTTTGAGCTTGATCAATACTGGGGTCATTTAGCCTGATTCTGCAGCTTCAAAACGTTATTTTTTGGACCTCTGTACGACCATTAGTAGCTGAGATATCGGCGTTTAAAGAAAAAAGGAGTTTTTTTTCGTAGATCATCAATATCCCATGAACAAATTATCGTACAGCGAGCTAAAGGTGCGTTTCGTAAACTGGAATAAATTCTCTAAAAGCACCTTTTAGTACAGTCGTGCTGTATATTGGAATCGGAAAAAATTAGAAGGCTGGTTTTTTGACAGGTGATTTTGTAGGTTCCACGGGTGCTAAAACCAAGTTTGCCTAAAAATCGGGGGGGTAGGGTTTTTTTAGGGGATGGGGGTGGATTAATGCCAAACTACAACCCCGACGAGGTCGACGCCGAGAGACAAAATGTTCAGAAAAATCCGGGTTTTATTTTTGTCCATAGCGCCGAAGTCGTGGAAGTTCATTTTGGGGGTGAAAAAGTGGGATGAAATTTTGAAAAATCAGTTTTCATTCGATAACTCTTTAGGACAAATTCATACAATTTTTGTTCAAATGGAAACGTTGTAGCCCTTGAAAAGACGCGTCGATCGAGTATTCGATCAACCCTCTTCAATAATATCTTCACCCCCAAAAGAATTGTTGAAGAATTAACAAAAAAATTGTTTATTGAATAACTCAAAAACAATCGATTTTTCGGGGATGGATCAAATGTACGAAATGTAGAGAATAATTTTCTCTATATTTTCGTTCCTATGCACAACTTTTAAATTTTGCTTTTTCGAACCCCCTCAGGGGTTGAAAATTCAAAATGAAATTCTGGGAAAACTATTGACCGAAACTAAAGAGATACGAGTTTGGCGCTGTGGACAAAAATGTAGCTGAGGGTTTAAGCTACAAATTCTTCCACGGCGGCGAATTCGTGCCGTCAATAGTTTTCCCAGAATTTCATTTTGAATGTTCAACCCCCGAGAGGGGTTGAAAAATCAAAATTCAAGGGTGGTCCATTGCAACGAAAATATGGAGAAAATTATTCTCTACATTTCATACATTTGAGCCATACTCGAAAACCGATTGTTTTTGAGTTATTCAATAAACTATTTTTTTTTGTTTTTTAACCATTTTTTGGGGGTGAAGAAATTATCGGAGAATGATGATCGAATACTCGATCGACGCGTCTTTTCAAGGGCTACAACGTTCCCATTTGAACAAAATACGTACGATTTTTTTCTAAAGAGTTATTCAATTAAAACCGATTTTTCAAAATTTCACGCCACATTTTCACCCTCAAAATGAACTTCCACGACTTCGGCGCTGTGGACAAAACTAAAGCCCGGATTTTTCTGAACATTTTGTCCTACGGCGCCGACCTTGTAGGGGTTGTAGTTTGGCATTAATCCACCCCCATGTCCTTTCATCCCCTAAAAAAGAACCCTACACCCCGATTTTTAGGCAAATTGGATTTAGCACCCGCGGCACCTACAAAATCACCTGTCAAAATACTAGCCTTCTTCTAATTTTCTCCGATTCCGGGTTTTTTAGCGACAGCACGACTGTACTATTTTGGTACTTTAGAGATTTTTTTTAAACCTTAATATTGTTATGAAAAAATATGAAAAAAATACTTTTTTCCCGTTTTGGAACATCCACGTCAACTTTGCAAATATTGCGAAAATGACTCATGTTTCTAAATTTTTTTAGTTCAATACAAGCCCAAAGACGATTTAAAATTGATCGCCTGAACCGTTATTTTTTACCAAAGCGTCAAAGTTTTATCAAAAATTAAAGGAACACTTTTCTTGTTCCTTTAATGTCAATTAATAATGATTAAAATGAAGAAAAAAAATCCGTTTTTTCCCCACAGTTTCGCAATAACTTTTCTTCAAATTGTGTAAAAAGAAAAGGTTAAACTTTTTTTTGAATTTTTTTCTATTCGTGTGTGTTGTTTTATTTCAACATGACCTCAGCGTTGTCATCTTGCCCCTACTTCCCCAACTTTCAAATAGGACTGTGGCCATTGTGTCAAAAATCACTATTTTATCAAATCCTTCGTCCAATTAGTAGATAGTTTCGTGCAAAAACTTAATGCGTACGATTTTTTTTATTTGGGTCGATTTATTTCCGACCTTCAGTTGTCACTGCGAAGGGCAGTTTTCAATACAAAAATGGTAAAAGATACTCAAAACTATACCCCTTAACGTAAAAAAATACAAAATTGAAAACCTGCGCAGCTTTGCCCAGGAAAAATTCACGAAAGTTTCTCTTCTTTCGTGTATTTCTCGTTTTCTCGTCAGAAGAAAATTCAAAAGTGCAGCGGGCTTGAGTGTGGCCGAGCGGGTGAGCGAACGGTGTAGATGGCGCGGAGAAGCGCGAGAGAGAGAAAGGGAGTTACGTTGACCGAAACGAGTACTAATGTATTCACGAGCATCACGAGAAATTAGTAAAGGTATTCATATTATTATCAGCCCTACAAGTGTAGTTGCATTAAACCAAGCCTGGCGAAGATGCCAAAAGAGTGGAGAACATCGAGGGGGGAAGACAAGGGAACGCTTAACAAATATCAATACTTACTCGAATTTCCGTGCTTGTTGTTTTCTTGCCGTCAAATACATGACCCAAAAATGAATCCATGAGATCGAACGCGAACCAAATCGGCTTGTAAATATCTTCCGATCCGGCAACCGATTGCTGGGCCGCTTTGATTTTTCTCTTGTGTCCTCGAAATGTCGCCATCAGGGAATCCTTTTTCTTCTTCAACTCGAGAACAGGAATATTCAATTGTTCACTGAGGCGAACCCATCCGTCATGTACATATTTTTTGTCCCTGTGGTAAGGATGACTTGGTTCCCATAGCACGGGTTCTGCTTGATATATTTCTAAAAAGCTCAATTCCATCTCGTTGCTCCACATTGTGGAGAGTGACAAGCGTCACGACACGGGCGAAGTCTTTAAGAAACTGCGATATGAGCGAGACTGTAGAATGGCGATCTCGTTCTCGCCGCGATAGCTCTTTGACGCAGACACAAAACATTGACACGAGACCGAGAGAGGGCGAGGCGAGGCGAGCGGCCGCTTCTCTACATTTCCACCCTCGGTTTGTCTCGGGCTTTCTCGGTGAGGGTACAGCCACCGTAAAAATTATCGAAATACGCGATCGCGTTCTGCGTCCCGCGTAACGCTTTCGAAAGGTTTCGTTCGAACCAGCTACGATGAAATGTATTAAGAGGCTATACGAGTGTGACACTTAACAAAAAACAATTTTTTTGTTGCCTTTTTCGACAGTTCATACTTTCCAGAATATCATTAACATTTATATAATTTATATCAATATAATTTTATCTTGCAAAAATCAATAGTTAAATCTTTAAACGCGTTTTTCTCGAAATGAAATTTTTCAAATTTGCTGACATTGTAACTCAAAGAGCAATTATCCGATTGTCTTGAAATTTGAACTGAGTACTCTTGAATATGGGATTGAAAAAAACGACCATTTTATAGGCAAGAAAACAGACTTTTTTTTCATAATTACGCCAATTTGTTAGATTATTATATTTTTCGAAAATCCTACGTCATTGTACAGGAAATATCTTCCAGTTTAACATTTTTTTCCTTTTTCGGTTTCAGCTACTCAATCGGCCGGAATCATGTCAGCAGTGGAGGAACTTTTTTTTGGCGCCTCCGAAGGCAGCGCATAAGTCTCTTGGATCTCGATATTTTTCTATGAAAAAATTATGTAATATAGGTCAAATATAGCCGAATATATTCTTAATTTTCCGAAACATTTAGTTGAGTACTTTTCCTCCAAAAAATTCCCGAAATTCACCCAAATTTTCAGCGTTCATTCTGGTATAGCCCCTTAAGGGGTAAGGCCACTGTAAATTTTTTGAAAAATCGATTTTTTTTTATTGGCTTAAAAAATAGTTTAAACCCTCTAGAATAAGAAAAAAAAGGTCCTGTGCTTCTTCTTTTTTAAATTTTTTCCAATAAAAAACTATTCGCAAAACTTTAAACGCGTTTTTCTCGAAACATGGTTTTTCAAAATGGCACGCAGCATAACTCGAACAATTTTCATTTTTTTTACTTGAAATTTTAACCAGATGTGAACATTTACATTATCTTGAGAATGTCGATCGGAATTTTCAAGAACTTTATTTATTGATTTTTTATTAACAAAAAACTTGCCGTTTTTTTCGTCAAAAATCAATTTTTTTTTTCAAACGCACGCCAAATCCACAAAAATTGATACTTTTTAAAATCCGATCGACATTCTCTAGCTATAGCCCTCTAGATTAATGGTTTTTTTTTGTTCTAGATTCAAAAGTGCACCAGTGGTGCTGCGTGCCGCGGAGCGCTGGAAGCAAAACATGTCCCGGGAAGATAGCTGTGGAACCGCCATTTTGTTTTTTTTTTAATGTAAAAAAATTTTATAATAAAGTTTAATGTATGCCCGATAACACCATTAAAAGTTTTTTTTCAAATACCTTCAATTTCGGGAGCAAAAAATTAGTGAAAAAACCTTTTTTTTGGGCCGTTACAGTGGCCTTACCCCTTAAAGAGTAATATCTCTTTAAAGAGTAAAAAAAGTGAATTTTTTCAACTTTTTTGTTGACGAAACTACAAAGCCAATTGAAAAGTCCTTTTAGCCGTTTGTTCACAATATATTGAGGTTAAGAAAAAAAAATTGTATTCTAAAAACAAAATGGCGGTGCACAACACTTCGGACCAAGATCATTTTTTTCATAGTACCAATCGGCACGCAGTAGGAGTGATAAACATCAGCATGTAGAAGGAAAGAATTTTTTTTTCGTTATCAATATGAGTTTTGTCACAGCAATGCACAGCGATATTATAAAATATTGATTTTTGCGAATTTGGCATTATTATGAAAAAAAAAATTGAACTTTCACCGAAAAAATCGATCGTAATTTCTTTATAAAAACCGTAATATTGTTAATTAACCATAAAAACCGCGTCTACTTCGGTGGACAATCTATCTGAGAAGCTACAGTTGAAATTTCAAGTTAAGCTGATAAAAATTATTCGAGCCAATTTCAAAAACAAGATTTCGAGAAAAACGCGATTGAAAATTGGAAACTATTCATCTTACATAATCAGTTTTACTTACCTTTTTGTTCATATGTACTTTGTCGCTAATTTTTGTAATCATAACACCATTAAAAAAAAACAGAAAACTGTTTACAAATAGCGAATGCACAAACAGTGGCACGTGCTCGAAATGAAAAGCTCTTACAAGTGCTTAAACAAAAAATTCATCAAGAAATGTTAATGAATGTTATTCTTGAGATGTTTTTACGTCATTCGAGCCAATAAAAAAATTCAAACATATCATTCCTTAAGGTATTGCTTTCACCAAAGTTGGGCTGAAAAACGTCAATCCGTTAATCGTTAATTAACGAAGTTAACATATTGCTTAATGATTTAACTTTTAAGTTAAATTCAAATACTATTAAAGTCTTCCTTTCACTTCCGTTAAGGTAATCCTATCGCTTCACACTAGTCCACTGATCATACCACTGATCATACTTGAGACTAAAATTTTCCACGTGTAAACTGTTGAATGAATGTTCACATTTAATTATGAAAATAAAATAAATAGTTATTCCAACGATTCGCGCAGTATTTTTAGGTTTGACATTTGGCAACATTGCTTCTATCTCCGTCTCTTTTTACTCAACCAGGCGAGTTTAACCTCCATGCTTATCAACGTCGATCTGTCAAAATAATGTCAGGTGCGGGAAATATAAAGCATTTCATTCGGGCCAGGACTGGTAAAAAGCGTGGAAAATTTGTGTCCGCGAAAGATGTCGGTTAAAAATGAAATATGTGTGGAAATACGAACGAGTGAGATGAGGTTAGGACTCAGCTGTTGCCTTACTGTCACGTCTCTTTATCGTAGCAAGTGGTAATAAATCCAATACCGGAAGTTCAAATTAAACTTGATATTACATAAAAATTAGGACAATAAGCGTGATTTTTCCTAAGAGCATTGGATTACTGCAAATGTTCAGTATGTAAATCTGATTATTTTAAAGAATCTGACGGCTTCCCGCTATTATATACACTTTTGTAGCGACCGGTAATGGGGTTTTTGCATGTCGTCTCGGAATTCCTTCACGAAAATACGCAATTTTAATATTTTTTCTCGTAATTAGGTCGATAACCGACCCTGAAATTTGACAGAGACAATTATTAATATATTTAGTGAAGCTCAAAAAAAAAATGCAAATCCTATGGATTGAAGCCTGGCGATAGGATTACCTTAATTTGAGTCCGTTACTTCGTCTTCGCGATGCGTGCCACGCTCCTGCGGCGGGCGGCGAACCAATAAAGTGCGCGGCGCAAGCGCGATTAAGACGGAATGACACCTTATCGCGGTCGGTATGGTAGAACAATTATAGATTTCCAAAAATCTCTGAAACGGCTGTTCAGATCCCGTCGATACTTTGCCAAACGACGTCAAATAGATAGACGAATAGCTGTCAGCCCTTCAAATTTTCGGAATTTGAGAAAAAAATGTAGATTGGCTTATCATAAGCCAATGTAGTTTTTTTTTCTCAAATTCAGAAAACTTGAGGGGCAGACAGCTATTCGTTTATCTATTTGACGTCGTTTGGCAAAGTATCGACGGGATCTGAAGAGCCGTTTCAGAGATTTTTGGGAATCTATAATTGTTCTACCATACCAACCGCGATGAGGTGTCATTCCGTCTTAAGATGAGTAGCTATGCATAGCGTGCGTGTAAACAGGAACGCCATACTGTGTTCAACGAGAGAACGACACACTTCCAAACCTAAATTCGTCCGTTGCGGTCAAATCTCGCCTCCTTACCCTCTCTACTTACTTTTTTTTTATTGACCATCGTTACCTAGCCTGCCCCCGCGCAGAAATTGTGGTAGGGTTCCCATTGGATGCCCATGCTTGTTCCCACTTCCTGGTAGGGATCCAATAGGTCATCGCATTGGATCCTTGTACTCAAACGTCACGCTTGTACATTGGATTCTAATCGAGATTCACCATCAGAATTCAATGCACGAATCCAGTATCAATCCCAAAGGATTCCTAAATTATCGAACAGAATCCGATCCGATTCTTCATGGAACCCATCCCATTGTGTACGTTGAATTGTCTGAACAAAATATATAGATATACACAATGAGTGGATTAAAAAAAGTATAACTCTTATCTTAGTAATATGAATCGCTTAAGGAATCATCAATGCAAAATTTTCAAAAAATCGATTTTTTTGCATTATCCGATAGTATAGATGGTTATAAACCTGCTGTTCATATACTTACACAAATGTAAGTAGACAATTTATATGAAAATTCCGCACTCGAAATTTTAAACGCGTTTTTCTCGAACTGTCGTTTTTCAAAACGGTGTACACTCTCAAAGGAAGAGTTTTCAAGCTATCCGTCTCACGTTTTGACAGAAAATTCTTCACACCATTCTTTATCTTGCTATTAAGGGGTAAGGCCACTGTAAATTTTTTGAAAAATCGATTTTTTTTTATTGGCTTAAAAAATAGTTTAAACCCTCTAGTTTAAAAATAGTTTAAATCCTTTTAACTTCTTTTTTTAATTTTTTCCAATAAAAAACTATTCGCAAAACTTTAAACGCGTTTTTCTCGAAACATGGTTTTTCAAAATGGCACGCAGCATAACTCGAACAATTTTCATTTTTTTTACTTGAAATTTTAACCAGATGTGAACATTTACATTATCTTGAGAATGTCGATCGGAATTTTCAAGAACTTTATTTATTGATTTTTTATTAACAAAAAACTTGCCGTTTTTTTCGTCAAAAATCAATTTTTTTTTTCAAACGCACGCCAAATCCACAAAAATTGATACTTTTTAAAATCCGATCGACATTCTCTAGCTATAGCCCTCTAGATTAATGGTTTTTTTTTGTTCTAGATTCAAAAGTGCACCAGTGGTGCTGCGTGCCGCGGAGCCCTGGAAGCAAAACATGTCCCGGGAAGATAGCTGTGGAACCGCCATTTTGTTTTTTTTTTACTGTAAAAAAATTTTATAATAAAGTTTAATGTATGCCCGATAACACCATTAAAAGTTTTTTTTCAAATACCTTCAATTTCGGGAGCAAAAAATTAGTGAAAAAACCTTTTTTTTTGGGCCGTTACAGTGGCCTTACCCCTTCAAGCTTTTTTAAATCTTCATATTTTTTTAACGAAAAACTCGAAAAGATAGGCTAAATTCTTCCTATCTTCTTCAATTATTATTTTAAAAAAAGAATCTCCATAGCAAGATAGCGGCTTTCATATTGGTTAATAAACTTTTTACAAATTTTGATTCAGTTAATATTTACGGCCGCAACCGTGTACACCGTGGGGATTCCTTTTTTCTCGAAGACATTGTCATACCGTTGAAAAAATGTAAAAAAATGAAAAAAAAAAAAAACGTTTAAACATTTATTTTCTGTACTTATTTTTCTGTTCTCTTTGGACCCGTTACACTGTGATGATTCGTTAAAAACGTATATTGTAAAATTAATTTGAATCACATCACTGGAAATCTATTGTTATTATCGTTTGTTAATTATTTTACTGCACTTTGACATAATGGCACCACACGCGTAAACATTCAGGAAGTGTGCGGGTCATGTTTCAACACGCCAAGTTTGGCCTCGTGAATTTTCACATATTTTCGATTCGAACGTGGTAGGAATTCTGAAACGGCGTTCATAGGGCACAGTGCAGAATCTAATTGGATGTCAATGAGGCCTCCCTATGTGTGGTGATCCTAACAAATCCCTATCGAGATGTGGGTGCATCTTTGGACTGCCCAACGTATTTGTGCACGGGATAGCGAAAGGATATTTTTTTGGAAGATCCAACAAGTTCCACTTGACAATTTCAAATGGAAAATTCTCAAATGACGTCAATCGGGAAATAGCGCGTAGTCCACTAAGATTCCCCAATGTGGACTCTCTACATGCGGCGTCTCTATTAAATCCCTAAAGGGATGTAGTGGCATTTGGGGACGAGGCGCTGCTCACTCGCTCATTCAGTGGTCCATCGATTTTCAAAAGGAATCGATTTCTTGTGATTCCGACTGTGATTTCTGAATCAATGAGATTACTGTTGATTTCATATGATTTCTGCTGATTCTAATGATTACCAGTGATTTCTATACTGGAGACATGAAATGAAAATTGATTAACTATTATAAATTAACAATAAGTCATTTATGGGATACGTGGATATTAGACTGATTTAAAAAAAAAGGAATATTTTTTTTCGAAATCCCCTAGTAAATACTTTCGGGGAGATGAAAAAGATGCCTGTTAAAAGTAGAGCTCTTAATATTTAGAGGTCTCTTATCGCGAATTTATATTTTCCATTTAAATAACACAGGAAAAAAAATTTTATCTTTAAAATGTTATACCTCAGCTTCAAGTCAATGTGCCGAGGAGAGCGATACATATTATTGTAGGTAATTGAACGCTCTGCAAAAAACGTCTCTTATGATTTTTCGATAAACTCACTCCTTCAAAAGTTATTCACGGTCTAATATGTATGTATATTAGGCTGTGAATATGTGTGAACTACTGTTGGTCATTTCTTTAAAAATTAGGTAATTTATATTGATAAGTTTAAACGTTTTATTCAAGAAAGATCTTACGATATTTAGTACTTAATAAGTTTTAACATTTTGGCTGAAACTAAAAACAAAAGTGAAATTTACTCTAAATTTAACTTTAACCTTGAATAACTTTTGAAGGAGTGAGTTTTTCGAAAAATGATGAGACCTTTTTTATAGAGCATTCAATTCTCTATAAGAATATGTATCGTACATATTGATACATTGACTTGAAGCCGAGGTATACAATTTCAAACTTTGACATTTTTTTCCTGTGTTATTAAGATGAAAAATAGAATATTGAGATGAGAGACCTCTAAATATTAATATGAAGAGCTCTGCTTTGAACTCCATCTTTTTTCACCTCCCTGAATGTATTTAATATGACATTTCGGAAAAAAATATTCGCTTTTTTTAAAATCAGTATAGTGGATACTTAATCAATAACTTAGATTAGCGATTCCCAGCGATTCCCGAAATGACGTGATTTCTTTATGATTCCCTACGATGTCTTATATATTTTGAGAAATCTTAACAAACTCAGGAATCATGCGACTCGCGCGATTTCCAGCGATTTCTAGCGATTGCCTGTCTGATTTCTGATAAAATGGTTCAATGATTTCCTCAGTGAGCAGCCCCTCGTTTGGGGACTCCCCAACAAATTTCTGCTCCGGCCCTACTAGACGCTATTATACTCTATATCTACCGACTGTAGTACTATGTACCCATGCTGTTATAAAAACGTATTTACGTATTAATCTGACTATAAAATCACTATTTGAGTGATTAATTGTTTAAATAACTGTTACGTAAAACATAATAATAAGAATCACCTACAATTTCATATAGATTATTAACTTCAACGGATAACTTTAACTTGCGTTAAATTTCGAACAAACACAGTCTAACGATTAACGGAATTAACTTTTTGAGTAGCATAATAACGATTAACGAAGTTAATTTTTCGATTAAGGTAATCCTATCGCCGGCTTCAATCCATAGGATTTTTATAATTCTTTTTTTTGCGCTTCGCTAAATATATTAATAATGGTCTCTGTAAAATTTCAGGGTCGTTCATCGACCTAATTACAAAGAAAACAAATATTAAAATTGCATATTTTTGTGAAAGAATTCCGAGACGACATACAAGAACCCAATTTCCGGTCGCTACAAAAGTGTATATAATAGTGGGAATCCGTTAGATTCTTATAATCAGATTTACATACTTAACACTTGTAGTAATTCAATGCTCTCAGAAAAAATTACGCTTATTGACCTAATTTTTATGTAATATCAAGTTTAATTTGAACTTCCGGTATTAGATTTATTACCACTTGCTACGATAAAGAGACGCGACAGCAAGGCAACAGCTGACTGTAATCCTAACCTCACTCATTCAAATTTCCACACATATTTCATTTTTAACCGCCATATTTCGTCGACACAAATTTTCCACGCTTTTTACCAGTCGTGGCCCGATTACAATGCTTTATACATGGAGCCTAGATACCAGGAGGTTCAGCGAGGCCTTTCAACTCGTCCCCAAAACGAGAACAAGAAATGATGGCGCTGGGGTGCTCCGCAACCTATATGTATATAGATATACGCTAAACATGGGTGTGATCTAAGACAGATCACAGATGATGTACCTAACCCTCATTAGTGTTAAGGGATAACCCCACTCTAGGATTTTGGAAAGACGTTTTCTTTCCTCAAAATACTTTGGTGTCATAAAAACAATACGGAATTGGTCGTGTAGCAATTTTTTTTAATTTAAAGGTTCAATTATCGCTTTGGCCGCAGCGCCTTGGAGCGCGCGCTGAGTTGCTGGTACAACTTTAAACGCGTTTTTCTCGAAACCACTTTTTTCGATCTCGAAAGACGGATTACTCGACCACCTTTGCATGCATCGATTTAGAGGTTGAAATTTTGACAGCAGCTTCACAATTATATTCTTTGTGGGAGTACGTATCCGTTTTTTGATTAAATATAAACTTCTTTTTATAAACAATTTACTGTTTTTTTGGCAAAAAATCGATTTATTTCCTTCAAAGTGCGCTATTTAAAAAAAAATTAAAAGCAAATTTCTAGGTAGTCTCATAGCTAATAATATATAATATCATTTTTTTTTTGGTTTTTGTTTCAGGTCTTATATTTTACGATAAAACCGTTCTCCCGTGAAGCTATATGTAAAAAAAAACACGTTTTTCTAGATGGACTATATTGCCGCCATTTTGAGTTTGAGCTTGAGATCTTTTCTCGCTTTTGCGTTTTTTTCCGAACCGTCATGAGGAAATTATGAATCGGCGGATATTTCGACGTTTGATGTCACGATCGATCTGTCGTGAGGTTAGAAACTCATCCGATCACTTTCACCCCGTTGACCAATATATTACTATATATGTCGGTCGCGCTGCACCCCAGCGCCATCACTTCGGGACATTTTCGGGGACGCTTTTTTCAGCGCCTTTGCATTGCCGCTGAACCTCCTGGTATCTAGGCTCCATGGCTTTATATTTCCCGCACCTGACATTGTTTTGACAGATCGACGTTGATAAGCATGGAGGTTAAACTCGCCTGGTTGAGTAAAAAGAGACGGGGATAGAACCAATGCTGCCAAATATCAAGCCTAGAAATACTGCGCGAATCGTTGGAATAACTATTCTTTCATTTTTCTGATTAATGTGAACATTCATGAAACACATGGAACATTTTAGTTATTGCAAATTATTTTTTTTCCATATGTTAAAAGTATAAATTATACAAGTCTCAAGTATGATGAGTGGTATGACTAGTGTGAAGCAATAGGATTACGTCAATTTTGCCCACCTTTGTGTATAAAACACCTCTGATCCGACTGTACGAGAAATGATCCATCCTACCTCAATTTATGTTTAATTCACGAATAATGGCCGGATATTTTCAAAACGAATTCAAGTTGTAATATACAATGATATTATGAAAATAATATAAGCTTTTATTATTTGTCATAACAATGTAATCGAGTAGGCGATACAACGACAATTTTTCTTGTTGTTACGTGCTGTTCATCTATATACGTATTGGCTATACAATATACCCGCTGCGGTGTAAATATCTATATATATATATATATATATATATGTATATAATAATAAAGTTGACGGAGCAGCGATAACAAGTGTCGAGACGAGTTTGTCATTAAGTAGCATGAATATTCTACTCCGGCAAACGCTAAAAGTCCATTTGAAAGACGTTCATACGACCTCGAAAGGGCATTTATAATAACGAACGATGAATTTATGATACGATGATTTCAGAATGAGGATTTCTTACGTCCACCTTTTCCTCCAACTCGAATTTGCGAATATTACGAACGGATTATACGTCATGATGAGCAGAAGAATTTGCATTTGTCGAGAGCGGACGGAATTGCAAAATGTTTCTTCAGCAGCCGCTATTGGCTTGTTTGACTTCTAACAATTGTGGATAATTTTCGACGATATTCAAGAGTATACCGTCTATATACGAGCGCAATTGAGCATTGACCTCTTGTTGTTCTTTCAAGGCCTGGCGCATCTGTTGAAAAGACGAATAGAGACATGTGAGGGGATCAGTCGATCGGCACAGGATACGCGATAGATGTATTAGGTGTACAAATAAGTTTTAGGACACTTCGATTTTGTATCATAACAGCTATTCTAAATTAATTCAAAGGTCCCGCTCACTTATCATAGATGGCGCTTGATATGTAGTATCGAAACGTAAAGGCGTCATAAACATAACCTATAAATTCTGTAAATTAAACATGCAGACCGATAAGCTATTTATTAGACACTGCATTCGCTATGAATTCCATCAAGGAAAAAGTGTTAGGAAAGCGTGTGAATCGATATGTTCTGTTCTTGGAGACAACATTGTATCTAAAAGTACATGTGAGTATTGGTATAAGCGATTCAAAGAAGGTGATTTCGACGTTAGTGACCGTGAACGCACGGGGCCTCCTGTAAAGGTGGACGATCAGGAACTGCAAGCGTTGCTGGATGAAAACTCTTGTCAGACGGAGAAACAACTTTCGGAACAGCTTGGAGTAACTCAACAAACTGTTTCTTATCGTTTAAAAGCAATGGGTAAGATTCGAAAAAGGAACAAAGTGGGTACCACACTTTCTGACTCAAGAAAATAAAAACAGCCGTCTTAACATTTGTGTGAGTCTTTACAACAAGCAACATAGAGAGTCTTTCTTGTGGAAAATTGTGACCGGCGATGAAAAGTGGATTTATTTTGATAATCCGAAACGCAAATATCATTGGGTTGACCCCGGCGAGCCGACAACATCCACGCCAAAGCGCAATGTTCATTGTAACAAAGTCATGCTGTGCATATGGTGGGATATGAAAAGCGTACTGTATTATGAGCTTCTCAAACCTGGCCAAACAGTTACTACCGATCGCTATTGTCATCAATTGATGCAAGTGAATCAAGAAATTGAGAAGAAACGTCCATTTTCTGGTAAAGGAAAACGTCCAGTAAAACTGCTCCATGACAACGCGCGGCCTCATGTGGGTAAACCGGTCAAGGATACGTTACTAGCGCTTGGATGGGAAGCTGTACCACACCCGGCGTATTCACCAGACTTAGCCCCATGCGATTATCAATTATTCCGGAAAATGCAGAACGATTTGTCTGACGTGCGATTCAAAACATTTGAAGAAGTGGAAAAATGGGTCGCTAAATTTCTCACCTCGCAAGACGAAAGTTTCTTTGCGAAAGGCATCCGCGAGTTACCTGAGAGATGGCTGAAGGTCATTCAGTGCGATGGAGATTACTTCGATGAATAACTGTGTTTTACTTCTTTTTTAATAAATCTTGAATTTTTTAAAAACTGTCCTAAAACTTATTTGTACACCTAATAATATGCAAGGGTGGTGTACCTCGGGCATGGTGAGTGGGGGGGAGTTCTCTTTGGAAAGAGCGCCGCGAGCCTGGGAGGTTCGATCGCGAATCGCATCGGCTGACAATTCAACCGCAAGACTGCAAACTCCGTCGTGATCCGTGGGTGAATCCAGGGCATCGTAACTCGAACGTGGTGGCAAATTGAACATCAAGAGTTCTCGGCCAGCTTGCAAAGCTGCAGCAGCCTGCAACTCGTCACGCGACTCCTCGAGACCTACCACCGTATGATGAAATATTAGTTTTTATTTTCTCTTCAAATGCCTGCAGGGGATGAGAAGCGAGAAGGCGTACCTTTGTTTCGGGCGCGAAGCTGCGCGACTTCAATCTCGAGCTCGTCGAGTTTGAGACGCTCTTCGGTGGTTCTGCTCGACAATTCTTCTCTCGCCGCATCGAGAAGAACGCGAGCCTCGTTGCTTCGCAGCAGAGCCTGCCGCTCGGCTTCCCGAGCGTCGCAAAGCTCCCGTCGAATATCCTCCGCGACGCTTTCGAGCCGGCTTCGGTCTTCTCTCGCAGAGTCCAATTGTTCTCGTAACCTTCGAACCTGGTCCCTCAGGCTCGAACACTCGAGCTCGATCGTTTGCATCTTTATTGCACAATTTTCTAGCTGCAACTGTTTCTCCCGCTCCAAACGACAAGCCCACTCCCTGTGCCGCCGCTGTTCAATCTAAACGGATTCGAGGGTAATACCCGTGTTGTATCGCAACAATCGTATAACAAGATCGTAGAAAATGTCAACGTTTCAACTCCTAAAGTATGTCCTAATTGAAGGGGAGGTACCTAAGTAAACGGCGAGAAAAACAGGCAGACTTCGGAAATTTTTATCTCAAAAACTAATGTTTCGATTGGAGCCGGGTCTTTTTAAATTGGAAAATATGTACATTGAGGTATGTTTAGGAATTTTTTTAAATAAATTCGTTGACTGGAATCTATTCAAAGCGATTATCTCGTAACATAGTTTTCAAAGTCGGTGCCAGATGTATCTCGAAAACGGCTTGTCCGATTTTGTCGGAATTTGGATACAATATTCTTCGATAGTTTTTCTCGTTCGCCAGGTAGGGGTTTTTCATTTGATTGGACCATTGCTTTTTTATGTAATTTGTATGCAATCCAAAATCGTCGGAAATTGCGAACGAAAAACGAATGTTAAATTAACACGGTCGCAATTCCGTCAAAAATGAAAATTTCAAAAAAATCCTACGTGGCGAACGAGAAAAACTGTCGAAGAATATTTTATCCAAATTTGGACAAAATCGGACGAGCCGTTTTCGAGATACATCTGGCACTGACTTTGAAAACTATGTTTCGAGATAATCGCGTTTGAATCGCTTCCAGTCGACGAATTTATTTTAAAAAATTCTTAAACGTACCTCAATGTACATATTTGCCAATTTTAAAAAACCCGGATCCAATCGAAACATTACTTTCTGAGATAAAAATTCCCGAAGTTTACCTGTGTTTCTCACTGTTCACTCGCCGTTTAAAAAAAATTGCCCTTTTAAAAATATTTTTATTCGATAGTATCACTTCAATCAATCAATCAATAGTGTTTTATTTGCATAACTTTTTAAAAGTTTTTTTTACAAAACTTATACAATATCAGAAAATGTATATTAACAAATCTTATAATCTCCGCGGTTGCATCCTTATCCATAAATCTGTATACCTTACATCTGCTTACCACTCGCAGAAGAACCCATTTATTCTTCCCTTCTCTCAGTCTCTCATTCCAAACTCCTTTTACTCCACACTTCCTCAATCTCCCTGAAATATGCACAAATCCCTTTCTGTATTTTTCCTCCCAACATATTTATGACTTCCCCAATAATCGCCACTTCATCAATTCCTTCCAACCATTCCGCCACGCCTTTTCTCGCATTTTCCGTCACCATCTCTCTGCTTTTTTTACACAACAATAAATGCTCCAGGGTCTCATCCTGCTCATCACAAATTCTGCACATCCAATCACTCTCTCCTTTCTTCCCGCTCTTCCAACATTTCCACATCTCATTCTAGCCCACATTTATTTGTCTTTGCCCTTCACATTTACCTCAGACCAATATTTCCAGGGCATAATATTATCCTCCTCAATAAACTTATACCTACAATTGTACGTCGAACCTTTTATTTTCTCCCTCTCTTTCTTCAAGCTCCCGTTTCTCAAATTTTCTAATCCCACCTTTATTCTTGCTTCAATTTATCTCACCTCTCTCCGTTTCCAAATCATCCCGATTATAACCTGCGCCCCCATTTCTGTTAATACATGCTTTAAGCACTTCTCCCACTTCGACGGCACATGATTCACAATGGCCCTTCGTTCCTCCATCAGACAAATTTTTGGCCATCTTTTTTCAGACATTCCTAATACTTCCACAATATATCGTAAAGCCCTTTTTCTTATCAGGTACTTCATCATCGGCACACCTAGCTCTCTTCTCCATATATACATTGGTGTGGTCCTTTTCACACCTAACGCCATCTTGCAAAATCTACTTTGGATCCTTTCAAAAATACCTATTTCGCCTACACCCCATATTTCAACTCCGTACATAGCGCCCGCCCTTACCATCGAATTCAATAAATCCTCTCCTCCAATAAATCCTCTCCCAATAAAGCCTCTCCTCCATTATGTCTCTCCCCGCCCTCCTCCATACGTCCCACACCATATTCATTGCTTTTTGCGCTCTTCCCGGAATCTTTGTTCCATGAACCCAAACCGAATTTTTACACGTAAACCAAAAACCCAAATATTTAAAATTATTTACTATCTGCACCTCTGGTCGTTTATATTCCCATTTTTGCTCTTTCTTGATCCTTCCTCCATTTCTAAATATCATTATTTTGGTTTTTTTTTGCATTTACTTCCATCATATTTTCTCCTGCCCATTTTCCCAAGTCCTTCAAAGTACTTCTTAACCCATCTGCCGTCTCCGGAATTGCCGCCACATCGTCTGCATATTTTATTGCAAAAAGCTTTTCCCTTCCTATCACAACTCTACCTATATTTTTCCTTTCCTACATGACTTCCAGATCATCTATATATAAGTCGAACAGCATCGAACTCAAAGCGCATCCTTGTCTAACTCCCCTCGTTGTTCTGAAGTTTTCTGTAATTTTTCCTCTAGCTTGCACCTCTGCTCTCGTCTCCCTATAAATTCTTCTTATCGTTTCCAACATTCGACCCACAACTGCTTTTTGCTTTAATTTTACTATCATTTTTTCCCTATTAACCCTATCAAAAGCAGCCTTAAAGGGGGCAGATGAACGGCCGCCGGGAGTAGACGCGTTTTTCGGTAAGCTCTAGCGGATACGTGACAGAAAAAGGAAAAAAATGAAGTGGTCGTATTGAAAAGTAGCAGAAAAGCTGCGGGAGGAGGTGAGGAGAGTGTAAGAGAGTAGGCGTTGGTGAAAGCGAAAGTTTACGTGGAGTGTTCAGTGCTTCGCTGAGGTACAGATTTTTGGAGGTTAAACATGGGAGATACGGAAGAGAAAAAAGGAGGGAAAGACTCATCGGAAGCGGGATGGCAGGACGAGTTGGAGGAAGTCAACGAGAGGATGATAGATGGCACCACGGGTAAGAAGTAAGACGGCTTGCCAGCGAAAAGGGCGCGGGGAAGGTCGAAGAAGGGAGAAGGTAAGAGCACAAGAGTGGCGGTCGGTGAAATAGAGCGGTACCTGACCAATGGGGATGTGCTAAGCGGAGGTGCAAGTGAAGTTTTAAAGAACAAGGAGGCCTTAGTTCTTAAGGAACAACTATGAATACGGGTGTTAGTTACAAAGAACAAGCTGTGTCACACACCGATCAACAAAATGTACAACGAGAGAGAAGAGAAAGACGGTGACACGGGAGGAAAGAAGAATGAGAAAGAAAAAGGCGAGGGGCAAGTTGCTGGCAGTGTGCGCGGTGATTCAGAGAGTGATTGCGGAAGTCCAAAAAAATTAAAGGATCGGTGTGCAGCGTTGGCCCTGACCGGTGAGGCATTTGTGTCGTGGAATCGGAAAGAGGACGGTGCGAAGATGAAGAGAGGGGGGCAAGAACGGGAAGGGCGAGACAGCGGGGAAGAAGACGCCGACAACCCGAGCGAGGGTGAGGGGGGAAGGGGAAGATGGGGGTAAAAGAGGGGCTAGCGAAATGTCGGACGATGGTTTGTCCGAAGCCAGCGAGAATGGAGAGGCAGAGAGCCCAACTATGGGAAGCATTGGTGGTGCGAAATTCGGAAAGCAGAGATAAGAATGAGAGGAGTGATGAGACATCATCTAGAAGATTTCGAAAAGAGATCGAAAGAGTTGTGGAAGGAGGAGGTAAAAAAATAATAAAGGAGGAGAGTGAAAATCGGATGAAACAATGGTGCAACGAGGAGTTCAATAAAATAAGAGATCAGTGTGCGGAGGCGAGAGACGAGATTTGTGGTAACTGTGAGCAAAGCCGAAAAGAGATGCGTGAGCTGCGAAACACGGTGAGAGAATTAAGAGACAGCGCAGCTCGAGAGAGAAAACGGTGGGAGGAGGAGTGTCTCATGCTTTTGAGTACCATCAACGGGGGGGGGGGGGAATAAAGAGAGAAGTAAAGAGGAGAAGGCGACGAGAAGGGGCAGAAGAGGGGGTGGAAACTCCAGCTTCGATTCAATCAGCGAGGCATCATTGGTGATATCGGCGAGAAAAGCAAGAGACGTCAGAGGAAATGCATCAAGGAGATAAGAAAAGATGAAACAAATAATGGAGAGAAAGCCGAGGTTATTAAACGAAGAAAAAGGAAGAAGGGAGTGCAGAAAAAACAATATAAGTATATTCTGGCCGGTTGAAGAGGGATATACAAAAGCCAAGATGCTGGACGAGATCTCTGAAAAATGTGAACAAGATATCGGAGAAAAAACGATGATGAAGTATGAAAACAGAGATTTGATGGTATTAAGATGTGGAGGATGGAAAGAGAAACGGGAGTTGATAAATAGGAAGAGAGATTTGAAGGGGACGGACATCTGGATAAATGATGATGACTAAAAGAGAAAAAGAAGTTCAAAAATGGCTTCGGGAGACTGCGCGGAATGAAAAGAGTGATGGACGAAGGGCGGATGTAAGCTATATGAAGATAAACTTCGGGGATGGATGGTGGGGAGGGAACGAACGGAGCGGGAATATCGAGTCTCTAAGTTACGAGCGAGGAGAGAGGCAACCCATTCGGAATGGGCAGCAGCCCTTTCGGACGGTGCAGAAGCCCTTTCAGGCCGGGGGACGGCAATGAAGACGACGAAAAGGGAAAAAAAAGAGAGAAGATTCGGCTGAGTTGCAGAGAGGAGGAAGCGGGAAGAGGGTTGAGGAAAAATCAGAACTTAAAATCATTTTGTGGAATGTTGCGGGAATATTTAAAATCGAAGAAGCTTGGGAATTCATAGAAAAGGCAGACATTGTCGTTTTGCAAGAAACTTGAGTTGAAAAGAAGGATGGGGATAAAACTGTTCTAAGTTTGAGTTCGAAATTCAGTTGGAATTTTAAAGCGGCGATTAAAGAGAAAGGGGTAAAAAAAGGGAGAGCAATAGGCGCCCCCTTTTGCTCTCCCCCACGTTGAGGGATATGAAAAATGGAAAAGCTGCATGGGAGGATGGAATAGGAGTTGAATTTTTAAAGGCGCTTCCGAAGGCACAATGGGCGGAACTGAGAGAGGCGATAAATGGTATATGGAGAGAAGGAATATAAGCAAAAAGGTGGGGAACGGCGCGGATTGTGCCATTCTATAAGGAGGGGGAAAAGCAAAAGGCAGAAAACTACAGGGGCGTATTACTATTGGATGTGGGGTATAAAGTTTTGACAAAAATGATGACGATAAGTCATCATTTTTGAGAAGAAAGGGTAGAAAAACCCTTCAATGCTTGTATCCTTTTGTAATTCATCTCTAAACTTATCTCCACCTTCTTCTTTCCAAATCAGTTTTGCAATTTTAAACTCATTCTCGTCCGCCTCAAAACATACCTGTTCTTCTGTTTCCTTTCCCCTTATAGCTATTGGCAGGTGATCAGACTCAATTCGATTTGTCACCTCTATCCGACTAATACCTTCCTGCTCCCCCCTGTCCAAGACAATAGCGAAATCTATTACCGACCCACAACATTCTTTCCCCCCTCCTGCAAAAGTCACCTTACCTTAAGGGGTTACCCCCACTTGCGATTTTGAAAAAATCGATTTTTTTTATTGCATTTTTTTGAAGTATAAGTATCTGAGAATATGTCCTGAAAATTTCAAGTCGATCCGAACAAAATTGACTGAGATATAAGCGTTAAAATAGAAGAATCCGTTGTGTAAACGACCGGAAATTGAAACTTTAAACGGGTTTTTCTCAAAATGGCATTTCTGAAGTCGGTGACCAAGATTACTCGAACACTAATGAACCGATCTTCTTGAAATTTTGCAGGCTTATTTAATACATAACAATATAGTCTTTAATCGTTCGATTTTTTCGTTAAAATCGAACCATTAACTTTGACTGTCCGCCATTTTGTGAAAAATGAATATTTTTTAAAATCCTTCGATTAAAGACTAGTTTATACTTATATTTGACTAAATCCATCCGCATTTTTTTTTCCAGATGATCCACTTCGCCGCAATGTTGGTCACCGCAAACCGCGTATATAAAAACATTATTTCATTGACGGCCATTTGCCACCAAACAATGTAATATTTTTCAATAAAAAAATTACTGAAAGTTCTTCAAGATGTGTTCTTTAAGATGGTATATTGATCGATTAAAAAAGTTTTGTAGTTTTCTTCAAAAAAATTCATAAAAAAGGCCTTTTTTTGCGCTACAAGTGGGGGTAACGCCTTAAAAATCCGTACCTCAGCTAAGCACTCAACACCCCACGTAAACTTTTTCTTTCACCAACGCCTACTCCCATACACTCTCCTCACTTCCTCCCGCAGCTTTTCTGCTACGACTTCACTTGTTTGCTTTTTCTTTCACGTATCCGCTAGAGCTTCCCGAAAAACGCGTCAACTCCCGGCAGCCATTTATCTGCGAGTCTCCGATAGTATCACTTCTTAGTTATATTACCTAAAAATTTCATTAAAATATTCTGAAAATTGAATGAGTTTCAGCTTCTAACAGTCGGCCGGGCTAGCGGTAGCAGCACTATTATTCAAACTTCAAACGCGTTTTTCTCGAAGCACTGTTTTCAAAGTCGGTGAACGTGATATATCGAGAATCACTTGTTGGATTGTTTCCGAATTTACAGGAGATACGATGAGAAGCATTCAAAGGTCGTTGACGATCTCATTTTTTTTAGTCGATCTTCATTATTTCATATTAGGACGTTGAATAAGTTCTCGCTGTTTTCCCACAGATGGCGTTACCAGAACTGTGTGCGTGTAGTTTAAGGCGGGATATACATTTACAACGATCAATAAATCGATTTCTCTTTATTTTTTCATTAAACGATAGATCTATATATGTAGAATATTTTCACAAATTTTCAAAGCGAAATTTAAAAAAAAACTTCAAACGTTACGCCCGTCAACGCTGTGCCCCACCGCTCGGTGTCGGAGTGGGCGTAACCTTCAAAGGCGTTTTTCTCAAAATTGCATTTTCGAAATTGGCGTGCAGGATTACTAAAAACACTATTAAGCCGACTGAGTTGGAACTTGGTGAAAAAAATGGATAACATTGCTACCTTCTACTTGACGAGAATTGTTTTTTGAAAATTGAAAAAAAAACTACGTTTTAAACCAAATTTTACAGAAATTTTGCGTGAAATGTTGATTTTTTTTTTGTAAATGCGTGCTATTCTCTTGAATTTGCCTTCCCTTCATTTAAATTACTGTCAAATAGAAACTATACATGTTCTTACTGAAAAAATTTCGATTTTTTTTTGCAAATCAAAGTCTGTGGAAAGCTGCACGCTGATTCACAACTCCCGCGGCAACCTTGCTGTAACACTCGGCCTCAGCTCCGCCATTTCGATGATAAATGAATTTAAAAAAAATTATGTACTCAAATATACTATTATAGTATAGCTACAATTTGATAAATGTAGAATAATTATTTCTTAGTTTTAAAAATCCCTCAAAATTGCTTTATTTTTTCCCCGTCTAAATGTATATCCCGCCTTAATATGGTAAATATGGTAAGCATCTATAAAGAACTATTACAAGCAAGCTCAAACTTCAGTGTATGTAATTTCGCCGAAGTGTAAACAACTTTTTTTCATAGTGTTAAACATGTCAAATTTCGTACAAAAAAAAGCGTATTCGCGGAGAATTTTATTGCACTACTTTATTTTATTTTTTAATCTGCAACTGAAGCACACAGAATTCTTATTGAGACTTACGGCGACCACGTTCTATCGGAAACAACATGCAGCGATTGTTTTAGACGCTTCAAAAATAATGATTTTCATGTGTTGATTTGGGGGCATTACTTCATGAAGACTCATATCAGACGCTAGCCGAACATGCATAAACATTAGGAGTTGGTCACACAACAGTTTCGAAACGTTTCAAAGCATTAGACATAATTTTCTAAAACAAATATTTAATTTCCACGCAAAAACAGCGAGAGCTTATTCAACATCCCAACAGTTACGTAACAATGGCGACTTTTTTTCCATAGATTTTGTATGCTCGAGTTTCAATTCGCCGCCGCGTTGTTAAAAAAATATTTAAAATTTCTACATTTTTTGGTGATTTTTTTAAAGGCTCTCAATATACGTACCTTTGTGTTAAAAAAAAAGTGCGTATTTTTGACAAACCGTTACCCGGAAGAAAAAAATTCATAATTTGGCCATTTTTGTCGGTCCTCTACGTAGATGTAAATTAAATTAAATTTAAAAATATAATTTGAGCGCAAACCTCGAGTTTCTCCTCGGCTCTTGCCTCGGCATCCTTGGTAGCCTCTTCCAGCATGAGAATTCTTGCTTGGAGGGTAGCATTCTCCTGCTTTGCCCTAGCGTAACGTTCCTCTCCGACCGAGCGAGTATCGGTAAGTACGTGCATCTGTTCCTGTATCATCCTTACCTGTTGACGAAATATCACAAATCCGTATTAAATATTCGAGAACGCCGACAAGCGACTTGTACACAAAAATGTATTACACTACATATATATGATAGCCGAAAAATTATATATATATAACTTTCCGCGACCTATCGTGTGTGCGTGTGTGCCCTTCTCTTATTGCCAATATTTGTTGTACAGAGTATAACCGAGAAAGCCGATAGCCCCCGCAAGAAGGATGCTGCTGAGGAACGGCCAACCCGGCCACCCGAGAATACCGTAACCAGCCAAATGAGAACACGCCATTCCTCGTCCGTTTCTTTTTTTTTTCTACCAAATCCGTCCAAGATTACAATTATTACGCCATCGAGTACAGAAAATTTCGAGATTTCTTGGCACTTTTTCCGTCAATCGGTTATCGGAGTTTCTTTTGTTTTATTGTATTTTGTTTCTAGTCCAAGTCCAATATCGCTTTTCAATGCCAGCTGTAACGAAAACCAGACACAATTACGAGCTATCGAACAATGCATCGTTCATCACCGGGACTATGAGCCAAGCTATTACGATACAAATGATTCGTACTGCGTCCGGCTTGTTCGTTACGTGTCCAGCAGCGTACCACCCGCGTTACGTGGATTCGTCGAGGGTATCTCAGTGAAAAAAGCCCTACCGTGCTCAAACTCTGCCGGATAATTTTGACGAGCGTCTCTGCTGCTGTGTCGATGCCGATTAACGCTCAACACGCGACGATAATACTCGCTTGAATTGCCAACTCGACTGTTATTGATACTTTGGCGTCTTCCGAGAATGGCTCGAAGCCAATTGAGGCTTATCGAAGGACGTTTGAGCACGGCGATAAGTGCAATCGTGAGGCACAAAAGGATGAAAAATGGTAATCCGGCATCTGTCGTCGATCGATCGTCGTCATCGTCCACGGCGCCGTCGAGAGAATCTTCGACTAATTGTCCCGTCACGATCGTGGAATCGTTGCACGTATCTTGATAAGCTTTGCAACAAAGTTGCAACAGCTCGCACGTTACTGCAATATTCCCCGTGTACGATTGGCCGTTTAGACGTGAAAATAAGCTGGCGTAGGTCGGGAATTGTGGTTAAAAAGAATGGCATGTACAAACAAGCCCGTTGCCGTTGACGATTCTGTCACGATCTTGCTGATCGTGAGGATTTTTCGGCAACGACGAAGAACAAGACATGACGCTGGTGGATCGATTTCCGTCACGTTTCCTCGTTCATCGTCAAAATTCGAGGCGCACCCGATCAAAACGCCACACGCATCATACACACACGCACACACGAACGCGAACAAACTCACGCTAGATATACCGCCCGTACGAACAATCGAGGGAGTAAACTTACCCTGTGATTGAGATCTATAACATCGTCCTCGAGCGAGACGTCGCTGTACATGTCGTCGACGGCGTCGCACGTTGATCCTCTCCCGGAACTATTAAAACTACCGCTTCTGTACAATTGACTGAAGAGAAAAAGAAGAAAAAAACCGTTTCAATTATTAACGTTTATTCGATAATTGGAGTATGCGGCGTAAAGCACGTCGATGGGGAAAATGCGGTTCAAATATTTGCGTGTCTCGTATCTCCAAAGTGAATTTAACGACGCGATCACGTCTCGACTAATCGAGGTGGGCGTTAACCGATGTTTATGTCACGTGGATACACAGCTTGGTATTTTCCCAACTGGCTGTGTAAATTTACGTGTCACTCGGTATCACGTCGATATGCGTCGCACGCCGTTAAAATCGCTGAAACGCACAGGCTTGAAACACCGCACACCACAGGTTTATGAAGGCAGAATTTTGAAAGATTTCGGCTCACCTGGCGAGTGCGTTGGAGCCCAGTTGTCGCTGCCTGCCTGCGGTGCTGCGAAAAAATTCCAAATTACGTACACGCGTCTTGCTCGATCGAATCAAAAGCACGAAAATATTTCAACCGACGATAGAAAGGGCTTTACCTGGGAGATGTTCGCCTGAGAGACGTTCGCAGCCAGGAATGCCTGCCGATAGTCGAACACGGACTACTGCTCGACTTTCTGTTGAAACAATCCAAGCACCGTTGTACTTTTCGCACGCGTCTAAGTGACAATGAAAATAACGTTGAAGAAGAAAGAACTCACAGCGATAGCGAGTTCGGAGCGGTGGGCGAAGGCGCGGAACTGCTGCTGTCGCCGCCGCCGTTCCCATCCGACTCGGACTCGATCTCGAGATTATGACCGACCCTGGCGGCGCTTTGAGCGTATCCGAAACCTTCGTAGCTCTCCTCGTCCGGATAGTCTAGATCGAGTATCGAATTGCCGTGCGCGGTCACGGACGACAAAGACGACGGACCGCTCTGACTTTTGTTAGGTAAAAAAATGTCTTTGCGCTTGTCGGCGAGTCGATCGTTTCCTCTCTTGTTTGGCCCGCCGCCGACCAAAGATAGTATCGCATCCTCGTCGTCGAGCGGCGGCTGCGCGCCTGTCGCCGCGACGGATCGCCCGTCCGACGTGGTCGCCTCGCTGTTGACGTTGTCGTTGTCGTCGTTGTTAGCTCCGGTCAGCCCCGACGAACGAGAGCTTACCATGCTTGAGAAAAGAGCGACGCCGGCGCACGCGCGTACGCCGACTCACGGCTGCAACTTTTCTTCACTTTCGGCGATCCGAGAGCGAACAACGGCGACGCCACGGCGGTACGATCTGGAATGTTTCGATCCGCAGCGCGGATACGCGTTAATCGACGTTTTTGGAAAAATTGTTTTGAGACGATAAAGGCGGTAGAGAGAGCGAGGAAGAAATGAAGAAACGATAGAAGGGAGAACGTCGAAGAGGGCAGAGTGTTTACGGGACGACTCAAGCCGTACAAATCGAAGGTAAAAAGAATCGGTGAAATGTCACGAGTATTTATACTAATCGCATGGGTCAACACGCCAGCACACGGATACGCTGACATACGGAATGCGCGAGGCTGTTGCGAATGTTTGACTTGACACGGAATGACCAAACTCGAGGGAAAATAAATGGGTCGCGAGTGTGTCAAGTAAGATAATAGTTGACATTCACCTGGAACGATTGAAGCCGCAAAAGCGCTTTGCTCGGAAAAGAGACTGGCAGAGAGGCCAGTGAAGCGTTCGCGTATGTTACTGACGGCCAAGGGGGGGGTGGGGGGTAGATCACCTGCGGAAATGGACGGAGAAAGCGAGAGCGGAGATTCCCGAACGTGTACTCACCTTGCGCGTCTTTGAGAAGAAAAAATAGAAATACGAAGAGAGACGAGTGAAAAATTGCTGTCCTAGAGCCAACTCTTGAATATACGAAGGAGAATTCGAGTGGAACGTGAGACGATTTACGATTGTGACACGGTGCGCTGCGGCGGCGGCGCGCAGCCTGACACGGAGGTACGCGGCGGCGGTGGTAGCAGCAACATCGGCAGGCACCGCGTCGTGTCCAACAGTCGTGGCGAATATACACCTCCTACGTGTTATATATAGGTATAATAAATAAGGCAGGTTTGTCGTATAGGTGCACCACGAGCGCCGTCGGAATGTTCGCTTTGGGGGAGGGGAGAATTCCCACCCCTTCTCCTCTCGCCCTTCATTTTTATGCCCCTCTCACGTATCGGGCCCGAGATGGGAAACGGAATTATTTGCATGGGTGACTACTCGCTCCTTGACACTCTCGACGTCTCATGCACACGCTTATAACCGAATCCTGGCCTTGCGGAATACGAAACAGCAACGTCAACGCGTATTAAATGTTTGCGTGTTGATGAGGTGGAAAGGGTGTATTCTTAGGCACGATGATCCCAAGCACTTGCATAGGTGGACAGTGCGGTGAGTCACAGCTACCACCACCAACGGGGCACGATGAATACCTTTCTGTGGCTGGGATGTGTTTACGCTTTTCCCACGCAAGAGCATTCTCACCGACGGAAGAAATACTCGATAAAAACGTGTGCTCTGATGCTGCCCGCAGCAACAGCATTGAAATACCAACAAGGAACATCACAGGACACGTATATTCTTTTATCGGCGGAAAAACGATTTTGAGGTCTTGTATACGCGAGAAATTTCAATTTTTGAAATTATTTTTGATTCCGTTAGCCTGAACGATTAGGAATATTTGAGGCTTTACAGAATTGAAAAATTCTGTAGAGCTAGTAAATGAGGTAAGATTGCATTTATAATAGATACCGCGCGGTGCGCCCGACCGCTAACTTCAAAGCCGTTTCCACGATTCACTTTTTTGAACCTTGTGAAAGTTCTAACTCTTGAACGAAGGTTCAGATCGCTTTGAAAATTTTATAACATATTCTTAGTATTAGTACAGTCGTGCTGTATATTGGAATCGGAAAAACTTAGAAGAAGGCTAGTTTTTTGACAGGTGATTTTGTAGGTGCCACGCGTGATAAAACCAAGTTTGCCTAAAAATCGGGGGGTATGGTTTTTTTAGGGGATGGGGGTGGATTAATGCCAAACTACAACCCCCACGAGGTCGGCGCCGGGAGACAAAATGTTCAGAAAAATCTGGATTTTATTTTTGTCCATAGCGCCGAAGTCGTGGAAGTTCATTTTCGGGGTAAAAAAGTGGGATGAAATTTTGAAAAATCATTTTTCATTCGATAACTCTTTAGGACAAATTCATACAATTTTTGTTCAAATGGAAACGTTATAGCCCTTGAAAAGACGCGTCGATCGAATATTCGATCAACCCTCTCCAATAATATCTTCACCCCGAAAAGAATTGTTGAAGAATTAACAAAAAAATTGTTTATTGAATAACTCAAAAACAATCGATTTTTCGGGGATGGATCAAATGTACGAAATGTAGAGAATAATTTTCTCTATATTTTCGTTCCTATGCACAACTTTTAAATTTTGCTTTTTCGAACCCCTCTCAGGGGTTGAAAATTCAAAATGAAATTCTGGGAAAACTATTGACCGAAAATAGAGAGATACGAGTTTGGCGCTGTGGAAAAAAATGTAGCTGCGGGTTCAAGCTACAAATTCGTCCACGGCGGCGAATTCGTGCCGTCAATAGTTTTCCCAGAATTTCATTTTGAATGTTCAACCCCCGAGAGAGGTTGAAAAATCAAAATTCAAGGGTGGTCCATAGCAACGAAAATATGGAGAAAAGTATTCTGTACATTTCGTAAATTTGAGCCATACTCGAAAAACCGATTGTTTTTGAGTTATTCAAAAAACAATTTTTTTTTGGTTTTTTAACCATTTTTTGGGGGTGAAGATATTATCTGAGAGTGATGATCGAATACTCGATCGACGCGTTTTTTCAAGGGCTACAACGTTCCCATTTGAACAAAAAACGTACGATTTTTTTCTAACGAGTTATTCAATTAAAACCGATTTTTCAAAATTTCACCCCACTTTTTCACCCTCAAAATGAACTTCCACGACTTCGGCGCTGTGGACAAAACTAAAGCCCGGATTTGTCTGAACATTTTATCTCACGGCGCCGACCTCATAGGGGTTGTAGTTTGGCATTAATCCACCCCCATCTCCTTTCATCCCCTAAAAAAGAACCCTACACTCCGATTTTTAGGCAAACTTGCGTTTAGCACCCGCGGCACCTACAAAATCACCTGTCAAAAAACTAGCCTTCTTATAACTTTCTCCAATTCCGGGTTTTTTCAGCGACAGCACGACTGTACTATATCATCACGTGTGAACCACAGAAACAAAAATTTCAATGATAGGAAAAATTATTTAAAAAATACCGACAGAAAATTGAGTAAAAAAATCTAAGTTCCGAGTTTTTATTATAATTTGTAAAAAATAATATTGTTGGTTCACACTGAAGATACATAAATTATGCAATTATAAATATGTTCATTTTTTCAGACACCCACATCGATGCCGAGAACTTTTACCTTCAACGGGCGCGCAAAAAAATACATTGCTTTATTATGTTGTATCTCCACCATTTGTTAATATTTCTGATTTTTTTTTTTACATTTACTTAACTGTGTGCATAAATGATCTGTAAAAAAATGTTGTCGATATATGCGTCATTTTTTTAACCCCGTCTAGAAAAGTACCTTCGAAAATCGGCGAAATCGCATATATAACGCCTTAAGGGGGGGACCACCCCTCGAAGAAAGGCGTGTCAACCCGTAGGGTATTCCTTCCGCGGAGGATCGTATGTTGTCGGGGCGTAAGCAGGGGCCTTCTGAATTATTGATAAATTACAGTGGCGCTTAATAAAAATAAGTCACAATCAATTATTGTACACAACGATAGACTGAAATAAAAAAATTCGCGCGTATTTAGTAGATTTAAACACTTTTACATTTCCTCGGAAAAGTCGGGCCTGCGAAAATTTTTCCGCTAGTCACATTTTTCCAAGTTTCTGTATTAATATTTTATTTAAATATTCAATGACCCCCTGTTTATTATTGACGTTACGGAATCTTTAAATTATTCACACGCGTAAGCAGTTATATCAGGCATCTAGAGTTATTTAGTGTATAAATTATTACATAGAAATGTGGCCGGCTTGTCTTCTGGATAAAGCTCCATAAAGCGCCGTATAAATGAGACGATTTTTAGGGTAACAATTTTTCGTTAAAAGTTCAGTAACTTGGCGTAAAATTGGACCAGTATACTGCCGTCATATAGAAGAAGGCGGCGTCGATAAAAAAAATCGAAAATGCGTTTTTGGTACCATTGGAATCAGTACAAAATTTCCCATCGTTTTGTATAGTGAAACGCATTTTATTTTTTTGTAGATGCCGCCTTCTTCCTTATGACGGCAGTATACTGGAATTTATTTTTACTTCATCATACACAAAAATCAGTTGATTGTTAAATGTTCGGGTTCGCGAAAGGAATACCTTAGCAGCTAAACTGCCAAATGCCTCCAAGTATTTGTTCTCAACAGATATTCTTATCTTTACTGGAATATAGTAATAAACATCGCGATAATAACGATGAAGACTTTAAAAAAACGTTAAACAATACGGAATCCGAATATTAAATATTTCTTGATTTATCAAGTGAATTGATTATTATCCGGAACGAAGAGAAAGAAAAAGCTGGTATTGTCTGCGTGGTCGGGAAGATGCCTGAATATGGCGAAACATGGAGCGCGATACAGGTCGCGCAATCAAAGTTGACGGTAGTACCGCCACCGCCCTCGCCAGCGGCATCCTACGGCTGGGCTAAAAACTAACTCGTCTACCTCAACTTTTCTCGCTTCAGCAGCCTCCGTCGACAATAAGCATGCAAGACAATCTTTATAGTTCTTACCAAGGTCTACAGGTCTTGGAACGACCCTACATTTCGTTGGTGGGGGTAGGTACCCATAATCCTCGCGTTTTGCGGACCCACGTAGCCACTACGCCACAGTGGGACGGAATCCCAAATCTCTGGCCAAAAGTCGAAAAATGAAGTTTCGTTTTCGGGGTTTTGAAGTGGTGGGTTAGGTAGAGTAATAGTTCGAGGGCCGAGTTTTGGGCTGGGGAGGGGACGACCCTTTGTACCTGCTATTGTATTCCAGTTCTAAACTGACCTTCCAGTCCAGTGAAAGAGACGAAAACTCAGCTCTTTTTAGCGTAGAATATGAATTTTTGACTGAAGGTAGATGGTTGCATACTGAAAGTAACCCCAATAGATTGTTGTTCATCAACTCACCCCAACCCTAAGAAATAGGGGTTGAAAACGTAAAAATCGCTGTATCTCGACAACTATACAGTCCTGTATCGCTGTATCTCGACAACTATACTATATAGCCCCATCAAAAAATAGAAGTAGTTTGGAATAATAAAATTCGTATAAAGTTATCTGACGTCCAACCCCCTATTTTTGAAAATAGCGTCACAAAAAACGATTCGAAAATTCGGGGTTGATGCATGTGCGAGTTTGAAACATTTTTTGATCGGACTTTTAATTATCAAGATACGGCGATTTTTAAGTTTTCAACCCCTATTTCTTAGAGTTGGTGCGAGTTGAGGGTCAACATTTGATTGGGGTTGCTTTCAGTATGCAACCATCTACCTTCAGTAAAAAATTCATATTCTATGCTAAAAAGTGCTGGATTTTCGTCTCTTTTACTGGACTATTCGCTCAAGCTAGACGCGTCGAGCTCCAAGCCAAACTTATGTTGTTGTGTTTAGAACGTCGACAAGCCCAGAAAAATTCCGTTAAAAATCTAAAAAATGGACTCGAAAGGGGCAACTAAGTACAATATCATCATGAAATTCGAAATTTATAATAATGATACATGTGCTAGCAACGAACCAATGATTTGATTGAAAATAAACGCAAAATTGCAACGGAAAATTGTAAAAACTTAGAGGAAACTTCCGTTGCTCCGCGTTGTCTCACGGCTGGACTAGTTTTAAAATGTAGATTAATCTATTGTTTAATGGAAACAACAACAAAATTCTGAGATTTTACGCGCCACCGCTATTGGTACAAGTTTTTGTAATAAAAAGTGCATTTTTCTCAATTTTGAACAATTGAAACTTAAAATATGAAGAAGTAGTGCAGATAAAGTTGTATGATTGTCAAAGATCTATCCAGGATTGTACTCACTTTATGGGCCCAGTATCCCAGGTGGGCCTGATGAAGCCCAAATTCATTTTTTTTCTAATTATCTTCATTACTATAGCGGCTTTATATTCAACGCTTTAAAAAAGAAATATTTTGTCTCAAGTCATTTTTTGCTAAGCCCTTTTCATGAGGCCCAAAAAAAACTTAATTTTTTTCCCTTTTTTTCATTCCATTCATTTTACGATGCATGATTCGGTTTTATGAATAATTCAGGAATTATTAATGATTAGGTATGAATAATATTTTGGAACAAATAATCACGAGTAAGGTTGAATATGTAATTGCCTATTTATACGTATTACGCTTTGACATTTCAAAATCAGCTGCCGATGATCCGGCAACACCGGGTTTATCCAGGTAGGATATTCTTCTTCTCATCAGAAATAAACTGAATGATGGTGCAGCTACAGCGTACGAGGAAATTGAAAAGGCCAGGTCCGAAAAATTACAACGTTCGTTAACGCTATCGGCTGATGTGAAAATCATTGTCATTTTAGTATAAATGAAACGTTTTTTCCATACAATTCGTCTATATTGGATCCGTCATTTTGTTTTGTTTCTTTTCTTCAAATTTTAACTTCAGAGTCGTAATAAGCGATCCTAAAAACTCTCGAGTACCGCTTTTTACCCGAATTAAATGCGTTTTTAAATCACTTTTGAGCGGTATTGGATCCGCCATTTTGTTTTTTTTTTAATTTTGACTTCAGATTCGAAATAAGCGATCCCAAAAACTCTCGAGTACCAACTTTTACCCGAATCGAATGCGTTTTTGAAAAAAATGTTAGCCTATTCGATCCGCCATTTCGCTATTTTCAAATTTTGACTTCGGAATCGTAATAAGCGACCCCAAAAACCTCCGAGTACAGACTTTTAACTGAATTCGCTTTCGACTTTTGGCCGGAGATTTGAGATTCCGTCCCACTGCTACGCGGCGCCTGCGATAAGGAGATAGAAAGAGATAGATTATATTGACAGACTATTCCCCCTTGTTTGCTCGCAGCTCGCACGTTCATACAAATCATATTTACTGAATCAATCCAAATATATTAAAATACTTCTACTTACGATACTCGTACTTACGATTGTCACGATGACGAATCCGGCTCGCTTGAGATCAAACAGCTTCCCGATTTATTTGTATACAGGGGGTTATAATAATAAATATAATAAATTCATTGATAGAGTTAACGCATGGACAACGTTATTTTTTTCTGATTTTTTCATCCTGAGTTTCGTTTACGTGTAATACCTTTTACCAATGCACATACAGTAGAACCTCGATTATCCGAACCCTGATCATTCGAACCCTCAATTATCCGAACGATGACTTAGTTTATCCGAACGCGCAATTATCCGAACGCGCAATTATCCGAACGTTGATGCGAAAGATACATTGTTGCTCGCTGCCACCGCCGTGAGCAACAATAAGCAACCCAACGCAACTTCTCTTTCTCAAACCGCTGCGAGACTTAGCCGCTCAAAAACGCGTTACAACCGTTCGTCAATTAAAAAGGGACGATTTTATTTAAAAAATATAAAAAAAGGGATTCGACTTTTTTCAGATGTTCAAAATACACACACACACGCGCGCGCGCACGCACGCACGCACGCGCACACACACACATATTTCAACATTAATATGTATGTCAAATTTTAATATATATGTATGTACTGTTTTTATGTAAAAAGGTGTTGTTTATGATCTCGTCCCAAAAAACCCACGTTTCGATTATCCGAACTAGTCTCGGCCCCAATTGCTTCGGATAATCAAGGTTCTACTGTAAGTACATTCGGTTATGATTTGTTAATGCGCATGCGCGCTATTACGCTAACCTCCCCTGCCCGCAGCGCAGCCCTTGCGGCTAAAAGTCGCGATAATTTTTTCGGCGCGTAGCGAACCACCCCCGCCGCCGTCGTGTCGAGAATTGTATGTAAGACCAGGGAGACTAGAGTAACGGAGTGGACACTGTGTGATAGCGATTTGGCTCCAAAATTAAGGAAAATAAGAGTTGTAGGTGGCGTTGCAATCGGCTTTCCCTTATATATAGATATACTCTCTTGCTTAGCTTTCCGTCGGCTACTTATACATGGTTGTCTGTGGATTGAATCCATGCTCGAAAATAAAGTATTATATGTGTAAAAAATTGTAAATAAAAACTCGCATTTTAAATAAGTTTTGTTCATAGTTATTAATGTTTTATAAGAGGCAATGTTAAATGTGTATAATTTGAGAACGAAATATTTATTGAACCGTTCGGTGAATCGTTTTCAAATTTGATAGAAGATTGTTACATAGACAAAGTAACAATGGGTGTAATTGTGATAACTTATTATTTGAAAAATTACGCTTGTACAATAGAATATTTGTGACTATTAGTATTACTTATTGTGAGAGTCATTTATTATTACACAGACATAATGTACACCAAAATGCGCCTTGTTAACAGTACAGATTGTTTATTTAATTCATTCGCAGTGAACCATATTTAAATTTATTATTCAAAATTATATTGATTACTTTTCATTGTAACACTTCTGTCTGCCGTTGTTAATCGCACGCGTGAACGCTTCCAGCATCGCTCTTAACATTATTGGAACAATAAAAATGGAAAACATTGCAAATCCTCCAGTACACGTCATGCATTGAAGCTCAATCTGACTCTGTGCATTTTTTTCAGCGATGCAACAATCTTACATTTTTCATTCTCATTATCTCACTTTCTACAACCAGAATTCCGCACATTAGCTCCGTCAACTACGAAACACGAATCGTTTTTGTGTTTTATAATAAACGAAAAATATAACTGAACGCTCGCGAAAAGAAAAAAAAATAAATGTTAGTATAGTACATGTTTGCAAATATCATGCAATACCAAAAAAAAACGCAAACCTCGATTTTGACAACTTTCCTCTAATGCGCATGCCTAGAACCTTTAGCTATAAGTATTACTATACATCGGGGAATTGCGATCGCAGCGCCCCTTGCGGTCACTTAAAAGTCGGGATTTTAGGGCCGTCTTTCGCTGCTTATCTCCTATGGAGTGTCCACTCCTTTACTCTAGTCCCTCTAGCAGGGAGACTAGAGCACGGTCTTACATACAGGTCTGACAACGGCGGTAGTGGGGGTAGGCACCTTTAGATGTTTTGCTTTTTATTCCGATTTCTGCCGCTTGGTGCGTGACGGCAAGGGAAAGTAGTGGTGCGACGAAGAGAGAAATATCTCTTGTGTCCTTTTCCCTCCTGACCGCAACGCATGCGTCGTTGGCTGCGTGACGTAACACCTTGTGCCCATTCGCCGGCAAGAGGTAAGGGGGAAACTACTTCCCCTTGCTAGTAGCGACGCGTAGCGGCGCCTAGTGAATCGAAAATTAAAACATATAAGAGTGCCTACCCCCACCACGAAAATTGAGCTTCGTTGCAAGACCTGTATGTAAGACCGTGGACTAGAGTAAAGGAGTGGACACTCCATAGGAGATAAGCAGCGAAAGACGGCCCCAAAATCCCGAATTTTAAGTGACCGCAAGGGGCGCTGCGATCGCAATTCCCCGATGTATAGTAATACTTGTAGCTAAAGGTTCTAGGCATGCGCATTAGAGGAAAGTTGTCAAAATCGAGGTTTGCGTTTTTTTTGGTATTGCCTGATATTTGCAAACTTGTACTATACTAACATTTAGTTTTTTTTCTTTTCGCGAGCGTTCAGTTATATTTTTCGTTTATTATAAAACACAAAAACGATTCGTGTTTCGTAGTTGACGGAGCTAATGTGCGGAACTCTGGTTGTAGAAAGTGAGATAATGAGAATGAAAAATGTAAGATTGTTGCAACGCTGAAAAAAATGCACAGAGTCAAATTGAGCTTCAATGCATGACGTACTGGAGGATTTGCAATGTTTTCCATTTTTATTGTTCCAATAATGTTAAGAGCGATGCTGGAAGCGTTCACGCGTGCGATTAACAACGGCAGACAGAAGTCTTACAATGAAAAGTAATCAATATAATTTTGAATAATAAATTTAAATATGGTTCACTGCGAATGAATTAAATAAACAATCTGTACTGTTAACAAGGCGCATTTTGCTGTACATTATGCCTGTGTAATAATGAATGACTCTCACAATAAGTAATAATAATAGTCACAAATATTCTATTGTACGAGCGTAATTTTTTAAATAATAAGTTATCACAATTACACCCATCGTTACTTTGTCTATGTAATAATCTTCTATCAAATTTGAAAAAGATTCACCGAACGGTTCAATAAATATTTCGTTCTCAAATTTCACACATTTAACATTGCCTCTTATAAAACATTAATAACTATACACAAATCTTATTTAAAATATGAGTTTTTATTTATAATTTTTTTACACATCATATAATACTTTCTTTTCGAGCATGGATTCAATCCACAGACAACCATGTTAAGTAGCCGACGGAAAGCTAAGCAAGAGAGTATATCTATATATAAGGGAAAGCCGATTGCAACGCCACCTACAACTCTTATTTTCCTTGATTTTGGAGCCACATCGCTAGCATACAGTGTCCACTCCTTTACTCGAGTCTCCCTGCCTCTAGTCTCCCTGTGTAAGACCGTGGTTCGTACGCGTGCGGCATGCAAGTTGGAGGTTATGCGGTATAAACAAACAAACAAAAAGTCAACCAACTCAAACGCTTCGAAAATTGCCAATTTTCACCCATAGACACGATTTGTGTTAGTTTCAGCCTCGGATCTCTCGTGTATTCTCGTTTCGATAATATATGATCAGTCTGAAATAATATTGGCTGATTTTCCGAGTCCTATCCATCGTGCGGGACGATTTGTCTTCCAAAACAAACAAGGTCCTACACTACGGATTCGCTTTTTCTAATCATTTTCCATTTTACCTTCTGTATATCATTGCGTGCACGCAGCTATTTTTCTGCCTTTTCCGCAGATTGGCCATTAGATGGAAGGTTTCGAACTGATCGGTCAAGGTGCCGAAGCGCGTCTCTATAAAGGGATATATCTCGGCAGAGGTGCCTTGGTAAAGGAACGTTTCGAGAAAAAATACAGGCATCCGCATCTGGATGCGCGTCTCACCAAGGAGCGAACAAGAGCGGAGGCGCGGGCCATGGTACGAGCAAAAGCCGTCGGTTCGTATTATTATTCGGCAAATCCGACCATTGAAACCCCGCGTGACAACGAAAAACAAAGCATCAATGTCCTTTCGAGCACTTGAATCTATAAGGCCTATCCCGTTGTACGGCCTTACAAAATATTTTAATTTATTTCGTGAAATTTGCAAATCGTACGATTCTAAGGGAATGACGAAGTGTTAAAGTAAAGCGACATTATTCGAGCGACAATGCGTAGGTGTCGCAACGCCAGCCTTGTTTCTCGTCGATCTCGAACGTAGAAGCATTTTCATGGAGTATATCGAAGACGCGCAGACGTTGAAAAGTTTCATCGACGAACGAACCACGGTGTCAGCGCTGGCGACCGATGATGGTGGAAACGAGAGCAAGGGGGTACGGGACTGGATCGGACGGTTGGTCCGAAGCTTCGCGCGAATAATCTTCAAATTACATTCGAAAAATATTATCCACGGAGATCTTACAACGTCGAACGTGCTGATTCGTCGAGGAATCTCCGACACAGGTACATCCCCTCGACTACTCGATCTAAACAATCCTACGATTAAGGTACTCCTTTCACGGAACCGAATATCCAACAATTCACTGATTTTCGTCTATAATCAAGCGAAAATACATCCCAGTATACTGGCAAAATTTCAAGTCAAGTTACCGAACTCTTAACGCAAAATTACGGCTCTAAATACGGAGATGACACACTGGTCACATTTCTATCTAATCAATTATACACTGAATAACTCTAGATGCTCGATATAAACTACTCACGCGTGTGAAAAATTCTAAAGATTCCATAAAGATAATAAAAACAGGGTCACCGACTGTTTAAAGTGAATATTAATGACTAACTTTTCGTTCGCGTGGTTATCAAAATAAATACGAATTAATTAAAAATGCAAATAAAAATAAGTAAGCCGATCATCCTAGCCTATATACCAAGTTTCGTACTTATACCTTCAAAGCTGACACACTTCCATACAATTTTTTTTTCGACATTTTACCCTCTCAAGCGATGAATTATGAAGAACGCTGGAGCAGAGAATTTCAGTTACTAATGAGAAGCTTCCGTTAAATCTTCTTCCCCTATTTTACCCCCTTAGGGGATGAATTTCGAAAAAGCTGTCGCAAATCATTTTTGTTTCGAATACCAATTTTTATATCTCTAACTTGAAAACTGACAGAATTCAATACAAACGTTCATCCCTTATTTAATTCGCTTAGGGGATGAATTTCGAAAAATCCTGAAACACGTCTTCTTTTATTAATAACTAAAAGAATAAATACCAATTTTCAAGGTTTTAACTTGAAAAATAACGAAACTCCCATACAAAATGACATCCCCTATTTAACCCTCTTCGGGGATGAATTTCAAAAAATCCTGAAATATGGATTTCTTTATTTTTATCCTAAAGGCTAAATACCGATTTTCATGCATTTAACTTCAACGAATTTTCGTACAAACTTTTATTCCCTATTTTACTCCGTTAGGGTGCGAATTTCATGAAGTGTCTTAGTGGGTGCTTACATCCCAAAAGCAACTTGTTATCCAAATTTCATGGAATTAGCTTCAGCGGTTTCGGCTCGGCGTTGATGAATCAGTCTGGACGTGCCCTTTAATGTCGAACAAGGAAAGGTTGCGAGGTCGATGTCTCCGATTTCGATGAAATTTGGCGTGCTTGTAGAATGGGTGAAAATAGGCGACACGTATTTTTTTATATCTGCGGAACCCGATTTTTAATGGTTGAAACGCACCCTCGAAAACTGGGGTTTTTCGTTTTTCATCGACAAAGTTTTAACGGTACGAGATATGAAAAAATTTCAAATCGCAACAATGTTTATTTTTTCGTGTACTATATATTGGAGATGAAAACGATAACATTATCAACAAAATACGAAAACACCCATATTTTCGAGGGTGCGTTTCACCCTTTAAAAATCTGGTACCGCAGATATAAAAAAATACGTGTTGCCTATGTTTACCCATTCTACGAGCATGCCAAATTTCTTCGAAATCGGAGAGATCGACCTCGCAAACTTTCCTTGTAAATCTACTAAATTTGCGCGAAATTTTTCATTCCAGTTTAGAGTTGGGATGATAATTGATTGGGACTTTTTTCTATCAAGCGCCACTTTAATTTAACCAATGAAGCCAAGGGCCCTCATACTCCTACAAAATCCTCCCCTTCGCGAAAGGCATACCTTAAGGCCTTAGGCCACAGTAACAAGTATAAAATTATGCGCGAATTTAACATTTTTTTTTTCGTATGAAAAAGTGATTCACTCATAAAATTAATTAGACATCTATTTAATATGAATATCAAGCGGTTAGAAAATATATATTTTTTTCGATGTACAAAACGGCCGACTACTAATATTTTCTTTTGTTATCTTTTTTTGAGGCACTCCGCGACGTGACATTTAGCATCCACAATTATTGACCTAGAACAAAAAACAAAAATCCTCGTCAATCTTCATTAGCATACCTAGAAAAGTACGTACGGAATTTAAAAATATTGTCTTATTCAAAAGTTGTAGGTATTTGAACTTAAGAAATGAATTTTCAGTGAAAAATTTCGTTATAACTGCTCATAAACTGCTCATAAAATGAAAAGTTTTCGATTAATCGGAAATTCCGCACGTACTTTTCTGCGAAATGCAATTAGGATCATAACTTTTTAATTCGAAGTAAATCGAGTGGAAATTGTTGAAGTTATTTGTCACGCCAATTGGAAAAAGCTGTTTCGAGAAGTTTCGAGTAGTCGGCCATTTTTTACATAAAAAAAAAATATATATTTTCTAATAACTTGATATTCATACTAAATAGATGTGTAATTAATTTTATAAATCAATCACTTTTTCATACGAAAGAAAAATTGTTAAATTCGCACATGATTTCATACCCGTTACTGTGGCCTAAGGCCTTAATCAATTTATTGATTATTCGCTGCTCCTTTTACGCAGAAGAAGAAGAAGCGGCGGAGGCCACGTTGCCCCTCGTCCTTATAGACTTTGGACTGTCGCGCGTGGAATCCACGACGGAGGACAAGGCGGTCGACCTGTACGTTCTCGAGAGATCCTTGCTCGGTTCGCATTCGGCATTCCCACATCTCTTTACTGACATCTTTACAAATTACATTGCCTGTTTTCGTGACAAGAAACAAAGACGCGAAACAATCACCAAATACGAGGAGGTTCGAGCTCGTGGTCGTAAACGTTGCGCGATCGGATAAATGAATGTATATTCCTTTTTCTTTCTTCCATCGACTCGTTTACGTCGTTTTCAAAATCGAGGACAAAATGCCGTCGAAGAGCGAATACGTGTAGCAGCGAGTAGAAATTCCGCTCGGGGTGGATGGCAATCGCCCTCGGCGTGTCCCCTCAGTCAAAGTGCAGACCCGAATATATAATGATCCACGTCACCTGTCGAATTCCATCGAGATATAGAATATCGCCTGAGGTAAACACCTCACCAATCGAATCTGTATATCGAACATTGCGAGCCAACGAGCGTCTACCATAAAAAATGTATGGGGGCAAATACCGTTGAAAGCTTTAAAAAAAAGTTTTTCTTTTCCATTAAATATTGGCGTGTGGTGTTAAGTTTTAAAAGCCTCAAGATGTGCAAAGTCATCATAACCTCACATATTTTCGAACCGAGTTTTCTCATCGATGGTTAAGTTTTGGGACAATTGACGATGCGTCATCAGTTGATTGTAATTTATACAGTAAATTCTTTGTCGCATATTGAACGCACCCTCGAAATTTTCAATCGATTGCATACACGGTTTCTATAAAATTTACATTTGAAGAAACACTTTTCAACATAGGGAGATGCGTACGCTCAACGCTGAATGGCAGTTCTAAACACGAAATTGTACTGAAAAATGTTTAAGGGGCAACACCACTGTAAACGTCTAAAATCAAGCGATTTTTCGTGATTTTTTTTTGTGGAAGGACAAGAGGATGATATTCAAGGATGTTATTATTCATATCTTCAAGTAACGAAATGGTGACGCTGGAGTTCTTCACGCGAGGAATGTTGAATTTGAGACGCACTGCGGCACGCAGTGTAATTGACGCAAATTTGAATATGGAAAATAAAACATGTTCTATTAATTCACATGAGTATAGCTAGAGAAATACGTCGAGCATTTTGAAAATATGAATTTTTGTGCAATTCGCAAGCATTTAAAGCAAAAACTCAAGTTTCGACAGAAAAAATGACAATAATTTATTAATAAATAATGTTATAATTAACTCACGGGAAATCCCGTATGTATTTCTCTTCGGAAAGTGATTTTACAGATGTGCTCAAAATTTGGAGTGGAAGGAATGAAAATTATTGGAGTTATGCTGCGTGCGGCTTTTTAAAATTGTGTTCCGAGAAAAACGGCGACCAATTTAAAATTTAGACGCCGCATTCAATATATGACAAAGAACTTACTGTATAAATATGAATCAAATGGTAACAAATCGTCAATTGTCCGGAAATTACTTAAGTGCTTTTTGAGAAAAACAAAGCATCGGGCTTTGGGGACTTCCCTGATGCAGAGCTTGACGACTTGCCTTTGCACTAAATATTACTCAGCTACGAGAAATCTCTGTTCGAAAATTTCAACCATCTCCCTGGCATTCCATACGTCACATGGTACATCTTCTCATGCGCCTTAAAAACAAAATTCGAAGTATTTCCAAAGACCGTGAGCAGCAATTTGGCCCAACGACTAAACCGCATTGAATTTCCATTGATTAGAACGTTATGGAAGTGATTTTCTCCTAAGTGTATTTTCGAAATGGGCGTAAGCGACGACCGAAAAAGTAATTCATCGATCCCAATAAAGTTTGATAATATATATTGTTATTAAAATGAAATTCAGAAGGCATTTCAAAGAAAATACGTATACGTCTGTGGGAGGAAAAAAAAGTTGTCGGAAAGCTCAGTATTTTGTGCAAGTGTACAACAATGTTGATGAAAAAGTGCAATGCGGAGTGGCCTATCGACTAAATTGAAATAGATTGATACAAAGAGACAGTCTTTTTGCAAATAAATCTAGACGACGGATTGGTGACGGCTTTCATTGCATTATAGATCATTCTTCTTCCATTAGTACCAATTTAAAGAAAGGAAAAAGTAAAACGTAAAAAAAAGAGTCGTTTAGGCGATCAAGGCGGGATATACTTTTACAACGAGCAAAAAATCGATTTCTTTTTTTCCCCTTTAAACGATTGAACTATAAATGTAGAATATTTTCCCAGTTTCAAAACGACGTTCGTAAAACTCCAAACGTCACGCAAGCCGCAGGTTAAAGCGAGAGCGTGGAGGGGCAGTGAAAGATGGACAAAAAGTAAATAAATTAACAACTAAAAATTACAATTACTACGTGTTTAGGAATGGCGGAAGATTAAAAAAGGACGAGGAATGGAGTATAAATGGAGAGAAAATAGAAATAGTAAATGAGTTTCGGTACTTAGGGTACTGGTTCTCAACGAAGAATGTAATCAAAGTCCATGGATTAAAAATGGTTGGGAGAGCGCAAAAAGCGGCGAACGCGGTATGGGGAGTGTGGAAAAGAGCAGGGAGAGATATCATGGAGGAAAGGCTCTATCTTTTGGACACTATTGTAAGGTCAGGGGCTTTGTACGGGGTAGAAATCTGGGGGTTCGACAAAATTGGACAGTTTGAAGTAATACAAAATAAGTACTGTAAAATGGCACTGGGGATTGACCAGAGAACACCTAGATATGTATGGAGGACGGAATTAGGAATACCAACATTTGAATATAGAATCAGGGAAAGGGCGTTGCGATACGTGTTAACAATTATAAAGATGGACAGAACCAGGTGGCCGAACATTTGCCTAAGAGAGGAGATGCGAGGGATTGCGAACAGGAACCCATCCAAATGGGGGAAAGACTTTATGAATGTCACCGGGGAACTGGAAATTAAGGAAATAGCGGACATGATAAAAGAGGGAATAGAAGCAAGCGCAATAGAGAAGGCGATAAAGAAAGGATTAGAAAAACTAAGGCAGAAGAGCTTAGAGGAGGAAAGGATACAAATACAAAATTCGACATATAATAGCGCATATAAAGAGATCATAGAAAACGACGAAGCACCGTGGAGATACTGGACGGACCAAGGGGTTAAAGGAGAGCATAAAGAAAGCTGGGCGAGGATAAGATGCGGCAACATAGGGAGGGACGGAAAGAAAGGGGAAGATGACTGGTCATGCAGAATGTGCAAAAGAAAAAGAGAAACAATATACCATTTGATTATGTGCGAAACGGGAAGGCGAATGATCTCAAGGGAGGCGAAAATGTACATAGAATCGTGGACGAAAGAGTTGATAAATGCAAAAGGAGTAAAAGAGAAGTTAATTAGAACAATAAGAGGCGAAGTGGATATAAACCTATGTAAATACTTTAGAGAAATAGAAACAATATGTAAGGACGAAAATAAATATGAAGGGGAATGCGAGGAATAGCGAAGAACTGCGGCTAAGTAAAAAGAAAAGCGGAATTGTAACACCTTTGTAAAAGACTGAGAAGGTCATGCAAATAAAACTACTACTACTACTACTTACAATTACTACTTGAATTAATAATTCAATTACTTTGTAACGGATTGCTTAAGTAGTTACCACAAGTACCAGTAGTAGTGCAATTTAATTCAAACTCTATGTAAACTTCAAACGCGTTTTTCTCAAAACTGCATTTTCGAAACTAACGTGGAGGATTATTAAAAAATCATTAGCCGATTGGGTGAGACTTGGTCGAAATATCGATAATATTGCTACCTCCTACTTGACGAGAATTGTTTTTTGAAAAATTAGAAAACAAAATTACCTTTTCAATCCACATTTTATAGAAATTTCGTTTGGGTTTGTTGATTTTTTTGTAAATGCGTGCCTTTCTCTTGAATTGCATTTTCTTCATTCTAGTTACTGTCGAATAGAAACTACATGTTCTAACTAAAAAAAAAATTGAAGTTTTTTGTAAATCAAAGTCTACGGGAAGCTGGACTGCACACCGATTGGAAACTCCTGCGGCTCTGCCGTTTTGATGATAAATGAATTAAAAAAAATAGTTTTGTATACTTAAATACACTATTAAAGTATATCTACAGTTTGATAAATGTGGAATAATTATTTCTTCGTTTCAAAAATCACTCCAAATTGCTTAATTTGTTCTCGTCTAAATGTATATGCCACCTTAAAATGTTTGCTCCGGCTTGAGAATACGTACCAAGAAACCGGCGAACGAAGTCATGAAACCTTCCTTGGTGAGTTCCCAAGCGCCGCCAAACTCATCCTCGTCGACTTGTTGATAACTGCTGAGATAGAGATACGTCAGAGCAGCGTTGACCAAGACGAATCTGTCGAGCGATGAAAATAAGAAACGATGGACGAGGTCTGAGACGAAACGATAAAAGTAAGATATATTTACTTACAGCAACAAAGCTGGAAAGCCTTTGAGAGGTACAAGACCCCAAGCTATGCCAATGATAATTCCCATAGCCTGTCTACCCCAGTAGATCACATCGAGGAATTCTTCCTATCGCAAACAGAGTACACGCGTATGTTTATGCATTTTTCAGAAATAACGAATTATCGTTTGGAGGTTATATCAACCTTGTCCGGCCATTCGGAATTGGCGGTTATCGCTCTCGTCCAAACGCTTGCTTCGCATTTGGCACTGTTTGAGCCCTTTTCCGATTTTGTTTGCAACATTTTTATGAGAAAAATTAACTAAAGGTGGTCTACCAGGAACGAAGACAAGTTACAGTGTAACCAGAAGTATACACGGAGAGTAGAGAGAAGGTGCAAAATGGACAGAGGGCAGGCCGAAAGAGACGTGGCGCCTCTACCGCTATAAATCAAAAGGTTTTGTAGGTTGTTTAGCGTTCAATGAACCTCATCAAAGTTAGCCCCCCCCCCCCCACTTTGACTAATCAAACTTTTTTTTTTACGAATCGTTTGGTGGTCGTTTGGTAGCGTTTGGGAAACCATTGAAATCGTTTGGTAGTCCTCCGTTTTTCGAAAAATCGATAATCAAAAATTGGACAGTAAGTTGGCTAATCGAACTTTTTTTTTACGAATCGTTTGGTGGTCGTTTGGTAGCGTTTGGTAAACCATTGAAATCGTTTGGTAGTCCTCCGTTTTTCAAAAAATCGATAATCAAAAATTGGACAGTAAGTTGGCCCCCCCACTTTGACTAATCGAACTTTTTTTTTTTACGAATCGTTTGGTGGTCGTTTGGTAGCGTTTGGTAAACCATTGAAATCGTTTGGTAGTCCTCCGTTTTTCGAAAAATCGATAATCAAAAATTGGACAGTAAGTTGGCCCCCCCACTTTGACTAGGGGGGCTAACTTTGATGAGGTGTTCAATGAGCCCCCTGACACTGGCCTACTATTCCTATACGATAAACGAAAACGCGTTTTGTCACGGCTTTTTAGTTCTTGAAATCGCCATTGCCTAGCGTTGGCTGTTGTGTGACAGCCTTCGGCTCTAAATACTCCGATCAGCTGAACGATTCGATACTTTCGTGGCTTTCGCCTGTGATCGTTATGGCGACGTTATTTATTGTGTTAAAATGGAAAATCATTAGAACGGAAAATTATTCCAAATATATCAATAGACTTTTATTCATGTAAGACATTCGAAACACCGGCGCAACATACATAAGGTTTGTTCGCGCTAGCTGCACTCTACGCTCGGCAGTGTAAACGGAGCTAGGGCAGTATCTAGGGAGTGCAGTTTATTTCCTCGCGGGTAAGCAACTTCTGGTCTTGAAACTCTGGTGGTGGGGGTATGTCCTCGGATTGAAGCACCGCCGTTTCGCCTAATGACCATGAGTGTCTCTGCGATAGAGTGATGCAGGCTGTGCGAGAGAGATGGAAATCGATTGTTGACTCATAGGAACCTAACCTAGCTGTACAATTGGCTGGTGAAGGCAAATTATGATATTCAATGTAAAAAATGCATGATGGACCTAAATACAATGAAAAGTAACTTTATAGTAAACCTGAAAAAAACCAAAAGGCTATAGTTGTCCAAGTGGGTACAATGAATATGAATGTTTTTTATATCGGTGTCGATGTGAGCTCGTGTTGGTCGAGGGGTTCGGTGCAAGCTTTGTAATGCTGCTTTCAGGGGTTCGATCCCTGTGCGCTCGGATTTTTTTAAAACATGTTTTAGCTTTTATAAAACAAATAGCCTTTACGCGTTGTTTTAATTGACCGGAAAATAAGTGGCAACTATTCCAGACTGAAGTGGAATCCAGACCGAAACACTTGCAGGGTGTATTTCTTGAAAATGAAACAAATACTTAATGAACAGTGCTTCTTTTGCAATTCTTTATTTCTTCTTCGAAAATTTTTAATGCATGTCCCAAGAAACATTTTCAATAATCTCTACTTTGCAGTTTCCGAAACGGTTTGCGTTGGTAAATTTAAAAAACACCTCTTTTCCGACGTTTAAGCGAAGGACTCTTGAGTAGGATAAATGAGAATAATTCACTAATTTTGTTTTGTTTTCCAGCCTGGAAAGTATTTATTGTAATGATCCCAATCATTTTTCATTTTTTTTTCAGGTTCCCGGCTCCAACGCCTGTTTCGCCCATTCTTGATGAATATATTTCGTTTCGGAATGAATTTCGCACACGTGTCTCGGCTCTAATTTCCTAACTCCCGGTATCACGGCCTCCCATTTTTTAAATTGCGCCAAGTCTCACGGTACCCGAAACAATGAGCGTTTCGATTTTTCACTCCGAGAGCCTGTTTTACACGTTGGCACAATACACCACTTAGTCATTTTCGATATCACCGTTTTTACAAATTACAAGTAGAGCACGTCGCGTGCGATCGCGTGAATCAGCGGTTATGTTTGGGTTTTGTTTACGTTTGAAAGCTATTTCCGTCTCTCTCACACAGCCTACATCACTCTATAGCAGCGATCCTCGTGGTGACGAGTTGAAACAGTCGGTGCTTCAATAAGAGACCATCCCCCACCACGGACATTTTGAGCGAGTTTAAAGACGTGTATGCAAGACCGTGATCTGACCTATCGACAGTTCCAGGATTATCCATTTATAACAAGACACCCTGTGTATATATATAAATATATATATTGCATATGTACAAAGTCGACGCGCCATCACGGGCTTGGTGGCGCTCGTAAGCAGCGCCAGAGCGGCTTTGTTTGACGAACGAGTCACACGGTGTGCTTAGTTGGCGAAATTTCCCTTCGAAAATCGAAGGCCGATATATTTCTAACGCCGGAATCCCTAAATTTCTCGCAAATATCGTTCGAAAGGAAATCTCGCGTAACTTGCACATGATGAGACTCGTACTCGTATTGAGCCTGGTGCTCGCTGTATTCGCGTCCGGCAGCAGCAGCGCGGAGAGTAAGCTCAACGGTCCTAAAGTCACCGACAAAGCAAGTATCCAGCCCCGTATGTTTATCGCGACACGTGTCAACTTTTATTATACGGTTACCTCGTGGGCTACTTCAGGTATGGTTCGACATAGAAATAGACGGAAAGCCCGCGGGTAGAATCACCATCGGCCTCTTTGGAAAAACTGTGAGAAAAACCGTGGACAATTTCGTCGGGTTGGCGAAAAAGCCAAAAGGCGAGGGCTACAAAGGCAGCAAATTCCATCGTCTCATCAAGAACTTCATGATACAAGGCGGAGATTTTACTAAAGGCGACGGTACAGGGGGTAAGCTGTACACCGTAGACAAATTTGTCAATTTTTTCTCTCGAGCCCAATCTTGCTAACTTATTTTGGGAAAAGCTGTAATATCGACAAGTCGTAGTGAGAACGAGAAGGGTGCGAGAAAGCAGCAGGCATGTAGGAAAAATATATTATCGGAGCATATTTTTCAGGCGAGAGCATCTACGGAAAACGCTTCAACGATGAAAACTTCAAGCTCAACCACTACGGTGCGGGATGGGTGTCAATGGCCAATGCTGGCAAAGACACCAACGGTTCCCAATTCTTCATCACCCTTGCGGAAACGCCGTGGCTCAACGGCAAACACGTGGTCTTTGGAAAAGTCATAGACGGAATGGTCGGTTTTTGGAGAGAACGATATGCTTTTACATTTACCAATTTTCATATCCGTAATTCACGTACTTTTTCAACAGGATCTAGTTAAGAAAATGGAGGAAATTGGCTCAGATGTGGGAGACAAGCCACGCAAGTCAATGGTCATAGCGGATTGCGGAGCTGAAGTGGTCCCTGAACCTTTCGCAGTCTCCAAGGAATCTGCTTAGACGTCTATTGCATTTTTCTGTTTGTATCTCGTCCTTTTGCGGATACCGATTTTTCGGCGGTACGTTTGTCACGTACAACCAATCTGCAGCTTTGCGCACAACTTTTTTTTATACCGTTGAAAATGTTCATTTCTCAAAGAGAAGCAATAAAATTGATTTTCATAGAAGCATCTCAGTTTGCGTAACTTTTTTGTGTATGTAATCGGCAAAGATCGAGTCAGAAACGTGCACGATCTGGAAAAGGCTGGCCACAGGTGAGTACGGGGGGGAGGCTATTGGCGAGCCGTGAAAGTTCACGCAGGAACCCGGCGCTGTCAGCGGCCGATTGGTTACGTTAATGCTCGTTGCACGTTATTTGCGACGCGCCATCCAATGAAAACGGAAAAGACCTGAAGATCGTGCGTGCGCATGGTTGATTTGGCCTTGTTGAATTTGTTCATTGGACGGCTAGCGATTTACCGCAGGAATGTATCATTTTTTTCTATCGGTTGTAAATAATATGGAAAAGCAACAATGAAGAAAAAACGAATTGGGGTGACGCGTCGATGGAACCTATCCATTTATACCGGGTGTCTTATTTTAATCTTACACCTGATGCATCTCGAAAAAGACTGCTCCGATTAAGTATTGAGTACAATACAACTTTTGGGGTTCGAAGGGGAACGTTAAAAAAATCTATTTTGTACCAAAATTCAAAATGGCGACGTGTTTAAAAAAATGGGAACATGACTTTTTTCACCAAAAAACTTGTCAGGCCAAAACTAACAACTTCTGTAGGAAATTTGTTTTGATCAAGTTCATAATTTTTAGGGTTAGAACACTATTTTTACTATTTTTGCGCTATCCATGGTGAAAGGTCCAAAGAGCCAAGATACCAGGAGACTAAACTCCCATGCGAAGTTAATGAAAAAAGCGTTCCCGAAAATGGCGCTGGGGTGCCGCGAGCCCTATGTATAGTAATATATTGGTCTACGAGGTCATGAAGACAAGCACCCGTATTCATAGATGTTCCTTAAGGAATAAGGATTCCTTGTTCTTCATTCTGAACAAAGAACAAGACATCTTCATTCCTCTAGGAGCGTCTATGAATACGGTTGCAGATCTATTTCCTATGGACGAGGTGTAAGTGATTGGATGAGTTTCTAACCTCGCAACAGACCGAGCGTGACAGCAAATGACAAAATGACGAGCGCGATGAAAGCTCGGGAATTTCCCCATGACCATTTGAAGAAAAACTCTTTTGAAAGCGAGAAAAGGTGAGAAGCAGAAGGGATATTGGCGTCGCTAATTGATCGTAAGTAGGCAATTTATATGAAAATTTTGCACTAGAAACTTTAAATACGTTTTTCTCAAAATGTCGTTCAAAACGGGGTACACTCTCAGAGTTTTCCAGCTACCCATCTCAAATTTTGATCCAACATTCTTTACGCCATTCTTTATCTTGCTACGAAAGCTTTTTTTAATCTTCATATTTTTTAACGATAAACTTCAATTGTAAAAAAGAAAAACTGTTTATTAATTATGTATCATAAACAAAAATACATAAAGAACGACCAACATAAAAAAGTATTTTCCTTCAGCCCGATATACTCATATACCCCCGCGTCCTCTTCTCAGCCGACAAGGGAAGCTGACAAGGGGACAGTACGGCAGTCGGATTTTTGTAATTTTTCGTACTCATGGTACGCGAAGTTCAGAGCTCGAATATTAATATCCCAAAGCAGTTCGACGCCATATTCAGAAATTTTCGAGAAAATTGACTTTGAAGTTTTCGAGCGCATTTTTATCCCACAAAGATGCAACGATATTCGAACCGGGCTCGTGGTGTACCCAGTAGCGCTCGAGTCTAGTAATCGCGGGGTCGCTGGTTCGAGTCTCACTTCGTTTTTTTTTTCTTTTTTTTTTAAATGAAAAAACGCAAGTCATATTTTTAATTATTTCTTGATTATAAACATACATTTTCAAGTATCAATATTTATAACCAACAACATTTTTAGGATGACAATGAAAAACGTCGGGTAAGGAATTGAATACTTTATTATTCGGTCTGTATTCGTTTGTTTTATACATCGGGTGTAATGTTACACGAGCCAGAGTGATAACCATCGTAAAAACAAGGAAAACAGTAATGTTCACGGCATCTCGCACACCGTACAAACGCTACATTGTTACATTCGCAATTTTTTTTCAATACATCGATCGGAAAACCATATCGACGGTTGCCAAAGCAAGCGTTATATTCACATATTTCAACATTTATTCTTCTATTTATATTCCTATGAATCTTCAAGGGAGTTTATGTAAATATTATTACTGGATATTTTTACGTCGCCTATTCGCAATTTCAAGCAAGAGATAATCAAAAATAAGACTTGCATTTATCATTGATAATTATAATTACATATATGTGAATTAGTATAGATTTTATGATTTTTATCCCAGGATTATTTATTTATTTTTTTATAAATAATCACCTATTGTTATATATAAATAATATATGATCATATATGAGAAAATATATAATTATGTATAACTATAATGAATTTTGTACATAAATAACTATATATGGATTTTGTCCATATATAAACATATATAGATATATTATATTAATTATATATAATAATATGTGATTATATACAACAAAAATTTATCGGGATATTTAAATGACGGAGGTATGCGAATTAAAAAAAAATCAAAAACAAAAAAAAAATTCGAAGTGAGACTCGAACCAGCGACCCCGCGATTACTAGACTCGAGCGCTACCGGGTACGCCACGAGCCCGATTCGAATATCGTTGCATCTTTGTGGGATAAGAGTGCGCTCGAAAACTTCAAAGTCAATTTTCTCGAAAATTTCTGAATATGGCGTCGAACTGCTTTGGGATATTAATATTCGAGCTCTGAACTTCACGTACCATGAGTACGAAAAATTACAAAAATCCGACTGCCGTACTGTCCCCTTGTGAGTTGAACTTGAATCCGGATGATCCGGACTCCGGCCCCGTCTCTGCCCAAGAGAATGTGCGAAAGAATATTGATGTACCAGAGATTCAAATTTCGAATGCAGAGGACCTGCTAAACGAATTTCATGTTTCTCTGATGGACATAGTTGATTTACATTTCTAGAGGACGTAAAGATATTTACTTTAATATTCTTATTCGTATATCATATATGAGACTGTGATTGTAACTGGGTGATTTTTGTACTAATGTAATCTCAAGGAATAAGTATTTGTTTATGTGATTGTTTTAACCTGCTACAAAATACAGATATTTGATTATGTTTGATTTTAAAATAATTAAAACAACAATTTCATTTCTAACTTATATCGGTGCTTTTCCTTCATGACCAACCAAAACCACGAATTTGGGCTATATGCGAGCTTTTACCGCGCCATTTGGGCTTCGTAAAGTTCCGCGGTTTGTGGGCTACACAAGCGGCGTCTGGCGGCGGTTTCGCTCACTACAGGTCTGGCAACTCTGCCCGGCTGTCTTCTCCACGGTCGTACGTCTTCTCCGGGCTGTCAGTCAATTTGAAATAGGGATGGGCGATGTTCGAAATATAATCGATTATTAAGAAATCGATATTTTTTCGAAGTATCGTTACGGAAAATCGATTTTTCCCTCTAAACAATCGACGATTCGATTAATCGAGTATAAACAAATATTGGTGAACCATGAACGGGGTTCTTATATTAATGAATCTCTTCGTCGTACAAACCCGATTCTTTTAATCATTTACTAATCAGTTCTATCCATACCTGGAAATGTGCGCAGTTGTATCCACAGATGCCATATTTGGAAAAAGATTGCAATTATTAAGACATAAATTTCATAAATACAATCGGATAAACTTCCGAAAAGCGGAAATTTAATTTCGATCTGAAATTCGGCATACACCTTTTTTCAATATTTTAAGAGATCCATGGGTCGTTCGCATCCTCGCCAGTTCATTAATGGGGTATCCCGTGAAGAGGTGTTTACCCGTGGCGTTCATATTCTTATGTAAAAAAAAAGTTTGGGGTAGCGTTATTTCACTGCCCCGGGTCCGCCAGAATGGGTTAATTCAGCTCCAGCTGGCAAGCCGTAAAAATCTGTCGAGGACGCAAACGACCCATAGGTTCTGGAAACGTATGTAAAATCCGACTTCGCGAAAACATTTTGTCTCTCTATAATTCTGTTCTTTGACTCAAAATATAAATGTTCATGAAGGTGTTGATTAAATGAAAGCGAAAATGGACGTGAGAACCAGCGATCAGGTTAGGGCGTCACTTCGTTCTCGCAATTCGAATCCTAATCCCGATATTTCCGCAAAATGTAGATCGGAGTTTCGGCATTTATTACGGTTCACGCGTTTTTGAGCTCTCTTGTATTCTTTCCCAGTGGTGAATATGTTACGCGGGTGACGATTGACGCTGTCACTGTATTGACGATAAGCGATATCCAATGAAAGTTCCGGTTCAGTATAGAATTTTTGGATTTCTCATTGGATCTCGCGCATTACTCATACGGTATCGCGTACAGTGTGCCAAGTCTTACAATCAGAATTGACTTTAGGTTTGTGTTGCAAAAGATGCGAGGACAAGATGATTTATGATTGGCTGTTATATACCGATCCAGGCGTCACGTCCTGCGAGAAGGCATTACATATATGTATTTCGATGTTACTTTATCAAAATCGAGAATCGATTAATCGATCGCCAAAAAAATCGACAAAATATAATCGATTATTTCACCGAAAACATCGACACTTTCAATTAATCGAAAAACATCGCCCATCTCTAATTTGAAACATAATTTCCCCCTTCCCCGCTCCCCTCACGGCAAATCCAAACAAAGCGCAGAAAGAAAATAAAAACGCCCACCTCCAACGACCTGCACCAGGTCAATATAACCTCACAAATTTTCTTACGAACTTTTCTCATGAATGCTCAAAACAGAACACCGGGATTTTTCATTCTCAGTCGTTCTCTTCAAGTATCATATTAATCTCCTATCAAAAATTTCAGCCGTCTCCGTCTCTCGTTCACACGTCACACAGTGGAGCCCGCCAGGATCGAATAACCGTGCAAAGTCACACGAGATTGCGAGTACGAAATTTTCCTTGCACTCGACGGAGCACAAAACGAACGATTCAACATTCAACTCGACGTAGCTAAGATTCGGAAAAATGTCGTTTCTGCGAGGTTCGGCGAACTACGTGTGGTGCACGACTAGCGTGCTCGGCAAAGGCGCTACCGGCGCTGTGTATCAAGGAGTGAACAAAAACAACGGCGAACCCGTCGCCGTCAAAACGTTCAACCAATTGAGCCAGATGCGGCCGTTGGACGTACAAATGCGGGAATTTCAAGTCCTAAAAAAGGTCAAGCACGAGAACATCGTCAAGTTGCTGGCCATCGAGGAGGAGCAGGGCGGAAGAGGCAAGGTCATCGTCATGGAATTATGTACCGGAGGGAGTTTGTTCAACATACTCGACGATCCGGAAAACACTTACGGCCTTTGCGAAAAGGAGTTTCTTCTCGTTCTGAGTCATCTCTCGGCGGGTATGAAACATCTGCGCGACAATAATCTCGTTCACCGCGACCTGAAGCCGGGCAACATAATGAAATTCGTCGAGGAGGACGGCAGTACGATTTACAAGCTGACAGATTTCGGAGCGGCGCGCGAACTGCACGAAGATCAACAGTTCGTATCGCTGTACGGTACCGAGGAATATTTACATCCCGACATGTACGAGCGAGCAGTTTTGCGAAAGCCGGTCGGCAAGAGTTTCGGCGCTACCGTCGATTTGTGGTCCATAGGAGTAACGCTGTACCACGTGGCGACGGGAAATTTGCCCTTCCGCCCGTTCGGCGGTCGCAGAAACAAAGAAACGATGTTTTACATAACGACTAAGAAAGCTTCCGGCGTCATATCCGGCAGTCAATTGTCGGACAACGGTCCTATAGAGTGGAGCAGCCGATTACCCGACAATTGTCGTCTGAGTTTCGGTCTGAAAAAAATCGTCACTCCTCTGCTCGCCGGTCTTCTCGAGGTGGACGGACAAATGATCTGGAGTTTCGACCGATTCTTCGCTCAAGTTACGGACATCCTGGCGAGAGAAGCCATTCACGTTTTTCACGTTCACAGAGCCGAATCCATACGAGTGTATCTTCATCCGGACGAAAAGTTGGCAGCTTTTCAGAGCTACGTTCAAGAGCAGACCGACGTCGCGAGCCATACGCAAATATTGTTGCACAACGAGACTAGATCGACGGAATGTCTCGCGGACGAAACAATACCGGCTAAGGGATATCCGACGACGAGCCTCGAGGAGCCCTTGATGTTGTTTTCCCGAGAAAACAACAACGTCACACCGAAAACCGATACAATCAGCGAGGAACAATTGACCTTTCCCGTATTTGCAAATCTCGTTTCGGTCGAGAACGACGCTAATCAGGCAAAAATAGCCTGCTCCATCGGCCATTCGTGCAAAAGACAAATCGACAAGATCGCACTCTCGAGCAAATTGTCGATCGACGCCGTTCGAGCCTTCACTCTCCTCGTGTCGAATCAATTGACGCGCGTATTGGAGAAGGCGAACCGAGCGAAAGAGCTGACCAAGGCGATGGAAAACACGGTGAGTGCCCTCGAGGCGAGTGAGAATCTGGCCCGAGAGATAATGGGGAAATACGGCGAGGGTGAAGAGGCCCAACGGGTCTCACTCGATCTTTGTAAAACGTGGCGAAGAGAACTCGACTCGAAGAGCAAACAACTTTTGAGCGAGCTTGCACCGGCGATCGGTCAACTTCATCAGAGGTGCGTTTGTAATCGCGACGTAACGCTCGTTCGTGCCCTTCCTGAGACGATTATTTTGTAGATACGTGCGAGAGGGCAATCTTACGGGCGAATGGGAAAACGGTGTACGTCAGTTGAGCAGCTGTCCATGGACGAGTAAAGCAGGTCAAAGAGCGGCCACTCTCGTTGATAGACTTCGCGACGGTTGGCAACATCTTCTCAGAGACCGAGCAACGCGAAGTCTCACATACAATGACGAGCAATTTCACGTATTGGAGCGTATAAAGGTAAGGGTATCGCGTGTAACGTCAACGGATCGCTATATGATGGAAACACGATACACCAGGCAATAAGCATGAAAGCTACCACTTTTTATATATAAATACGCCAATTTAAGGGATAAGGCCACTGTAACGGCCCAAAAAAAAAGGTTTTTTCACTAATTTTTTGCTCCCGAAATTGAAGGTATTTGAAAAAAAACTTTTAATGGTGTTATCGGGCATACATTAAACTTTATTATAACATTTTTTTACAGTAAAAAAAAACAAAATGGCGGTTCCACAGCTATCTTCCCGGGACATGTTTTGCTTCCAGGGCTCCGCGGCACGCAGCACCACTGGTGCACTTTTGAATCTAGAACAAAAAAAAAACCATTAATCTAGAGGGCTATAGCTAGAGAATGTCGATCGGATTTTAAAAAGTATCAATTTTTGTGGATTTGGCGTGCGTTTGAAAAAAAAAAATTGATTTTTGACGAAAAAAACGGCAAGTTTTTTGTTAATAAAAAATCAATAAATAAAGTTCTTGAAAATTCCGATCGACATTCTCGTGATAATGTAAATGTTCACATCTGGTTAAAATTTCAAGTAAAAAAAATGAAAATTGTTCGAGTTATGCTGCGTGCCATTTTGAAAAACCATGTTTCGAGAAAAACGCGTTTAAAGTTTTGCGAATAGTTTTTTATTGGAAAAAATTAAAAAAAGAAGAAGCACAGGACCTTTTTTTTCTTATTCTAGAGGGTTTAAACTATTTTTTAAGCCAATAAAAAAAAATCGATTTTTCAAAAAATTTACAGTGGCCTTACCCCTTAATCTAACGGCAATTGGATGTCGCTGAATCGAATGGCGGTAATAATTTTGCAATCAATCCCCGAGAAAATGTTTGAAAATGTTTTTAAATGGTTAAAAATCGTTTTATCCGGAACCTAACAATTTTATCGAAAAATATATCAAACAAGAGTTGTTTGGGACATAGAAGTACGTAAAAAAGTATTGAGTGTTCATCTTCGTATCTTCAAAAATAAGGAAGTAAAAAACGAAAAACCATTCAATTGGGGGACGAAAATCACAATGTAAAAAAAAAAATATAAATATCAAGTTCTTATATATCTCAAGTTTTTTTGTTACATTTTGCTTCAGTAAGAGTTGATTTAACTTTCTAGAGATCTTTTTTATTTTTATATATTGTATAAGTATTGAAAAATGACGACGGAACATTGACAAAATTACTGGCTGAGGATCACTCAAACTTTATCTACTCAAAACACACTTATAGGAGGTTCTTTCTATCTTGCGTCCCTTACACTCCCAGAGGTGCTTCGGCTGCAAAGCGATTTTGTCTTGCGGATTTTCATTTTCGTCTTTTTCTCCCTCATTTTTGAAGATGCACAGACGAACGTTTAATACTTTTTGACGTACTTTTATGTCCTAAACAATTTTTGTTTGACATATTTTTCGATAAAATTGTTAGGTTCCGAGTTAAGGCGGGATATACATTTACAACGATCGACAAAACTATTTCTTTTTTTTTTCTTTAAACGACAGAACTATATATGTAGAATACTTTCCCAAAGTTTCAAAGCGAAATTCGAAAAACTTTAAACTTTACAGCCCGTCAACGCTGTGCCTCACCGCTCGGACTCGGAGCGAGCGTGAACTTCAAACGCGTTGTTTTTCAAAACTCCATTATCGAAATTGGCGTGCAGAATTACTCAAAAACTATTGAGCCGATTGAGTTGAAACTTGGTAGAAATATTGATAATATTGGTACCTTTTACTTAACGAGAATTGTTTTCGTAAAATTGAAAAAAAAGACGTTTTTAATCCACATTTTACAGAAATGTTGCGTGAAATGTAGATTTTTTTTTTGTAAACGAGTGCCATTTTCTTAAAGGCCATAGCCGGGTAAGTAGGCAAAAATTGCCCCCGCATTTTTTTCAGCGAAATTTGGAGTATATTCTGAGGTATAAAAAAAAAAAAAAATTTCTGAAAATTTCATGCCCGTCAACGCAATGGTTTTAGATGAATTTTTTTTAAATATCAAAAAAATTAATTTTTTTCCGGAAATGGTACAGTGGATCGATTTGATTTTTTTTGGTACTTGTTCCGATCAAACGTGTTAAGAAATAAAATTATAGAACATCTTGCGAAAGATTTAGGTTTGAAAAAAAAAATAATGTTCCTAGTTTTATCATTTTTTACTATAATCCACTTGGGGTACAATAGCGAAAATTTTTTCATATAATCTTTGGGCACCTTATTGGATTATATAATTTTTTCAAAATCATCGGTTTGGTACGCTACAGTGAAAAAAAAAGAAACACACTTTATTTATATATTTTAGTTATATATCTATATAACTAAAATATATCAATAAAGTCTCATATGTGACTAAATGATCGGCTTGGTACGCCACAGTGAAAAAAAAGAAACACGCTTTATTGATATATTTTAGTTATATAGATATATAACTAAAATATATCAATAAAGTCTGTTTCTTTTTTTTTTCACTTTGGCATACCAGACCGATCATTTTGAAAAAATTATATAATCTAATAAGGTGCCCAAAGATTATATGAAAAAAAATCGTTATTGTACCCCAAGTGGATTATAGTAAAAAAAAATAAAACAAGGAACATTATTTTGTTTAACCCTTAATCTTTCGCAAGATGTTCTATAATTTTATTTCGTAACACGTATGATCGTAATAAGTACCAAAAAAATCGAATCGATCGACTGAAGCGTTTACGGAATTTTTATTTTTTTTATTTAAAAAAAAATCATTTTTCCAAAACCATTGCGTTGACGGGGATGAAATTTTCAGAATTTTTTTTTTTTTTTTTATACCTCAGAATATACTCCTAATTTCGCTGGAGAAAATGCGCGGGCAATTTTTCCCTGCTTACCCGGCTATGGCCTTTGCATTTTCTTCATTTTAATTACCTTCACATAGATACATGTTCTAACTGAAAAAATGTTTCAACTTTTTTGCAAATCAAAGTCTACGGAAAGCTAGACTGCACGCCGATTCGCAACCATTGCGGCAACCTCGCTGTAACACTCTGCCACAGCTCCTTTATTTTGATGAGGAATTAATTTGAAAAAAATTGTTTTGTATACTTAAATATACTATTAAAGTATACCTAAAGTTTCATAATTGTAGAATAAGTATTTCTTAGTTTAAAAAATTCCTCAATATTGCTTATTTTTTTCCCGTCTAAATGTATATCCCGCCTTAAGCGGTTTTTAAACATTTTCTCAGGGGTTGATTGCAAAATTATCATCGCCATTTGATTCAGCGTCATCCAATTACTCTTAGATGAATTTTGCGTAATTATAGTTAAGAAGTGTTGACTTTCGAAATTTTTACTGGACTACGAAGGCTCGGTGGTATATTATCGGCTCGTCTAGGTTACCGAAACGGGACGACGGATCAAGACACTCCTGGAATCGGAGTGCATACCCTCGATAACACAACGCTCGGAATGTCTCGCCGATTGGTACAAAATGGCACAAACCGTTTATCTGCAAGCTCAGATACTCGACAAAGATATGAGCAGCTACCAACGTTCTCTCGAGACTTACTCGTACAAACACTGGCAGGAGAGTACCGAGCGACAGGAAACTCTCATGCGTCTCATCCAACGACTGCCCGATAGATCATTCACCGATCGCACCTCGACACTCTCCGGCTGCATCCAACAACAGGAGGAGGGCACTAAAAAGTGGCAAAATATCTGTCACACGCAGGAAAAAATTGTTCGCGTCATTGGTGAAAATGATACGCTGGTAAAGGAGCTTTTACGCCTGTCGATGCTCCACGAAAACTCCGATATGGATGAAATCGACGATGACGACGGCGAGTACGACCACGACGACGACGACGACGACGACGATGGCCAATAATTCGAACGAAAAGTATGAAACTTGAAATTTCGTTTATTTTATTAACAATTATTCGGGCGATTCGCGTGGCTCGATCAACGAACGAATCCTTTGACGGTGTTTCTGCTCCTTGTGTCGCTCCTGTACACTCTCAAAGTGACGCAAAAGTTTTGTAAAATCGATTCTCTGAAATGTCTCGGTGGTTTTCGGCGCTTCGGCGAGTGTCGATATTGGGATTGCCGCGAGACGACGATGCAGTGTTAAAAAGGCCTCGCTCTGTGGGAGAATCATGACGAGCCCGTAGAGAGCACGCACCAGCGCTTGGTTCCGTTCCCGCTCCAACAACTCGAGCCGCAAGTCTTCGCAAACCAATGGAAACATTATTTTTCGTTGTTTTTTTTTCTTTCTTTTCCATGGCTGTTACGCATTATTGACTCGGAAATTTCCTGACTTTTCCAGGTTTTCCATACAAGATTTGCAAATTGTTCCAGGCAGATAAGTCAAATAAGAACGTAATTTTTTTAAAGATAAATATATGAAAATGTTGAACATTGAAATAAGAATTAAAAAAAAACACTTAAATTCGAAAGATAATTTAAACACTGTAAAGTAAAAAAGAGTACATTGAAAGAAAATACAGAAGCTGTTCTCCATTATAAACAGAAATATTTATGTCGGTGCCAATGAATAAAAAATCAATATCAACACTCGTGTACAATAATAATTGTGTGGGTGTGTATTAGGGTGGCCGTAATTTGGTCTTCGGTAAAAAAAATAACGTCTAGCAAAAAAAAACTAATCAAGATATGAAAAAAAAATCTGTGTAAAATTTGGACGCGCTGGGATAAGGAGAACACGTGCCACCGAGCAGTTTAATGTTCAAAAATACATGCATTTTTTTAATGGCCGCACTAAAATATTCCTTAGTCTCATAATATTAATTTAAAAAATCTGGAATTGGGTACATTGATTATACATATTAAGAGGTACAAAATATATTATTTACTGATTTTTTTCCATCAATTATGTACATTCGTGAGTAGATGGAAAAATTAATAGAAAATTTGAAAACGGACGTGGCGGTTTGGCCACATTATGGCGGGAAATCGACGCAGTGAATTAATTATCGGAGCGGATTTTTTATGCAAATAATAATGTAATAATCGTGTACTGAATGCTTCAAAATAATATTTTTTTTCTTGAGCCTACGAGAAGATTTTCCAACTGTAGTGGCGATAATACAAAATATAGTGCAGACAAATAGTTCGAAATTTGGTCGTGGCGCTTCGTCCGCTCATTTTTACCGACCGAGTTTGTTTGCCATTGTTGGACATAAAAAAAAATATAACACGTGAAATATTTGCGTTTCTGCAAATTTATTTCGATTTTACGATGCGGTTCCAAACGGTATCAAGTTTTCCAGTCAGACTTTACTTTTCTGCTCGATAAAGACATTGATTTCCTTATTAGTCCCGAATCTATTGCGTTTTTTGAATTATTTAAGATTGATTGTACTTTTCTCGACACCAATGTATCTGTTGGGGACTGGAACGAGAGTTATCAAATGGGCGCGCAATTGATAAAAAAAAAAAAGAGTCCGTAATGATATAGCGGAGCGGGGGATCAAACTTATCACCGATTATAACAATCGATTGAATTATGATGAAGATCAAATACAATTTATTCTTCAGGTTGTCGCTGAATATCAAAAAAAAATTCCGAACTTAAACAAATATACTCTACTTCAATCATTTCATAGATGAACTGCTATTACTTATGTAATATTTCATGTAAAGGTACAAATTGGCGGATCGTGATTGATAAAAAAAATCAATAAATAATATATTTTGTAACTCTTAATATGTATACTCAATGTACCCAATTCCAGATTTTTAAATTAATATTATCAGACTAATAAATATTTAAGTGCAGCCATTAAAAAAATGCATGTATTTTTGAAAATTAAACCGCTCGGTGGCACGTGTTCTCCTTATCCCAGCGCGTCCAAATTTTACACACATTTTTTTTTTCATATCTTGATTAGTTTTTTTGCTAGACGTTAAATTTTTTTACCGAAGCCAAAATAACGGCCACCCTAGTGTGTATCTACAAATCGAATGCAAATGTATCAAGCTTTAGAGTAAATTATTACGGTGAATAAGTTCTCGCTGTTTCACAACAGATGGCGTTACCAGAACTGCGCGCGTGTAGTTTAAAGATAGTAACGCATTTATAAAGGAGTAGGGTAAAGTTACCTTTTTGGGACCCCACCAATTATTGACACTTCTTTCCTGCCTACATAGTGGTCCTTAAAGTGCCAATAATTGCGCACCTCACCCTACTCATTTCGCCGAAGGGCAAACAACTTTTTTTTGTCATAGTGTTAAACATGTCAAACCTCGTGCAAAAATAAAGTATTTGCGTAGAATTTTACTACACTAATTTTTTTTAAAACTATAGCTGAAACACACAGAATTCTTGTTGAGACTTGCGGCGACCATGCTCTGTCGAAAACAACATGCATAAATTGGTTTTAGACGCCTCAAATAATGATTTTGATGTTGGAGGCATTACGTGTCAGACGCTAGCTGAACTTGCAGAATCATTAGGAGTTGATCACACAATAGTATCGAAACGGCAGGTCAACAATTCTATTCTTTATTTCTCTATTCTCAGACATCTCTCTCTTTAACCCAAGACGGTCACATCTCATGAGAATCCCGTGGTGGTCACATGGGGTGTGTCACACCCCAAGCACTTTAGAGCGCTGTAGCATTTCGTAGAATTATTTTGGGGGCTCAACAAAAATTGAGAACATATTTCAAACGTTTCTCTATTATCCTATCCAAGAACGGAACGAAAATTTTAGTTTGAAGTATGTTTAAAAAATTCTTGAAAAAAAAATTCGCGAAAAAGCTCTTCTTTTTTACAAAAAATGCTGTATTTTTTTTTTGTTTTTTGACATATCAACAAAATTCAAGCAGGGTCTGATTTGTGAAAGCATTCTCTTTCTGGTGAGTATAATAGTTTTTGTGGGTTTTTTAAAAAGTATATTTATTCCGCACTATGAATATGCGGGTTTCAGCGGCAAAATGATGTACAAGATGTCGATGGCCTGGGGTGTGTCACACCCCATGTGACCGTCTTGGGTTAAATATCTCTATTATGGAGCAGGTTTAATCACAAACATCTTTATTCCGAAATATCTCATGTCTAAAACACTTCTCTGTCGAAGCATCTCTATTCGTAAAGATCACAATGCCACAAAAATTCAGTTCTGAAACATGAATGCTCTTAAATATCTCCATTCCACAATCTTACGTATCCGAAACGTTTCTATTCTTAAATATCTGTATTCTTCAAAATCTCATGTGACAATATTGTTTTTTTTTTTTATATTGCATAGTTCATTTGTTATTAACAATTATTCGACGATTTTTTAGGCAAATATTTGTAAAGTGAAACATTTTGTCGGATAATTGTTAATAACAAATGAACTATGGAATATAAAAAAAAATCCTACGTATTTTCATGGACAATGTATTTTTCAAGATATATTCAACATTTCAAGTGAATCGGTTGAAAATTGTCCGAGTTGTTTCCGGCCAACTTAAAAATGCAATTTTGAGATAAACGCTGCACAGCCGCTATTTTGAAATTAATCGCTACAAATTTTTTTTTTGTATACAGTCACTGATATGTATGATAAACGCCCCTTTTGTAATCTCGATTTATATTGTAGTTTTTCTGAAAAAAAAAATCCCCAAAAAGCCTATTTTTTCGGCTTTTAGAATGGCCTAATCCCTTAACCCTGCTTCAGAATAGAGATATTTAAGAAGTGAGATGTCTGAGAATAGAGACATAAAGAACAGAGTTGTTTACATGCTTACCCAAACATTCGAAAGCATTAGGAATTATTTTTTAAATTACAGCATTAATTTTCCCGAAAAAAAAACAGCGAGAACTTATTCAACATCCCAATAGTTTTTAGTTTTTGAAATGTTCGATGTTTGGCACTGACATAACTTATTTTTGTATATAATAAAGAATATCATGAACATTGAAAATATATAAAAGTATTAAGGGCGGGGTAAAGTATTTAAATTTTTTTTCATTTTTTTTAAATTTTTTAAATAAATGCATAATATATCAAGAATATTGTGTTAAAATTTCAAGTCGATCGGAGTAAAATTGACGAAGTTATGAGTATTTGAGCGTCTATTGCTCCATGCCGTTCTCTTCTCTTCTGCGTTTTTCAAACCGTTTTTCTGAGACTTGTCATATTTGAAGTCCGTGTGCACGATAACTCAAAATCTACTGGACCAATCGCTTTGAAATTTTGCACAGTACTTCTTCACATAATTCACCAGGTATTGTCGAGAGCTTTTTTGTTTTTTTTTTTTAATAGTTACTAATTTTTCAATAACAAATTAGCCGATTTTTTTAGCACAAATCGGGTTTTTGGCTCCCAAGTGCTACGAAAAATCAAAAAATCGAAAAAAAAAATCCTCCCGTCATTACCTCGAGAAACATCTCCTTTAACAAATGCATTTTGCTTTTTTTGTCTCAAATGATTCTGTTGCGAGTTATGGTGCACACCGCAAACCAACTTTTTTTCGAGGCGCCTCCAGCGTTTAATTTTCACTCGCTCAATTTTGAATATTTTGCAATGCAAATTTAGGAGAATGTTGTTCAAATGTTACTTTATTATATGTAAATTTTTCAATAAACGAACACTATTCGTTACGCCAAAAAAAATCTTAAAAACATGCCTTTTTTTCGCCGAATTAACTTTACCCCGCCGTTAATTGTTTTACTTTCCATTTCCTGTTTTCAAGTTGACTTTGATTATTCGTAATTCTTGCAAAAATGCCAGATAATTAACATTCCCTGACTTTTTCCTGATTATTCCAGGAGGAAAGAAGTTCCCTGAGTTTACCCTGCTTTCCATATGCGTAACAGTCATGATCTCTTGTTACATTCCACAATATTGTATCACCGTAATATACGTACATGTAAATATAGGCGATTCGATAAGTTGAACGAGCTTGTCTACTTCAGCCAAGAATTCTACCGTCACCTCGATATTCCCACTGTTGTCGTTGTGATCGTTCGAGATAGGTCGTCAAGGATGATAAACGTGAAACAGCGTTTTGAGATAAAAATGAAGTCAAGGTTCACGGTGAGACAAAAGATAATCCTTGCGATGCTTTTTGTTCGGTGACGTACGAGACGATCGTTGATCTGAGCAGGGTTGCGAAAGTTGTAATGAAAAAGTAATGCATTATTCATTACTTTTTTAATGGGTAATGAAAAAATATTTCATTACCCATTACATTACATTCAGTAATTGAAAAAAAATCCATTACTCATTACATTATATTTTGTAATGTAAACAATTTCCGTTACTCGTTAAATTGGATTTTGTAATGTAGAAAATGTCCATTACTCATTACATTTTATTTTGTATTGTAAACAATTGCCATTACTTATCACATTGCATGTTGTAATGTGAAACATTTTCATTACAAAATGCAACGTAATGAGTAATGGAATTTTTTAAAATTACAATACATATGGTAGTGGAGCAATGGAATTTGTTCACATTACTAATGTAAGGTAAAAAAATCTCCATTACTCATTACAAGGTAATATGGATTATTATTCATTTCCCATCAGGTCAGATCGACCCAGTGCAAAAACCGCTGCCCCTAATGGGAAGCGAATAATAATCCTCATTACATCGTAATGAGTAATGGAATTTTTTTTACATCGCATTGCATTTGTAATGTGGAAAAATTCCATTACTCATTACCTTACATTTTGTAATGTAAAGAAAATCCATTACTCATTACATTACATTTTGTAATGTAAAATATTTTCATTACTCGTTACATTGAACTTTGTAATGTAAAAACATTCCAAAAATTAATAATCCAATGTAATGAGTAATCGCAATTGTTTGCATTACAAAATGTACTACAAACAATGTAACAATCATTTTCTTTATATTTTGTCATGTAAAATATTTCCCTTACTCATTACATTGGACCTTGCAATGTAAAAAAAAATTCCATTACCCATTACATTGTAATGAGCAATAATCCAACGTAATGAGTAATGGAAATTGATTACATTACTGAACGTAGTGTAATGGGTAATGAATTTTTTTGTTCAATACAAAATGTAAAGTAATGAGTAATGAAAAAGCTAATGCATTAAAAAAAGTAATGCATCATTTGCAACCCTGGATCCGATGCTTTGCGCAACTACGCGAACGCACACGATTATTAAAAGGATACAAGGAGCTGACGAGGCGACAGGCATGCTCGTAGTTTCTCGTCAAGAAGCAGAGAGCCAACGTCGCGACGGGATTGTGACACCAAGACTCGTACAGGCAGATAAATAGCTCGCGACTTTCCTGGATGGGAAGGCAAACGATGAGGCGTGTACATATTCGAAGAGATTACGCTCACGAGTTAGCCGCGCGTACCTCTGAATGCAAATCTTTGAGCTTCTTACGAAGGTCGAACAGCTCCGAGCTCGTGAGTAATATTATGTTCAACGTTTGCACCATTATGCAAGCGAATCGTAGATTTTGCTCCTTGAGCAAGATCTTTGCCAATATTTTGTATATATCCTCGGGACTGAGGAGGAGGCACAGCTCCCGTATGATGAAGGCACCTCTGTCCTCGAGGAGATGCCTGTCGGTTGAAAAAAGCCTCAGCAAATTAACGATAAATTTGGTGAAATACTTGTTAGCGCCGTCGACGACGACGGCGTTCTCGAGGGCCGAGTGGCCAACGCTGCTTTTCTCCTCCTCCTCGTTGCTTATTTCCTCGATCCAACGCGAGCCTATTATCTCGGCCATTACGACGAGATTCTGTTGAACGACCTCGTCGGACGTGTCGCTGAGGGTGCGCATCAAGACCGGAAAGAGATCGTCGATGTGACGATACATTTTGCGCGGAATGTTCTCAAAGAGACGATGAATCCATTTTAAAACGGCAACTTTTGTCTGGACCGATGTGTGCATCAGATGTTTCGTCAAGACTTGAACGACGCTCGAGAGATCGAGGCTCTCCGCGAGAGAGCCCTTATCCTCGTCGCCGTTGCCCCGCTCGTTAACGAGCTTCATCAGATCGGCGTTCACCCGACTGGCCGTTTCCTTTATACTCTTGCGGGCGTCGCCCTCGTAAGCGAGACACGGCAGTATCGCCACGAGGATCCCCGAAACAGAGGGCAACATCGACACACCGGACAATTGTACGAATTCGCTGATCCACGTTATCGCGGTAAGCTGAAGTATCTCGTCTGTACTTTGAGCGTGGGCGATAAGTATATTTATCATTGCTGGAAAATCAACGCGGGCAGGATCCGACTTGACGCTGTGCAAAAATTCTCCCAGTACAGTGTCCGTTATTTTTTTTATCTCCGGATTCGGATCCTCCAATATTCTGTACAAACCGTCAAGGATTTCGGGCAGAAAAATAATAAAATCCATATCTGGCACCGCGTCCAGTACGGAAACCCATGCTATCACGAACTGGCGGCCGAACGAATTCTTCGTATAAATTCGTTCTCTCAACAAGGGCATGAATCCGACGAGATCGAACATTCCGCTCTCCGTTACAATGTCCTGAAAAAGTGTTTGATTTTTCTCAACGGCGGACAAGTTTTTTTGGCACTAACCAAAAGCGTCAGGACTGCGCTCTACAATTATTAATATTGGTTTCTGAGCCGAATGTCGGTTTAAAAATTTCAGCTGTGTCTCGCTCGTAACGGAGCTTTTGAAACTCATTCAATGCGGTACCTTCATCAGACGATCCAAGAGTTCCGTCGCCATTTTAACCGTTTGCTCGGAATCGCAAGCCAGCTTGCTCAATGCTCCGAATATATCTGTGAAGAGCGGCAGTACGGCTCCTCTCGCGATCTTTACCACGTTGTAGAGACTCTCGCAGGCGTAGTATCTGACGTGAACGTCGGCATCGCAGAAACAGGCCAATATCGGATGTACGAGGTCCTCCGTGTATTGAGACGCCTCCTTGCCGAGGCCGACCGCAATGGCAGCCAAGCCTATCAGACCTCCCTTTCTCGTGTGTGAATTTTGCGACGTTGCGAAATCCTGTCCGAGGACTTTCAATAGACGCTTTATTTGCACGGTATTGTTCCGAGCGCTGAATTCCTTCACCATTCTGTCAAACCATTCGGGTTTACCTTATCGCTGTACATACTTCACCACCCCCCATCTCTCGTACATAACCTCAAACTTACTTTTCAATCTCTACCGCGGCCGGTTTTCTCTTCTCGTACAACTTGTCGCTGAGAGATCGGACGCAGGCCGCACTCAGCGGTGCGTAATCCCGCTCGGATATCATCCTCTTGTTTCGTTGCTCTTATACAACACAACGCGACTTTCCAACCTACTTTACATCCGCAGGACTGAGTGACCATTTACCACTGCGATTATTTACCGCTCAGCCGTCGCGACTCTTGTCACTTTGACTGACGTCGCCGCAGCGACTGTCATGGACGTCACACTTGCTCCTGCGACGGCCAATATTGTACTCGATAGGCGGCGATAGGCAACTAGCTGAAGTAGTCTCTCGACTTGAGAGGGAATGATACCTCATCGCGGTCGGTATGGTAGAACAATTATAGATTCCCAAAAATCTCTGAAACGGCTCTTCAGATCCCGTCGAAACTTTGCCAAACGACGTCAAATACATAGACGAATAGCTGTCAACCCCTCAAATTTTCTGAATTTGAGAAACAAAATGTAGATTGGCTTATCATAAGCCAATTTAGTTTTTTTTCTCTCAAATTAAGAAAACTCGAAGGGCAGACAGGTATTCGTCTATCTATTTGACATCGTTTGGCAAAGTTTCGACGGGATCTGAAGAGCCGTTTCAAAGATTTTTGGGAATCTATAATTGTTCTACCATACCGACCGCGATAAGGTGTCATTCCCTCTTAACATCCGCAGAAACTAAAGGGAAAAGTTACTTCGAAAAGTACTTTAATCCAAAGAATCGGCGATGGCCTATTTACTATACACTTTCGAGAAGAACTGTTATTTCGATCAATAGATTAAGAAGTGGTCATGAGATTGCGGCAATAATGAAGAAGAGGCAAATCACATCCTTCGGCACCGTAAAAACTACGAAACAGATCATTTTTAATGCAAACAAATTTTAAATGCTCGAAATTCCCGCCGTTTTGCCTCGCTTCCTTCTTCGCTCCATGGACAGGTCCACAGTGCAGCCAATCGTCCAATTTATCTGCAGCATCAATCTCTCTATTCAAGCGACGTACATATAATGGATAAAATCCGTTTACTGCTAATTCCGAGATCTATGTACACGCTGTATGGGTTCACTAATCCCAAAGCCTTCTCTTCATATCAATAACAAACTCAAAAAATCCCCTCGACTTGAACATTTTCAATTTTTATTGCTTTTTTGTTTGTTTCTTAATGAAACAAATTATTGGAGGTCAGACCTACTTAAGGCAATTTGCTTTCTGACAGTTTTTCAATCGTCGCGGCGCCATCTATCGCATCCGAAAGACAGCGCGACGTTTTCATTGCGAAAAACGATTCGTAACAATCTCAATGTTTTCTTTTTTTTTCCTTTTTTTTCTTTCTAACGTCACTACGGTCATCATGTTTGTATGAGAACGCAGAATACTTCAACTGCGCTGAGAGAAAGTTTCCGAACAAATGTTGAAAGTACAAATCCTCGTGCAAACTCTCCGTAACGTGCCGTCGTACTGTCAACGCTACCCTCGTGTACAGAAAATAGTCAACAGGAATCACCGAGCGAGCGAAGAAGGGGCAGGTGGAATTGTGAAACACAAGTAGATTGAAAGAGGAGAAACAAGCGAAAAATCAAATTCGTGAGTAATCTAGACGCTATTGTCAACACTCGATCGAAATGGTAGAAAATTCCTCAGCGTGCAATTTGAGGCACACCACTCGTCACTTGCTTCATATCGTTTTTCTATAATTCCAAAGTAGCGAAAATTGCATTTCCTGCTTAGATCCCGGCAAGACGAGCGTCTTCGTAGCCCGGTGCAGGCGTGTGAGCGCTACGCAGCGTACGCAGCAGTCTTCGTAGTCGCCGATCTTCGGCGATAAAAAAGAACTATAGTCCGACCGATGCAGTGATCGAAGGAGCGTCTTGCTCGCCGACGGCGCGTCGCTTCCCGCTCAAAAATGAGTAAAATGTATTCGACGGCGAATCTTTCCGACAAGGAGCTCAAGGAACAAGGCAACCGTCTCTTCGGTCTGCACAAATACGAAGATGCGGCGAATTGTTATACCAAGGCTATCGTAAGTAGACCCGCCGTATCTAATGGCCGGAGATAAATGTGCCTTTCGAAGATGCTCGCCGGCTGACGACGCGGGATAAAAATCTTTCAGATAAAGAATCCGATGCAACCGCCCTACTTTACCAACAGAGCGCTCTGTCACTTGAAGCTAAAACACTGGGAGTCTTCTTGTCAAGATTGCAGGCGTGCGTTGGATATGGATCCGTGCTTGGTCAAGGGACATTTCTTCTTGGGCCTGGCCCTGTTGGAGTTGGAGCTCTACGACGAAGCGATAAAGCACCTTCAACGAGGTAAGGCGACGCGAATATCGTCGAACACGTCGTCGGGACGTCACTAAAACGAGGCTACTCGCGTCGACAGCCGTAGATCTGGCCAAGGAGCAGAAACTAAACTTTGGCGACGACATGACGAGTATGCTGAGACAAGCGCGCAAACGTCGCTTTCAATTGAGGGAAGAGCAAAGAGTTGCCCAAGATATCGAGTTGCAGTCTTATCTCAATCAGTTGATAATCCAAGATGCGGAACGGCGCTTGAGGTTGCTGAAGGAAGGCGAGGAGGCAGCCGGGACTGCGACCACCGCCGATCGAACGCACGTTTCGCCAAACGACGATGGCGCCACTACCGAGCACAAGAGCACCGAAAAACAAGAATCTGCCATGAGAAATCCCTCGGACGAGCCTCCACTCGACAAGGAAGAAATCGAAGAGAGGAGAGACACGTGTATCACTCGGCTCAATGATCTTTTCGCTAAGGTCGACGAGAGACGACGGGTATGTTCCATCCACTTTGGTCACAATTGTACAAAGGTAGCGGTCACTCCAAGTGTTTCTCGTTTCATTGTTTCGCGTTATGACGAAAACTGGCGATCGCGGAGACAGAAGAGAGAAGTGCCGGACTACCTTTGCGGCAAAATCAGCTTCGAGATTCTCCAGGAACCGGTTATAACACCCAGTGGAATAACGTACGAGCGAAAGGACATCGAAGAACATCTGCAGAGAGTCGGACACTTTGATCCTGTGACGCGCGTACGTTTGACCCAGGATCAACTGATTCCAAATCTGGCGATGAAGGAGGTCGTCGATTCGTTCCTCCAGGAAAACGAGTGGGCATTGGATTATTGATAATCTCTCTCTATCTCTCTCTTTCTGATATTTTCATGAATCGTACATCTCGGTATTTCTAAGACTGGTATCAAAGTGTAAATGGATTACACCCACACAGGGACGGAATGATTATAACGAATCCGTATTCGCCATTCGCGAAAAATGAGCGCAATCGCTTGACGCGCGCTCGGATTTCGCGCTATTGTAAAGATATATTTGTAAGTAATATACGGCGAGTGATAGATTCGTTGTTATCGAATGTGAACCAACGCGATGCGTGCCCCAGCGATTAAACGAAATCACTCCGACGATGTATCAGGCTCCAAAGCTACTGGTGCTCGTATGTGCATTTTATCTTTGAAAATTGTCCCGACTCGTTATTCAAGCATAAAATCATTTATTTCAAGACTGTATATTTTGGCACGTCCGAGGCGTGTACGAATATAATGGTTTCGCCGATAATTGCCGTTTCTCAATCGCCAAACGCTCGTCGATGCTCTATCGGGGATCGCCGGGGAATAACGATAAAAGGGCGAGGGACGTAGCCGCGAGTGCCACGAGAGGTGGTACGATCCATTGATAGTAGGCGGACCCTTCAATCGCCGTTGTAAACGCGATCAAGTATGCCAATAAACGTAGCAAGTTCGCGCTGAATATTCGACGATTGTTTTCGTTGGGAGGAGCCTCGATGGTAGGTATCTCGACGTGTCCGAGAGAATGCCAGGATGTCAGAACGAGCCAACTGAAGAGCATCGTCGTGTCCTCCGTCGACAATCGCGTCTCGTGCCTGATGAACAATTGAACGTTTAAGGAGTTGCGTGTAACGGGAATGTGGCTGATGCTGCTCAGGCATCGACGAGTATTTGCACGTTACCGAAAATTCGTCGCCCACACGAGCGCCGATGGCATCGCGGGAATCGCGGCAAAGCTCCATGTTACGAACAGAAGCAAATTATTCAGCAAAAGTCCCTTTGACATTTTCGTCGACGCTGAAGCAACGTCTACGGCGGGGATGGATTTTTCATCGTTTGGCCCGATCACGTTGTCGCTGCTCGAAGATTCTATCGCGCTCGTTCCGCGACGTTTTCGCTTTCTTTTTGCTCGGCCGAAGCGAGGAATCAAATGACGCACCGAAGCCATGAACAATTCCTCCAGATAATCCTCGTACATTTTCGTCAATTTTAGAAAATACAGGGGCACGCACAGCAGCATGGCGACAGCCCCGCAGCTCACGGATGCCAGTGACAAGAGGATGAACGTCGTGAGAATTGGCAAACGATCGAAGCCAACCATTAGCCAATCGAACCACGAGCTTGGTATAGATACGATTCGGGCTAGAAACCTGCAACGAGATCAAATGCCATTCGGTAACAGCAGGTTCATCACGATGAAACGTTCGATTTTTTTAAACATTATTTGCATCCTCAAAGTGTTTAGAACACGTGGGTTTGTTTGTCTGGATTGTCAAAAACACACATTAAATACGATTTTTTAATAATGTTAAACTTCAAATGTGCTTTTCTGAAAACAGGATTTTTCAGCTCCCGGGGCGCTCTAAAGCTTCAACGGATGAACCGATTCATATGAATCTGCGCAGTTTAAAGGAAATTCGATTTGCGAGGCCATTAGGAAGCGATTTTTGTCAAAAATTGATTTAGAATTTTTTTTCCCGTCTATTGAAGCAAAAAATTGGGGTTTTTTTTCAAACGGATGCCATTTTGTTATCCCGGGGTTTTTCGGAAAACAAAAAAGATAAGGACCCCAAATTTAGTCTATTTTAAGGCTTCAGGTCACAGTAACGGGTATAAACTCATGTGCGAATTTAACAATTTTTATTCGTATGAAAAAGTGATTCACTCCTACAATTAATTACACATCTATTTAGTATGAATATCAAGCCGTTAGTTTTTTTTTCGATGTACAAAATGACCGACTACTAATATTTTCTTTTATTTTTTTAGGCGCTCCGCGGCGTGACATTTAGCATCCACAATTTTTTACCTAGAACGAAAAACAAAAATTCTCGTCAATCTACATTGGAAAACCTAGAGAAGTACGTACGGAATGTAAGAAAGTATTGTTTTGTTCAAAAGTTGTAGGTATTTGAACTTAAGAATTTTATTTTTTTTAAATAGTAATATTTATTAAATTTTAAATTTGAAGTAAATCGAGTGAAAAATGTTGAAGTTATTTGTCATGCCAATTGGAAAACAGCTGTTTCGAGAAGTTTCGAGTAGTCGGCCATTTTGAACACAGAGAAGAAAATTCTAACAGCTTGATATTCATACTAAATAGATGTGTAATTAATTTTATGAGTGAATCACTTTTTCATCCGAAAAAAATTTGTTAAATTCGAACATGATTTTATATCCGCTACTGTGGCCTAAGGCCTTAATCATATTTAACCCGTTTTTGTTTCAAATGAATTGACAAGGCTATGGGGCGCCCCGTGCAGACCAAAATACGCCGCATATGGCATTATTTGACGGGAGCTGTAGCCGCCATTTCGATTCTTTTTTTAATAAATAGAATTAGAATTTACTCTCCATTGATAGAAAAATAAAATACGTTGAAACCAATTTCCAAAAGTATTGATTTTATATTTTAAAAAAATCCCGAAGTTCATGCATTTTTCATGCCTTTCGACGGTAACCTGCCCTTGAGAGAAAAACAATAATTATCCAAGTTTTTCATCAAGACGACGATACCTCGAGCTCCGCTCGATTCTGATTAGGCGGTCTTTCAAAATTATCAAATAATTCGACGTTTATATATTTTTTTTCTTTACCCGAACAAACAAATGTTCGCAAAAATAGCCAAATATTAAGGGGTTAGCCCCACTTGCGATTTTGAAAAAATCGATTTTTTTTATTGCATTTTTTCGAAGTATAAGTATATGAGAATATGTCCTGAAAATTTCAAGTCGATCCGAACAAAATTGACTGAGATATGAGCGTTGAAAGAGCAGAATCCGTTGTGTAAACGACCGGCTAATTGAAACTTTAAACGCGTTTTTCTCAAAATGGCATTTCTGAAGTCGGTGATCAAGATTACTCGAACACCAATGAACCGATCTTCTTGAAATTTTGCAGGCTTATTTAATACATAAAAATGTAGTCTTTAATCGTTCGATTTTTTCGTTAAAATCGAACCATTAACTTTGACTGTCCGCCATTTTGTGAAAAATGAATATTTTTTAAAATCCTTCGATTAAAGACTAGTTTATACTTATATTTGACTAAATCCATCCGCATTTTTTTTTCCAGATGATCCACTTCGCCGCAATGTTGGTCACCGCAAACCGTGTATATAAAAACATTATTTCATTGACGGCCATTTGCCACTAAACAATGTAATATTTTTCAATAAAAAAATTACTGAAAGTTCTTCAAGATGTGTTCTTTAAGACGGTATATTGATCGATTAAAAAAGTTTTGTAGTTTTCTTTAAAAAAAAATCATGAAAAAGGCCTTTTTTGCGCTACAAGTGTGGGTAGCGCCTTAAGGGGTAAGGCCACTGTAAATTTTTTGAAAAATCGATTTTTTTTTATTGGCTTAAAAAATAGTTTAAACCCTCTAGTTTAAAAATAGTTTAAATCCTTTTAACTTCTTTTTTAAATTTTTTCCAATAAAAAACTATTCGCAAAACTTTAAACGCGTTTTTCTCGAAACATGGTTTTTCAAAATGGCACGCAGCATAACTCGAACAATTTTCATTTTTTTTACTTGAAATTTTAACCAGATGTGAACATTTACATTATCTTGAGAATGTCGATCGGAATTTTCAAGAACTTTATTTATTGATTTTTTATTAACAAAAAACTTGCCGTTTTTTTCGTCAAAAATCAATTTTTTTTTTCAAACGCACGCCAAATCCACAAAAATTGATACTTTTTAAAATCCGATCGACATTCTCTAGCTATAGCCCTCTAGATTAATGGTTTTTTTTGTTTGTTCTAGATTCAAAAGTGCACCAGTGGTGCTGCGTGCCGCGGAGCCCTGGAAGCAAAACATGTCCCGGGAAGATAGCTGTGGAACCGCCATTTTGTTTTTTTTTACTGTAAAAAAATTTTATAGTAAAGTTTAATGTATGCCCGATAACACCATTAAAAGTTTTTTTTCAAATACCTTCAATTTCGGGAGCAAAAAATTAGTGAAAAAACCTTTTTTTTGGGCCGTTACAGTGGCCTTACTCCTTAAGTCTTTTTTAAAGCCTTGTCTTTACCGAGCATTGCCCAGTCGACGGTGTAACAATGTTACCGTGTCGAAAGAACGAATGATGCATTCTCGAAACATAGCCACCAAAGCGTATTATTACCTTTGCCTGCGAGTCTTATTCCGTGATAATCCAGAACGAACGATAAAAAAAGACGTATGTCATCGTACCTCGTGGCGACATTGTGAGTGACCGTCCCAAAAGCTACGATGAGACAGCAAGCTGTAATCGCTACGACGTGAAGGAGACCCAGAGCGACGAGAGTCTCGACGAGAAAATCGAAAATCGCAGCAGCGAGAACGAATATTCCGAGCGTTATTGTCAGAGTACGAGGGGAGCTGTCGAGTCTCGTTGCTATTCCCAGCAGACACAGGGATACGATTATCGGATAGACGGTGGGCCATCTGTCTCGCACCAAGCAAGCGACTCTGTCGACGATACCAGCGCGTCGAATTTCTACTCTGTAGGAATATTCGGGCCCGAAGCTCATCCTCAATACGGCGTCGTTCCTCTTTCTCGTCAAATACACGACGAAACGCCGCTGCTTTTTCGCAAATTGTCCGTCCCTGTTGAAAATCGATATCGATTATATTCGTATTTATAATGTACGGTCAATGAGCGAGTTACGAACTTTTTATCGTTCGCCACCACGGCTCGAACTTGACTGCTGCTGCTGCTCGTTTGTCCGTCGTCGAAACTCGACGTTTCCGTTAATTCAAATATTGCACGGGGCGATTCGTCCTCGTTTTTATCGAATCGCGACGACTGACGATCGGACGAACGAGTTCCATCGGGCAGAACCTCGATCTCGACGTTCACCGCATCCCGGATGTCGGCCAATACGGCGTAATATCTGAGGCTACCTTGGAGGCTCGTGACGACGCTGTAAGGATTCGGAGACCACAAGCCGCCACCTAGCGGGAGGAAACTAAAAAGTTCCGTTGCACCGGCGCTAATCGTGCGATCCTCCAGGCGAATCGTTCGCTCGACACGATTGTACAGATCAACGTGGATCTTGACGGATGAGGCGGCGCTCCTTTTGTCGCGCAACTCCTCCATCGGTATTCTCACGACGACATGGCTAATTTTCCATCCTCTCAAATCCTTCCGTTCAATATCAACGCTCATGCGAGATCGATGTTGGCGCGGATCCGATAACAATCGCGTGCGATTGGTTATATTCCAGCCCCACTCGCTGTAACCAAAAAAATCTTCGTTCATATTGCAACGACGATACAGAGTACAAAGTAGGGTGGCCCAAATTTGAGTTCTATTTTTTTTTCTTCTTTTTCTCACTATCCAATTATCTTCGTTAAGGAGTAAGGCCACTGTAAATTTTTTGAAAAATCGATTTTTTTTTATTGGCTTAAAAAATAGTTTAAACCCTCTAGTTTAAAAATAGTTTAAATCCTTTTAACTTCTTTTTTTAATTTTTTCCAATAAAAAACTATTCGCAAAACTTTAAACGCGTTTTTCTCGAAACATGGTTTTTCAAAATGGCACGCAGCATAACTCGAACAATTTTCATTTTTTTTACTTGAAATTTTAACCAGATGTGAACATTTACATTATCTTGAGAATGTCGATCGGAATTTTCAAGAACTTTATTTATTGATTTTTTATTAACAAAAAACTTGCCGTTTTTTTCGTCAAAAATCAATTTTTTTTTTTTCAAACGCACGCCAAATCCACAAAAATTGATACTTTTTAAAATCCGATCGACATTCTCTAGCTATAGCCCTCTAGATTAATGGTTTTTTTTTTGTTCTAGATTCAAAAGTGCACCAGTGGTGCTGCGTGCCGCGGAGCCCTGGAAGCAAAACATGTCCCGGGAAGATAGCTGTGGAACCGCCATTTTGTTTATTTTTTACTGTAAAAAAATTTTATAATAAAGTTTAATGTATGCCCGATAACACCATTAAAAGTTTTTTTTCAAATACCTTCAATTTCGGGAGCAAAAAATTAGTGAAAAAACCTTTTTTTTTTGGCCGTTACAGTGGCCTTACTCCTTAAGAGAAAAAAAAATTGTCGCGGAAGCTGCGAGTGGTCAAGAAATATTTAGAGGTCGCTCAAGCCTCCCAAAAATTCAATCTTCATTTTAAAAAAACGGATTTTTTCTGTTTTTTCGTTCACTTATCACCCGTTAATTTTACGCGTTATAATTTAAGGCGGGATCTACATTTAGACAGGAAAGAATAAGCAGAATTGAGGGATTTTTCAACCTAAGAAATAATTATTCTACAATTATCAAACTTTAGGTATACTTTAATAGTATAACTAAATATAAAAAAACAATTTTTAAAATTAATTCATCATCAAAATGGCGCAGCTGTGGCAGAGTGTTACAGCAAGGTCGCCTTGGGAGTTGCGAATTGGCGTGCCGTCTAGCTTCCTGTCGACTTTGATTTGCAAAAAAGTTCAAACATTTTTTCAGTTAGATCATGTATAGTTTTTATGTGACGGTGATTAAAATGAAGAAAATGCAAATTTGAGAAAATGGCACGCATTTACGAAAAAAAAGCATTTCACGCAACATTTTTGTAAAATGTGGATTAAAAAAGTCGTTTTTTTTCTTCAATTTTTCAAAAACAATTTCCGTCAAGTAGAAGGTAACAATATTATCAATAATTGTACCAAGTTTTAACTCAATCGAGCCTCAATGAGGCACAGCGTTGACGAGCTGTAACGTTTCTCGATTTTCGCTTTGAAACTTTGGGTAAATATTCTACATATGAGGCATTCCACGTCACTTCAGCCAGTAAAAAAAACAATCCACAAATAATTTTGAAAAATCGCGTTACTTTATTGAAAAATATTCACCGAGTGTCGAAATTAAAAAAAAAATTTGACGTTTTTTCGCATTGATTACCATTTTGTAATATTTTTCCATTCAAATGGCTATATTTTTGGCAGGATTTGACGTATTTACATTCGTAAAAAATGAAAACGTGCGTCTTTTTCTAGCCTTCCAGAAAAAATATAATTTTGATTTTATTGAGCAAGTCGAATGTCCGTTTCAGGGCAAAATATGCAAAAAATATTTTTTTTCTCAAGGAAAGGCACTCGTTATTTTTTTTTTTTTAATTTCTCCGAATTGTGAATGCCAAAAACGGATTGTTGGTATTTTTTATATTATGGGATTCCTAAACACCGTGAAGTAACAGCTTTAAAATTTTTTTTTTATTAATATTCGTTTGAAGAGTGTGGAGCACTCCAAGGCTCCAAAACATATGACATATATGTCATATGTATTTCAAAAACCTGGTAAACATACAGCGAGTGCTCTACACTCTTCAATCGAATATTAATAAAAAAAAATTTAATAAAAATAGCTGTTACTTCACGGTGTTTAGGAATCCCATAATATAAAAAATACCAAAAATCCGTTTTTCGTATTCACAATTCGGGGAAATTCTTAAAAATAAAATAACGAGTGTTTATCTTTGAGAAAAAAAATATTTTTACATATTTTGCCCTGAAACGGACATTCGACTTGCTAAAATCTAAATTTTACAATAAAAATTGGTTATTAACTAAAAAACATATGGTTTTTACAATAAAAATGGGTTATTAACTGACTCAATTACCTCTTTACTAAAAATAATAATTTTATTTCAGACCAGAAACAAGAAATAACAAATTTTAGTAACAAAAATTCCTAATGTTGAGTTGTTCAAAATGAGCTCAATTTGAAAAAAATAAGACATAAAATTTTTAATGGCAAGAAAAGTGGCAAGTGTTGCACCATTTTGAAATCTTGATTAAATGCGCCATCTTTTGAAATAACTATTATTTTTAGTAAAGAGGTAATTGAGTCAGTTAATAACCAATTTTTATTGTAAAAAACATATGTTTTTTACAATAAAAATTGGTTATTAACTGACTCAATTACCTCTTTACTAAAAATAATAATTTTATTTCAGACCAGAAACAAAAAATAACAAATTTTAGTAACAAAAATTCCTAATGTTGAGTTGTTCAAAATGAGCTCAATTAGAAAAAAATAAGAAATAAAATTTTTAATGGCAAGAAAAGTGGCAAGTGTTGCACCATTTTGAAATCTTAATTAAATGCGCCATCTTTTGAATTAACTTGCCAAGGGTAGTGTAGTACATTTTTTTTTCAAAATGAAGTGTCAAAGTTAAGTAACAATATTTTTGTGAACCATGACTCACTAAAACTTAACTTATTTTATTAAATTAACAATGTTTTTGCATTAATTTGTAGTTGCGATTAATAGCATCGTTAATGAAGATCACGAAATTAAAAAAAACACAGCGAAATTGTGACATTGGTGATCACAGGACTTGAAAATGCGACCAAGGGTGTCGAATTTCAACTTTTTTTTTTAAATGTCTATTATCGCTGAACTGAGTGATATGGATTTTTTTTTGTATTTTTCCCAGAACAGGTATAACTTGGCCTTTCATCCGGTCTCAGATTATCGTTGAGTTTTGGGACACCCTGTATATAGTTCTATCGTAAAAAAAAGAAATCGATTTTTTGATCGTTGTAAATGTATATCCCGCCTTAAAATTAAACTCGCGAAAGCTCTATTCAGCCAATGAACATTCAGTGGTTGCTCAAGGTTTTCGAAATTCAGAATTTTCGGCGAAAAATAAATCTCGCGTGCACTATAATTCCTTGTAGCATAATAACAGAATAAACAGTGAAGTGTTACATTTTCTGAACAATTTGTAACAAACAGCAATTAGACGATACGTATTATTATGTATTGTAGGTCTTATTTTTTATTTGAAGTCTTCGACAAATTTTGTACGGCGCTAGTTTTACTCGAGTTTGGAAGTCTGCTGATGATCCTCAACGACTTGGAGTAGGAATTGTTTATGTTCCTCGTCAATGGTTATTAACGAATTAGACCATTAGCCAACTAACCAATTAGTTATTAACTATTGACGAGAAACAGAAACAATTCTTACTCCAAGTCGTTGAGGATCATCGGCAAAGACTTCCAAACCCGAGTAAAACTATCCTCATACAAAATTCGTCGAAGACTTCAAATAGATAATAAGACCTGTAATACATAATAATACATATCGTCTAATTGGTGTTTGTTACAAATGATTATAACAAATTATTCAGAAAATGTAACACTTCGCTGTTTATTTTGTTTATAGCGCATGCGAGATTTATTTTTTGGCGGAAATTCTGAATTACGAAAACCTTGAGCGACCACTAAATGTTCATTGGCCGGACAGAGCTTTCGCGAGTCTAGTTTGAAAATTATAACGCGTAAAATGAATGGGTGAGAAGTGGACGAAAAAAAAATCGACTTTTAATGAAAATTGAAATTTTTAGGTGGCTCGAGCGACCTCTAAATATTTTTTGACCGCTCGCAGCGTCCGCGACAATTTTTTCTCCACAGAAGATAATTGGATGGTAAGAAAAAGGAAAGAAAATAGAGCTCAAATTTCGGTCACCCTAGTATACAAGCTAACGTAAAAGTACCGACCAAACTCTGGAATTGGCCTCGATCGCGTGTGCGGAACACGCGAATAGCCAGTCTCGAGATTCCAAGTTGATCGCGTCGATGCTGATGCTGTCGTAGGATGTCAAGCTAGCCTCGTCGAATCGGATCATCAGAAACATCGTTTTGTTCGTATGGCCATTGGCACTTCCGCTCCAAGTATACCGTCGTCTAACGTCCTCCGTCCACTCTCCTCCAGCCTCGAACTTCCATTTTTCCGCGTACGTGCGCCTCCTTTTCTTTCCGTCGATACCCTGCGAATTTAAGGGTGAGCGAGATTATCGGTGAAAACCCGCTCATTAGGCAATAGGAGGCGTACACAAATTACGTAACGCAACATTTTCCAATTTTCACCCCCCCCCCCACACGTAACGGGATCGTAACGCTTGGCGAGAACGCCCCCTCTTCCGTTACGTAACGGGTGCTTTGTCGTCAATAACTGCGATTTTTTCAGAAAGGTAACTAATTATAAAATGATCGGGTTTATACTCATTTTATGAAGTATATATTCATCTAGTTTTATACCAATTTTTATGACAAAATCTTGAAAAGTTAACCGAGACATATGCCTTGAATTCACGCAGAAAAAAAATATCTCTTCATTGTCCCATCGATATCTTTATGAAAGGTTATCTGTAAATTAAAAGTCAACAATTTATCGATATCTATACAAACGTAGCTATCGTTATGCGTAGTCGTTTTACTATTTTGCGTTTTATTTCTACAAAATGCCGACAGTTTGGACATTTTATGTCGATTTTCTAGGCCCTTTGTCTGTATTTAAGGCAGGATTCTACTTTGAAACTTTGAAAAATTTTTTTTTTTTTTTTTTACATTTTTTGAAAGTAAATATGTTCAAGAATGTTCGGTCAAAATTTTATAAAGTTCCAAGCAGTCTAACTATCCTTTTTCGCCTTTCGAACGCACCTACCTGAGCGCGCTATTGTGACCCGCCCGGCGCGCGGCCCGGACTCGCCAAAACGTTAAACGCGTTTTTCTCGAAACGACATTTTCAAGTACCGTGGTCGTGATAACTCAAAAAGTACTGAACCGATCCTTATGAAATTTGGAACACATATTCTATATGTGTGTACCAACCGACCTAACTACAATCAACTTAAAATTTTGATTAGAACTATTTTTTTATTGCAAAAAAAGACCCAAAAAAACGCATTTTTTTCGTATTTTAGCCGCTATTTTGTTAATTTTGCACGTATATAAAATATTCTAGTTAGGTCGGTTCCTGAAGACATACTGAACATGAAACTATTTGATTTTTTTGTTTCAGACCATCCGTCGGGAAGATTTCACGACCACGGCAACGGTACCTGCTTTTCGAGGCGTTGGCTTTAAACAAATTTTACGTGAACAAAAAATGAATAAAATACATTTAAATTTTTTTTTTATGTACTTAAAGAGTTTATTTATTGAACAGTTTAAACCCCATATCGTTTTAATAGTATTCTCAGCAAAAATTCACGAAAATAGCGTTTTTTTCATGGTTTCAAAGTAGAATCCTGCCTTAAGGCGGTTGGAGCGATTCAGTTGAGTCAAATGACGGTTTATTCGTTTTTTTTTTTCAATGAACCTCGAAAAAATGCACACGAGGTATAGATTTATTCTATATATGCTATTTTTTTTAAATATATAATTAAAGGGCAAAATTATGCATTTTAATATTTTTATTACGTAAAGTAGAAAACTTTTGTGTTTCTACCAACTTGAAAAAGCATAATATTATCGATGATTATTATGAAAAAACTACGACAACGAATGTTTTATACAATTCACAATGACATTTTGAGTAATTCATAATTATGTCTATTCATATTTACGCCACGAGATTATTGGCCCATGATTTACGATGGGCAAGATGAGGATTTTTTTTCTAAATGTTCACAAAGGTTCAGTTTGCGTTAATCCGTTGTTAGAAATGGTTTATCTTGGTGCTAAATAACAATAAAAATTACATAACCTTTAGTGTGAAAGTCTTGGCCATCTAACCGCACGTTAAATTGCATACATTAAACTATTTTTTATCTCTGGTGTTTGGTGGTGAAAAAAGTTCAAAAAATTCGTAAAGACTCAGTATATTGTAAACAATAACATGTATTTTTTTTAATTAAATTTAACCTTGGATTGTGGCTAACGCTCCAACCTCCTTAAACAGTCTTTAAAAATGGTAATTATCAAATGTTAAAAACGCGGATACTCGCAACCTTAGTCACTGCGGTTACAAAAATGTTTTTAAAAAAATTGAAAATCGGTTGATAAGTTTTTTAAGTATTCGCTCGGACAAGGTCGAAAAACCAAGTTTCGAGAACAACGCGTTCAAAGTTTTCGTTCCGTGTTTCTTGATGCAAAGTTGTGTTTTTTTCTAGAATATTGATATTTAAATTGAAGTATCTAGTCGCGGGCGATATGACGGTTCTTCATCTTCATGATAGTTCACAAAATAATAAGAGCCTGTACTTTGTCTATTGTAAATGATGCCACACCTGTAGGGACTGAGGGCACTAACCGGTCGCGCTACCTGTTCTCACTAAAGTGTCTATAACTCCGTCAATTTTCGGACTTGCGAATAAAAATGTTGTCAGCATATTTTTCAATACACGTACTTTCAAGAATTATTTAAAAAAAATGTCCTTCCAATTTTACTTTGGGGAAGTGGGAAAGTTATTGTGCAAGTTCTTGCACGGTGACTTTCCCCCTTAACTGACATTGCGTGTAGAAAGCTCTGAGCTGTCCACGGTAAAATTGCACGCGAGGTTTAAGGGAGACTTTGTCCTTGAAGATGTCCTGGGAGATGTTAGCGGCTCAACATGAGCAGCTAGAAGAAGAGGAGGGATGCCTCTATGGACCAGGCATTGCCGATTAGCGGTAATTATAACACACATTTGTGTAAACACATTACAAAACTTTAAACGCGTTTTTCTCGAAAACACGTTTTTAAAAATGGCTGACATTCTCCTGACCGCTGTAATTAACATATCGACCTGAAATTTGAAGAGCATACTCAGAAAATATGTCTTCACGGAATGACGGATCGTTTTTTCGATAGATACATTTTTGCATTTATTATTTATCTTTTTATGCGAAAAAAAACGCGAAAATTCGATTTTTTTTTAATTGCCGCCATTTTCCGAAATTTGTACTAAACGAAAAACCCATCCGTCATTCCATGACCAAAGGGTCACAGATTGATAATATGCTTTGAATTTGTGTTTCAGATCAACAAAGAGGGGGCAGTGATGTCAGCCGTTTACCTCCCGCGATTTGAGGACCTGTTTTCGCGGGGCTGCAACGGCCGCCATTTTGGTTTAAAAAAAAAAATTTTTTTAACGTTCTATATATCATGAATAAAAGCAAGAAAAAAACCGCACTCAAAAAGCTTTACTCGTTTCCTTTAAAAAAAAATAAAATGTAAACATCTGAAATACGGCACTCCAAGGACAAAGTCTCCGTTAAATTGAAAACTTGAACATGCAGAAATTTTGCTATTTCTGGCAATTTGAAAATCGTGACGTAACGCAATCCTTTGTGTACGGCCCCATAGACGGTGATATTTGAGAAAACGTAAACTATCGCAGTAGACTCACACTGGTCAAATGATAGGAGAGAGCACGAATGTTCGCCTTCGGATCGGAATGTATTTTCGGTGGTCGAGCATTCACGTCGACGCAGTCGAAGAGTGCCCTGACGATCGTGAGGACCAGCTGTTTGCACCAAAGAATGCAGAGATGGTCGGTGGACGTCCAGACGCCGGGTATGCCGCTCGAGACGAGATTCAAATCGGCCGAAGGATCAATTGTTTGGGACGAGCTCACGAGTATATCCCGCCGACCACCACCGATCGACACGAAACTCGTATCCGTCTCGTTCAGCCGACGGCGACGATATTCCAATTGTGCCAACTCCTCGTAAAACCGGGCGATTGTTCTGTCGGGCAGAAATATCGGCTTGTGCGGTGAAGCTAGCGTCACGAGGATACTCGCGAAACTTTTTCTCTCCGCAGTGTCGTTGGACAATGACGAAACGAGGGCCCCGCGCAGGAGTGCGGATTTTGCCACGATGCCTCCCTGCAATGAAATAACGTTGGATCTTCGTATAAACATACTTGGAACACGCGCAAACGAGATTACGTGCTACACAGTTGAGAATCATCTCCTTACCATCGAGTGGCCGATTAGCACGATGTTATCCATGCTCCCTTTGTACAGGCTCAATATTTTCTTTACGCAGAGCAAAACGTATGCAGTTTCATCTTCCAGTACACCTTTTGACAAACAATGCTGCATCGTTATTATTTATTGCGAGAATAATTAACGGCCGGGTAAAGTTAATTCGGCGAAAAAAGGCATGTTTTTAAGATTTTTTTTTGGCGTAACGAATAGTGTTCGTTTATTGAAAAATTTACATATAATGAAGTAACGTTTGAACAACATTCTCCTAAATTTGCATTGCAAAATATTCAAAATTGAGCGAGTGAAAATTAAACCCCGGAGGCGCCTCGAAAAAAAGTTGGTTTGCGGTGGGCACCATAACTCGCAACAGAATCATTTGAAACAAAAAAATAAAAATGCATTTGTTAAAGGAGATGTTTCTCGAGGTAATGACGGGAGGATTTTTTTTTTTTCGTTTTTTCGATTTTTCGTAGCACTTGGGAGCCAAAAACCCGATTTTCGCTAAAAAAAATCGGCTAATTTGTTGTTGAAAAATTAGTAATTATTTAAAAAAAAAACAAAAAAGCTCTCGACAATACCTGGTGAATTATGTGAAGAAGTACTGTGCAAAATTTCAAAGCGATTGGTCCAGTAGATTTTGAGTTATCGTGCACACGGACTTCAAATATGACAAGTCTCAGAAAAACGGTTTAAAAAACGCAGAAGAGAAGAGAACGGCATGGAGCAATAGACGCTCAAATACTCATAACCTCGTCAATTTTACTCCGATCGACTTGAAATTTTAACACTTTTTTTAAACATTTTTTCTTGATATATTATGCATTCATTTAAAAAATGAAAAATAAATTTTAATACTTTACCCCGCCCTTAAAGGGTTGCATCCAGGGGTTGCGAAATTTTTAATGAAAATGTAATGCATTATTCATTACTGTTTGAATGGGTAATGAAACAATATTTCATTACCCATTACATTACATTCAGTAATGTAAAAAAACTCCATTGCTCATTACATTATATTTTGTATTGTAAAAAAGTTCCATTACTCATTACATTACATTTTGTAATGTGAAACATTTTCATTACAAAATGCAATGTAGTATGTAATGACAAAAAATGTCATTACACTTCACATTGTAATGGGCAATGGACATTTTTTACATTACAAAGTCCAGTGCAATGGGTGATGGAATTTTTGTACATCACAAAGTGTAATGTAATGAGTAATGGATTTTTTACATTACAAAATTTAATGTAATAAGTAATGGAATTTTTTTACATTACAAAATATAAGATAGTGAGTAATGGAATTTGTTCGCATTATTAATGTAATGTAAAAAATCTCTATTACTCATTACGAGGTAATATGGATTATTACTCGTTTCCCATATGGTCAGATCGACCCAGTGCAAAAACCGCTGCCTCTAATGGGAAACGAATAATAATCCTCATTACATTGTAATGGGTAAACGAGATTTTTTACATTGCATTGCATTAGTAATGTAAAAAAAATTCCATTACTCATTTCCTTATATTTTGCACTGTACAAAAGTTCCATTGTTTATTACATTAAATGTTGTAATGTAAAGAAAATCCATTACTCATTACATTACATTTTGTAATGTAAAATATTTCCATTACTTATCACATTGGACTTTTTAATGTGAAAAAATTCCATTACCCATTACATTGTAATGGGTAATGGCAATATTTCACATTACAAAATGTAATGGAACGAGAAATGGAATTTTTTCACATTACAAATTCCAATGTTTTGAGTAATGAACATTTTTTACATTACAAGATTTAATCCAATGAGTAATGCATTTTTTTTTTACGTTACAAAATTCAACGTAATGAGTAATGACAATTGTTCGCATTACGAAATATAATGTAATGAGTAATGGAAATTTTGTACAATACTGAATGTAATGGGTAATGAAATTTTATTTTATTACAAAATGGAAAGTAATGAGTAATTACTTTCCATTTTACGAAAATGCTAATGCATTACAAAAAGTAATGCATTATTTGCAACCCTGGTTGCATCTACCTAGGTGAATAAAAAAATACCTTTTTCCAAAAATATTTCTATTCGATAGTACCTTTTAGCTATATTCCCAAAATTTCATTGGAATATTTCCAAAATCGAATGAGCTACAAATATTCACATTCGGTCGGGCGGGCGGTAGCAGCACTTGATGAATTGTTTCCAATTTTACACGAATTACGATGAATAACATTTAAAGGTCGTTGGCGATCTCACTTTTTTTAAATCGATGTTCATTCTATAATAGTTACGTAAAAATAACGACTTTTTTCTGTACTTTTTGATGTTTTTTTAAGCTCTCAATATATTGTGATAAAAAATGTTTTTTTTCACCAAATGTTTACCAGAAAAAAAATCGAAATTTGACTGTTTTTTGGCCCTCTAGGTAGATGGAGTCCCTTAACATACGTCGCACTCACCTCCGTAGAAAGCCGAATAATCCTTGCCTAAAGAAACCGTAAAATAGTCGAAATGGAACGGCGTACGATCCTTTATACTCTTCCTCAGACTAACAGAGGCGAGAGATCTTACTGCAGCGTGGATTCGTGAAAAGAAACAAGTTTCAATGTCGGTCAGTAATTTTCAACGTTACAACCGATAAGAAACGTTTCCTATTCGGTCTTCGATTTTATTTGAACTCGTGTATATGGCAGAGCATTAGATTTCTCTGTCAGCGGAAAAACTGTTTTGAGGGATGAAGCGGGTCGTAGGTGAATTTTGCAGTTTCACCCGCAAGCGGTCCACCGATTTCAGTAAAACAACAAACGAAGATTAAGCGAAGAAACTTGCTTGGCGCCATAGTCCTATATTTTTTTAGATTAAAAATATTTTTCCACAACTCTGTATCGATGAATTTTTACCCCCTGAACACGACATCATCATTCATTTTTCTCAAAACCTTCAATTTTGATAAACAATCGGCAAAGGGTGTAAAAAACCCGTTTTCGGTTTTAGCCCGTGTAATTTTTAACTTTCGACAAAAACTCGGTGATATTCGTGATTGGCGAAAAATGTCCCATTAGATAGACCCTTGAAATGGTTTAGAAGTCGATAAACAAAATTTCGTTTCTTGGTCTCTTCCGAAATCGTCAGAATCTCAATCTGGGTCTCTCAATCGTCAATTTGGGTGACGGAAATTTGTTGGGTGAGTTTTGAAAAAGACTTTGGTAGACTTGGAGAATTCCGTCGGATTCATCACGATATCTAAAACAGATTTTCCGAAAAGTGCACTTGCAGAGTGGCCGAAAAAGAGGCAAGGGGCCGTCCATATATTACGTCATCGATTTTTGCTGATTTTCGACCCCCCCCCCCCCTACAATCATCCTATCGTCATTTCCTAATGACCCCCCCCCTCTCGCAAAATTGACGTCATTACCAGTTTGGCAAAATTAAAACATTTGCGGATTTGAGAAAAATTGGGTAACATTAAAACATTTTGTTATAGAATCATCTTTTATTATTTTGTACTTTGGCAATGTTTATTAATATAATAATATTATTCTTCCCTATTCTTTAGTTTTCTTTGGATAGCTCCCACATTTTGTTATAGAATCATCTTTTATTATTTTGTACTTTGGCAATTTTCATTAATATAATAATATTATTCTTCCCTATTCTTTAGTTTTCTTTGGATAGCTCCCACGGAGTTTTCACCCATTCTTGCAAATCCTGGATCACGGGTAATATCTCCGTATCCTCCCCATATTCATTTTGGCTCGATCGAACTATTTTCATAGGTACGCTGTTATTTGAAGTTCTCGAATATAATGTAGACAAACCTTATGTAATAAATAAATAAATAATGAGTTCAATAATTAATACCATTAGGTACTTGCAAAATATTTTTCATCACTCATGCAGGGAAACCACTCTAGTTGTACAATATACTATTGTACATTTTGAAGTAACTGGTATCACAAGAATGACGTCAATTTCGAAACGCCCCCCCCCCCCCCCCCCTCATCCATCATTTACCGTCATCCGCAGACGAACCTCCCCCCCAAATTTAAAATGACGTAATATATGGACGGCCCCCAATGTGTTATGAAAAAATTGGCAAAAACCGATGGGCTGACTTTGAAATTCTGCAAAAAAAAAAACGAAAAATAAAATCAGAGCTCAATAAATCCAACGGCATTTGACACAGAAAACGATAATGACGAGAATGAGCACAGATTGGAGTTTTAGCCCAATCCGTGAACGTGGATCGTTTTCGTCCTGCCCAAAATCATTTTCTTCGCAGGTTGCTTAATATTTAACGGAAAAAAATATTGAAGTTTAGAAAGAAAAAAAAAACTATTTTGCCTTGAGAAGTACGGCCTACAGATTGACCATGATTTTTTTCAGATTTTTTTCATTGACAATTGTTGGTTTGGTAGTGCAAAAACGAAAACGACCCACGTTCACAGGATTAAGGTGCCTCAAATACGGATTCAGAGTTACATTCAAAGAAGAAAAGATTTATCACCGATTTAGTAAAGAAACCTTTTTTTTTTACTAACGTGCAAACATTTTTTGAATAAATTTTTTCTTTTTTCAAGTCTATATCGGAGTATTTTTACCCTCCGAACACGAATTCACCATGCATTTTTCCGAAAACTTCATTTCTCATAAAAAAATCGTCGAAAATGTATGAAATGTTTGCTATTCGGAACAAATGCAAAAATACGTAAACCATAATTTCATCCTTGCTTCAAAGTATTACCCGTTTCATTAGATTCATTGCTACCCTTTCAGATGTAGGGTGAGAGAAAGAAAAATAAACAGGTTGCTCGTCCCTTAATGACTGTTTTCTTTCTTCGATGTACCTATAGCAGATTTCTGATCGTTTTGCAAGAGAAGAATTTTCGAATGTTTCGCTGAAACTGCAAGAGCAGCCCTTGGCACGTTTCAGGTCAAGGGGTGCTCGCCCCCCTCGAAGCTGTCTTTCCGCTGAGAAAAAACAAACATCAGATTTGGATGCTCCACCGTATACACGAGTTTAAAAAAAATCGAAGGCGGAAACCAAAGTGAGAATTATTTGGAGTATGCAGTGGGGATGGGCGATGTTCGAAATATAATCGATTATTAAGAAATCGATATTTTTTCGAAGTATCGTTACGGAAAATCGATTTTTCCCTCTAAACAATCGACGATTCGATTAATCGAGTATAAACAAATATTGGTGAACCATGAACGGGGTTCTTATATTAATGAATCTCTTCGTCGTACAAACCCGATTCTTTTAATCATTTACTAGTCAGTTCTATCCATACCTGGAAATGTGCGCAGTTGTATCCACAGATGCCATATTTGGAAAAAGATTGCAATTATTAAGACATAAATTTCATAAATACAATCGGATAAACTTCCGAAAAGCGGAAATTTAATTTCGATCTGAAATTCGGCATACACCTTTTTTCAATATTTTAAGAGATCCATGGGTCGTTCGCATCCTCGCCAGTTCATTAATGGGGTATCCCGTGAAGGGGTGTTTACCCGTGGCGTTCATATTCTTATGTAAAAAAAAAGTTTGGGGTAGCGTTATTTCACTGCCCCGGGTCCGCCAGAATGGGTTAATTCAGCTCCAGCTGGCAAGCCGTAAAAATCTGTCGAGGACGCAAACGACCCATGAGTTCTGGAAACGTATGTAAAATCCGACTTCGCGAAAACATTTTGTCTCTCTATAATTCTGTTCTTTGACTCAAAATATAAATGTTCATGAAGGTGTTGATTAAATGAAAGCGAAAATGGACGTGAGAACCAGCGATCAGGTTAGGGCGTCACTTCGTTCTCGCAATTCGAATCCTGATCCCGATATTTCCGCAAAATGTAGATCGGAGTTTCGGCACTTATTACGGTTCACGCGTTTTTGAGCTCTCTTGTATTCTTTCCCAGTGGTGAATATGTTACGCGGGTGACGATTGACGCTGTCACTGTATTGACGATAACCGATATCCAATGAAAGTTCCGGTTCAGTATAGAATTTTTGGATTTCTCATTGGATCTCGCGCATTACTCATCCGGTATCGCGTACAGTGTGCCAAGTCTTACAATCAGAATTGACTTTAGGTTTGTGTTGCAAAAGATGCGAGGACAAGATGATTTATGATTGGCTGTTATATACCGATCCAGGCGTCACGTCCTGCGAGAAGGCATTACATATATGTATTTCGATGTTACTTTATCAAAATCGAGAATCGATTAATCGATCGCCAAAAAAATCGACAAAATATAATCGATTATTTCACCGAAAACATCGACACTTTTAATTAATCGAAAAACATCGCCCATCTCTAGTATGCAGTTATCGCGGATTGTTTGTATCCACTAAACTATCTTGCATTACGTTGCAAAGCGACTCATGGCAAATGTTGTAACGACGTTACAACCAGTTTTGTGCGAAATTTGATTGCTAGGGTAACTAAAGATTAACTATTAATTATTTGTCAATCACGACTATAACAATCAAACATTAATTCATTGTCATTGTAAAAACTCACGATTAACGATCAATTAGTTGCTGTAGTCGCAATTAACAATCAACCAACTGTTAATCGTGATCTTCTACGATTAGAAAGGAATCAACTTTCAATCTTTTTAATGTATTTGGTTAAAAACTAATAATTAAAATTGATTTTTGCGTAAAGCGCGAAGTCAGAACAAATGTGTAAGTTATTGAAACACGTTTATGAGTAGCAAATAAAAGACTGATATTAATCATGAATAATATATATATAATAGTCAATAATAATATCTCAATCGTTTTGATCTGATATCTAGTTGAAATAGGTAAAGTTCAATAGGTTAATTGTTAGTTTTAAACGTTTCTTAGAACAATTAGAAAAGTTAATTACAATTGTTTTAATTGCGCGTTGCAATTAACATAGATTAATCCAAATAAATTAATTGCAACATGCAATTAACATACATTAATCCATATGAATGAATTTCAACATGCAATTAACATAGATTAATCCAAATAAATTAATTGCAACATGCAATTAATAGTGCGATTGCAATTAATTTAATTGCGAATAAATTCAATGCAATTAATTCTACAGTCAATTAATGAATTGATTGAAAGTTTAATCGATTAACACCCAACACTGGTTACAACTCGGAAACATTGAACACGATAAATTGAACTGGTGTTTTGAGAAAATGCAACGATCGGATACTGGGGCGAAAGGAAAGATAGCGTTGATGGTTTCATTAGACTGGATTCGACTGGCGTATCTTGAATCAACCTTGTTCGTGAGATCCAGCATTGCCCGGAACGAATAGCACTGGAATCCCAGAAAATTTCATTCTTCGATGCTTTTCAGTCGCGTGACCTTCGCCGTACGCGTAAAGACCGAATCTGGGATAACGCTCTTCGATGTCATCCTTCAGAGCTATTCTCTGCAACGTTCAAAAGGTAAGACATAGCGATACTCGTGGAAATAAGCAGGACAGCGTCGATAGAAGATACTCACCACGTACTGCGGATATTCGAACATGTAGGTCATTTGACACGTGTTCTCTTCGAGATTAGTGAGATAACGCGCAGCTCCTAAAATGTACAGTGCCAGGACTATCAGCGAAAACAACACCGACCCGGCGTACACCGTTACAGCTCTCGTTCCAGCCATCCTATCTTTCGCTTGTTCAAATTTTCGACCGGCCCAACATTTGAGGAGATGCGGTCTTTCGCCGGCTTTTCCGCCTTCACTTATCCATACTTTCTGAGAACGCGTAAGCTTCTCAACAATCTCGTCAGTCACATCTTTAATCAGCAAAACACGAGACTTGTACAGGGTTCAACATAACCTCAAATTTTTTCAACCCAATTTTCGACCGGTTGAGTTTTTCAGGAAAAACAAAGCATCAGGCGCTGGAGGATTCCCTCACGCGGAGCTTGACGATTTTATCTTGTCCTAAATATTATTCATTTTCGAGAAATCTCTGTTCGAAAATTTCAGCCATTTCTCTCGCACTCATTTGTCACGTGGTACACTTCGGCTTAAAAGCCGTCGTTGTCTCACTCGCCACCCCACCCGATTGGTAGAATAAATACGAATGTCAAGTTGCAAAGACGCGCCGGCTATTCCACCTTTTTTTTTTCAAATGTTAGTGTATATTTGCAGAGAGACGCCGGCCGGGTTTCGAATGAACAATCATTGAAAATTCGGTGTGAAGTTGAACGGAATTCGTACTCGACGGATTCGATTGAAATTTCTCGCTCCGAGATAAAAACTTGACCGAATCTATATCGTCAAAAATTATCGCTATCTTCTATTTACTACGGGACGGGTGTAGTTATATCCAATGTACCACCCGCCCGCCGATGGACTGTAGCGTCATCCCGCGGCTGTTTTCGACGATGAAAAAAATAGCTGCAAGCGAGCCAAAATACGAGCGGAGCAGATGAGCCACCGTCTCACATGCGACGCGATTACCGGAATGACAAAAATCATAAAACAAATGATTTTTCGGGAACTCGACGCTGGCTCTTTTCTACAATTGCAAGCCGAAAAGTCAACGTGATTCATGACAAAAATGCAATGTACGAAGCTCGTAGTCTGCTCCGTCAAACTGATTTTTATTATTGTTTATCTTGTCTTTTGACATTATCTTTATCGACGTTCAGATTCGTGTGTAAAATTCGGAGGTACAATTTTAGACAACCGATCTACAGGCGTCAGTCGACGCGAACTACTAATGATAGCCAAGAAACTCGGAGCAGAGGGATGCCGAGTTTCTCGCAATAGGTGCGAGGCCCCCCGAGTTTCTATATAAGCGAAAAACAGAATCTCCAACACCGAAATACTGTCGAGTGTCGTTGATATCATTTGGGAAGTGATGACGACATTACAAACAATATTCACCGTGATTGAACCATATACGTTAATCGTATTTGGGGACGTAATACTGATCTCAAATGATGAAGAATAAAAAACCAACGAAGATATTTACTTTTGCCTCTTTATTTCGACGTTGAACGAGTGAGGATGCCAGTCGCGACTATACACGGTAATCAGTCCCGCTGAGCGCGCTTCTGCAAATATCGTAAGATGTTCATGCGGAATGCCATTCTGCTGGTACAATATAAACACGAGTATCAATAATTCTCTATATACAAACATTTCGCGCAGATGAAACTTTTCAGTCGCAAGCGCGAGCTTCCTGATATTCCTAATCGTCGTTGCTGCTGCTATTTGAACTTCCGGATCTTCGGAACCGACTAGTCGAAGCACGTGCTGTATATCGTACAAAAAACGGATATTACGAAGTTTGGACAAACGAAAAGTTGCGAAATAATGTCACGTCGATATGATCTGCTCATGTGGCTGACATTATTAATAGCTATAACCGTATCGTAAAAATTAACGACTACTTCTGCTAGCACGATAGCGCTGCGCTGCCAATTGACACCGCCTCGAATTCGTAAAAAGAGGTACTTTTTTAATCATGTGCTCACGTCTTTTGATGGAACGTGTTCAGCATATTATATGATCCATGAAACTACTTGAGGAAGAGATGCTTACAAGGGGACAGTACGGCAGTCGGATTTTTGTAATTTTTCGTACTCATGGTACGCGAAGTTCAGAGCTCGAATATTAATATCTCAAAGCAGTTCGACGCCATATTCAGAAATTTTCGAGAAAATTGACTTTGAAGTTTTCGAGCGCACTCTTATCCCACAAAGATGCAACGATATTCGAACCGGGCTCGTGGCGTACCCGGTAGCGCTCGAGTCTAGTAATCGCGGGGTCGCTGGTTCGAGTCTCACTTCGATTTTTTTTTTTTTTTTTTTTTTCATTTTTTTTAAATGAAAAAACGCAAGTCATATTTTTAATTATCTCTTGATTATAAACATACATTTTCAAGTATCAATATTTATAACCAACAACATTTTTACGTTCAACTACCCGCTTCGCAGGTAGTTGATCAGGACAAAGGCAAACGATGTACGCAGAACTGTTATTCACAACATCGACGGTTGCCAAAGCAAGCGTTATATTCACATATTTCAACATTTATTCTTCTATTTATATTCCTATTAATCTACAAGGGAGTTTATGTAAATATTATTACTGGATATTTTTACGTCGCCTATTCGCAATTTCAAGCAAGAGATAATCAAAAATAAGACTTGCATTTATCATTGGCAATTATAATTACATATATGTGAATTAGCATAGATTTTATGATTTTTATCCCGGGATTATTTATTTATTTTTTTATAAATAATCACCTATTGTTATATATAAATAATATATGATCATATATGAGAAAATATATAATTATGTATAACTATAATGAATTTTGTACATAAATAACTATATATGGATTTTGTCCATATGTAAACATATATAGATATATTATATTAATTATATATAATAATATGTGATTATATACAACAAAAATTTATCGGGATATTTAAATGACGGAGGTATGCGAATTAAAAAAAAATTAAAAAAACAAAAAAACAAAAAAATATTTCGAAGTGAGACTCGAACCAACGACCCCGCGATTACTAGACTCGAGCGCTACCGGGTACGCCACGAGCCCGGTTCGAATATCGTTGCATCTTTGTGGGATAAGAGTGCGCTCGAAAACTTCAAAGTCAATTTTCTCGAAAATTTCTGAATATGGCGTCGAACTGCTTTGGGATATTAATATTCGAGCTCTGAACTTCGCGTACCATGAGTACGAAAAATTACAAAAATCCGACTGCCGTACTGTCCCCTTGTTAACTTTGCGATTCGTGAGAATGTTGACAGTTTTTTTTTTGCGTTCGTCAACTGTATATGAAGTGCATACTAGGCAGAGCCAAATTGTTTACTAGCCCACCTATTTTTGAGGCGTTACGTTAAACTATAGTTCTTGTACTTAAAAATGAATAAAGATGAATTGAATTTTTTTTAAAATGTATTTCAAGACTATTTATCAAGCCCAACAACTTTTATATTCATAACTCTTATAAAATCCTCAAGAAAAAATCGCGAAAATAGCCTTTTTTCGTGGCTCCAAAGTGGACTGGCCTCTTAAAGCCTTAGACCACAGTAACGGATATAAAATCATGTGCGAATTTAAACATTTTTTTCGTATGAAAAAGTGATTCACTCATAAAGTTAATTACATATCTATTTAGTATGAGTATAAATCTGTTAGAAAATATATATATATATATATATATATATATATATATATATATTCGATGTACAAAATGGCCGACTACTCGAAACTTCTCGAAACAGCTTTTTTTCCAATTGGTGTGACAAATAACTTCAATTTTCACTCGATTTACTTCAAATTCAAAAGTTATGTTCCTAATTGCATTTCGCAGAGAAGTACGTACGGAATTTCTGATTAATCGAAAACTTTTCATTTTATGCGCAGTTTATGAGCAGTTATAACGAAATTTTTCACTGAAAATTACAATTTCTTAAGTTCAAACACCTACAACATTTGAATAAAACAATATTTTTTAAATTCCATACGTACTTCTCTAGGTATTCTAATGTAGATTGACCAAATTTTTTTTTTTTTGTTCTACGTAAAAAAATGTGGATGCTAAGTGTCACGGCGCGGAGCGCCTAAAAAAAGATAATAAAATAAAATATTAGTAGTCTGCTGTACATCGGAAAAAAAAATTCTAACAGCTTGATATTCATACTAAATAGATGTATAATTAATTTTACGAGTGAATGACTTTTCCATACGAAAAAAAATGGTTAAATTCGCACATGATTTTACACCCGTTACTGTGGTCTGAGGCCTTAATATCAACTGCAATACATTTCGTTACGAAACACGAGCAAATCATATACCACGATGCCCGCGCGCTTCCTAAATATTAGACTCATACCTTTATAACTCCACACGTATGCATGGTAACGCAATTAAGAGGCTCCTTGCTCAAGTGATAAAACGCTATAGAGACGCCCTTGAGTACATTCTTGTCTTTACTATTGGCGTAATTGACGAGAGGCGCGACAGCATTCAGTCTGCCAAATTCATAATTATTCTGTCCCCATTCGCAACAGAAGGCTATGGCCAGGGTAAGATTGGCGCGCAAATTTTCGTCCTCCTGCGAGAAATAAATTCAACAGCGTTGCAAAAAGACGAGGCGGCAAACGAAACGGCCCCGCGGTTTTTCGTTTCCTACCGTTTCAATGAGATCGGCGAGCATTTTGACAACGCCGTGATCCGTGAGAATGCCAAGATTCTCAGGATCGGTGGCAATTTGAGCAATGGTCGCACAGGCAGCGGCGAGTACTTGATTATCCTTACTCTCGAGGAGGGACACGGCGAGCTCGAGGCCACCGACGAAAGCTCGTACCATTTCGGCCGAGTCTTTGGCGTATTTGATGCAAGGTACGAGAGCCCAGCACGCGTTTCGCTTGACGGGATTGCTCGGATGTTTGAGGAGCGACCAAAGGAGCCTTACACCGTCCAACGAGTGAGACGGATCGTTAATCACGTTCATGCATTCTTCGTCCTCGGCGCACTCTTTCAGGACGAGCGGCAAATTTTCGAGAAGCGGCTCGTACGTTACGCTGAGCAGCCGGATCTGGAACCAGGGTTGCGAAATTTTTTATGAAAAAGTAATGCACTATTCATTACTTTTTTAACCCTTTACTGGCCACTCCGTTAAACGTTTCTGGATGGCTCAAAATTATTTTCTCTGGTAGTATAGCTAAAAAGGGTTGAATATGAATGTTCAACCATAATTTTGTCGATAAGGGCCTGGGAAGTGGTATTTTTGGACCGTAGCAAAAGCCATAGCCGGGTAAGTAGGGAAAAATCGCTCCCGCATTTTCTCCAGTGAAATTTGGAGTATATTCTGAGGTATAAAAAAAAACAAATTTTCTGAAAATTTTATCCGCGTCAACGCAATGGTTTTAGAAAAATTAATTTTTTTAAAATGAAATAACATAAAATTGCGGAAATGCTTCAGTGGATCGATTCGATTTTTTTTTTGGTACTTGTTACGATCTCAAACGTGTTACGAAATAAAATTATAGAACATCTTGCGAAAGATTAAGGTTTAAAAAAAAATAATGTTCCTTGTTTTATTTTTTTTACTATAATCCACTTGGGGTAGAATAACGAAATTTTTTTCATATAATCTTTGGGCACCTTATTAGATTATATAATTTTTTCAAAATGATCGCTTTGGTATGCCACAGTGAAAAAAAAAGAAACAGACTTTATTGATATATTTTAGTTATACATCTACATAACTAAAATATATCAATAAAGTGTATTTCTTTTTTTTCACTCTGGCGTGCAGGTCCGGATTTAGGGGAGGACATCCGGGGCTACAGCCCCGGGGTCTCCACAAAAGAGGGGCCCCCACAATAGAGACTTCGGAAAAAAAATCTTTCAAATTCCTACGAGTAAACTAGTAAACACTAGTTAAGGTGATTCGAGCGAGTTCAAGATAAAAGCCCGATTTTTTTAAATAACATTGTCGAGAGCTTCGTCCATGCGTATGCGGAGTTTCCGCGAGATTTACCGTACAGTTTCCGAGTTATTAATTGTTAAAGTTGGTCAATTAGTCACACGTAGACGACAAAATGTGCCTGTCCTCTCATATATTGATTTTTTTGTGCTACTTGGAGCCAAGACACGCGTAAAAAAAACTGACGGTTGCGTTCGTTGGTTCGTTGTGATCAATAAGGCAACCTGAATTGGAAAGCTCACCGCAGAAATAAGCAATAAATTTAGAAATAAAGTCGCGAAAAACCGAAGTATTCGGCGAGAGAGACGTCTCGTGACGTAACCGCAGCCATCTTGCTCGAAGTGTGGCAACGCCGGATACCCGCGCAAATTTGATTCTTCTATCGGATATTTTCAACGCGAATTAAAAATATGGTTGTGTGAAGCCGTACGTTTTTAATCGATTATAAAAGGCCTTTCGTCGATATTTACTCAAAGTTCTTTTATGTATAGCTAAGGCATCTCAATCTTTCTGGCGACATGCATACAACGCATTTACATGTAAAGTCAGCATGGAAAAACCGTCATATAAAATGAACGTTCGTTTTTATATCTGCAAATATTGTGAAAATTAGGAAAGGGAAAAATAACATAACAATCGATGAAATATGTTTTGACTTCGGACAGATTGGACATTGGATATTGAGGTTAACGTCAACGCGACGTTTTTCATTTGCATTCGCAATATCATCTTTTCACTCTCTAATTCTTGTCCGACAGAATCTACCTTTGTCTCTAAACTGGACTTCAGGTACAATCCTGTTACTCTCTTGATAAACTTCTACAGTACTTATTTTCATTCTCCATGTTTACCGGCTACCAAAAATAATAAGCCGAGCACGTGGGACCGATGACAGCTATCGAAAATGCAACGACGCTAAACGTCAAAGATATGGCGTACTACTGAAGTCGAGTAGTAGATTATTACGTTTGTTTTCATATTATAAAAATAATAAGTAGCTTGAAATTCAATACTTAAAAAATATTTCTCGAAATATAGGCCACACCCATATGTCTAAAACGTAGCGGTATTATGGCGAAAAAAAGACTCTTAGTTTACTAGCGTGGTCATCACCGTACCTCCTTAACAACTTTTCCTTTGATATTTTTTTTCGCTGTTTTACCTTCACCTATAGTACTTTGTACAAACATGATAATATTGTTCTTAAATATAAAAAAAAAAAAACGATTCATCTATATTTGTTCACTTCAATCAGGCAATCTGTAAAATATCAAAATCTTGAATGGCCCTGATAAGCTCTTGCAATTTACGCCCCATCTTGAGCGAGTATCCCAATGGCTCAATGGCTCAGTGGGGCGGTACTTGCCCGCAGCCTCGGAGTTTGGATGTTCGATTCCGTGTCTCGACTTTTTTATCTATAATATTATAAATATATATTAATTGCAATATGCGAACAATTCGTGTTAATCAATTTTTAAACAAATCAATTATTACTGACTAATTGGTCATTTTTTCCATATTTTTTTATGCAGCAAGGTGTGTAGTTTGATAGGCAAAAAAAAGTATTATGACACAATTGAATGTCATAAATTATTCACGAACCGTACTCCGTTACTGCATGAAAGAAACTTTAAAAAATCATAGTTGACGAATAATGATTCATTTTTATAATTATTGAAGAATATCAATGGTCATACAAAACCCACATCATCGCGACGAGGAGTCAAATGCTACTATTAACAATCGAGTCGTGAGTCACGATCGAGGAAAGGATGTGTCCATTGAAGTTTCCGTGCGTAGTTTCGTCTTCATGGAGTTGTCTGGTCTTTTATTATTATTTTTCCAAAAAGTATAGTTTGTTGTAACCGGCAAGTGTGAGTTGTCTTCCTTTTTCTTGTTATTCTTGTCTTCGATTAAAAAAAAATTCTTTTGAATGTTTCATGCAAGTTTTTAAATAATTGAAATTATTCAAAAAACGAAACAATGGAATGTTACAATTCGTTTCAACCGTTATCTTTCGTTTTTTTAACTAAATGAAGGATTTCTTGTCAATGCATTCTTCAAACGAAATAAGCGAAGACATACATTCGAAAATCTCAAGGGAGAGAAAATAATGTTTCAGTTCATGGACACGATTGCAATCACTTATTTATAAAAGCCCTTTGCCTGTCCATGTGTGTCCACAGTAGAATAAAGATTGCCAGTTCGGATGAGGAATTTATAGTATATTCTGCGGATTTTACAAGCCTATTCGGCCTATTCCCTGCGTTTGCGTGTCGATACCCGTTTCCCCCGTTTTTTGTCTGTACGATCCGTCGTAGCGTTGACAAGTGTCCGCTAAGCGGCGTGCTTGCAGTAGGGATTCCCGGAATTTTATACATTCACGTGCGTCTGAGAAGCTACGAACTTACGAACATTGTGCATCAAATGGAAATCCTTTCGAATTTTACTACCAAATTGTCGAAGACCAAAATTTCAGAGCTACATTCCCAAACCTCGAAATTGCATTGAGAATGTATTTGGTTTTGATGGTGTCGAATTGCACTGGAGAGCGCTCATTTTCAAAAATGAAAATTATAAAAAATAGGCTGCGAACCACGATGGGATAAAATCGTCTATCAAAGCTATCGCTCCTAAGCATTGAAAGTGATTTACTTCGGGAACTGGATTTCAGCGAAATCATCAACGATTTTTCGGCGAAAAAAGCTCGGAAGGTTCCGTTCGTTAACACTAAAATTTGATTTCAGATAATTCTCGTTTTCGATTATATTTATGTATGTTTGTTAAATGCTAAGAGAACCTACTTGGTTTCACAATAAATTATTTATGAAAAACTCGAGTGAAAAAGATTGTTCATTTTATTTGGAAAATAATTGGGGGGGGGGCTCCACTTTTTTGTTGCCCCCAGGCCTCCAGACCTCTAAATCCGGCCCTGGTGACGTGCCAAGCCGATCATTTAGTCACATATCAAACTTTATTGATATATTTTAGTTCTATATCCATATAACTAAAATATATCAATAAAGTGCGTTTCTTTTTTTTTCACTGTGACGTACCAAACCGATCATTTTGAAAAAATTATATAATCCAATAAGGTGCCCAAAGATTATATGAAAACATTTTCGCTATTGTACCCCAAGTGGATTATAGTAAAAAATAATAAAACAAGGAACATTATTTTTTTTTTCAAACGTTAATCTTTCGCAAAATATTCTATAATTTTATTTCATAACACGTTTGATCGGAACAAGTACCAAACAAAAAAAATCAAATCGATCGACTGTACCGTTTCCGGAATCTTTATTTTTTTTCGATATTTAAAAAAAATTCTTTTTTCTAAAACCATTGCGTTGACGGGGATGAAATTTTCAGAAAATTTGTTTTTTTTTTACACCTCAGAATATACTCCAAATTTGGCGGGAAAAAATGCGGGGGAAATTTTTCCCTACTTACCCGGCTATGGCCTTTGCTACTAACATTTTCACCCGCTCGGTTCAAACTATTATTCTTATTCAATCAAAAATCTTCAAAGCCTAGTTCGTCCAGTGAAGCTTTCTTTATACAATTCTGTCAAAAAATATTTCAAAAATGTCCATTTACTTACTTTTTTGAACAAAAAACGGGCAGCAGATCTAATGCTGGGGCAAGCGTCGTAAATTTTCACGACAACATTGTTGCCATATTAAGGGGAAAGGCCACTGTAAATTTTTTGAAAAATCGATTTTTTTTTATTGGCTTAAAAAATAGTTTAAACCCTCTAGAATAAGAAGACCCCTTAAAATAAGAACTTCTTTTTTTACTTTTTTCCAATAAAAAACTATTCGCAAAACTTTAAACGCGTTTTTCTCGAAACATGGTTTTTCAAAATGGCACGCAGCATAACTCGAACAATTTTCATTTTTTTTACTTGAAATTTTAACCAGATGTGAACATTTACATTATCTTGAGAATGTCGATCGGAATTTTCAAGAACTTTATTTATTGATTTTTTATTAACAAAAAACTTGCCGTTTTTTTCGTCAAAAATCAATTTTTTTTTTCAAACGCACGCCAAATCCACAAAAATTGATACTTTTTAAAATCCGATCGACATTCTCTAGCTATAGCCCTCTAGATTAATGGTTTTTTTTTGTTCTAGATTCAAAAGTGCACCAGTGGTGCTGCGTGCCGCGGAGCCCTGGAAGCAAAACATGTCCCGGGAAGATAGCTGTGGAACCGCCATTTTGTTTTTTTTTACTGTAAAAAAAATTTATAATAAAGTTTAATGTATGCCCGATAACACCATTAAAAGTTTTTTTTCAAATACCTTCAATTTCGGGAGCAAAAAATTAGTGAAAAAACCTTTTTTTTTGGGCCGTTACAGTGGCCTTACCCCTTAACATAATTAATACGTTTTAATTTCAAGCTACCCGGCATTTGTAGCTGCACCCAACATAGATTAATGCCACTGTGAATATTTCATTACCCATTACATTACATTCGGTAATGTAAAAAAAATCCATTACTCGTTACATTATATTTTGTGATGTAAACAATTTTCGTTACTCATTACATTCTATTTTGTAATGTGAATCATTTTCATTACAAAGTGCTATGTAATGGGTAATGGACTTTCTTTTACATTACAAAGTTCAATGTAATGGGTGATGGAATTTGTTTACATTACAAAGTGTAATGTAATGAGTATTGGACATTTTTTACATTACAAAATATAATGTAATGAGTAGTGGAATTTTTATTACATTACAAAATATAAGGTAGTGAGCAATGAAATTTATTCACATTACTAATGTAATGTAAAAAATCTCAATTACTCAATTACAAGGTAACTTGGACTCTTATTCATTTCCCATCGGCTCAGATCGACCCAGTGCAAAAACCGCTGCCCCTAATGGGAAGCGAATAATAAACCTCATTACAATGTAATGAGTAATGGAGATTTTTTACATTGCGTTGCTTTAGTAATGTGAAAAAATTCCATTATTCATTACCTTTTATTTTGTAGTGTAAAAAAATTCCATTGCTCATCACATTACATTTTGTAATGTAAAGAAAATCCATTACTCATTACATTACATTTTGGAATGTAAAAAATGCCATTACCCATTACATTGTAATGGGTAATGAAAATATTTCACATTACAAATTGTAATGCAATGAGGAGTGGAAATTTTTCACATTACAAATTCCAATGTAACGAGTAATGACAATTTTTTGCATTACAAAATCCAATGTAATGAGTAATAGCAATTGTTTGCATTACAAAATGTAATGTAATGGGTATACAAATAATTCATTACGAAAAGTAATGCATTATTTGCAACCCTGTCTGGAACATTCGTCAGATAGTCTCTTCTTCTCTCGCTCGGCCGTGAAACTTTCAGAGAAACTCACCAGCCTGGGAAGAGCCTCGTTTATTCGTAAAACTGTTCGGTTCGCGGGATCCTTGCAGCATTCGGCGAGGGAGCCCACGACGTTCGTCAGTACATCCTCATCCTCGTTTTCATCGAGCAACGAAACGAGGGAGGCTACGAGCTCGTAACGATTGAAGCGCGCCACGTTTTCCGGGCTTATGGCGCACTTCCAAATCGCACCTGTAACCGCACCGAGAAGTCGTTTGTTTCGGCGCACTTGCTCGCTCTTGAGGAGCTCGCATATCGAATCCAAGCCACCGGCTTCGCGGACCATGTCGCGGGTCAATTTGTTCGAGGCGCATTTAAAAATTGCCAGGGCACAGTTCTCTTTCAGCTTGAGATTGTCGCTTGTCGACGACAGATGACGAACAATATCGACGATCATGCCCATTTGCTCGAAAGCGAGTCGAAAAACTTTCTGCAAATTGTCGTACGTAAATGTGCGCGTTAAGGGGCTATAACAGTGTGACACTTGAAAAATCGATTTTTTTTTGCCTTTTACGACAGTTTATACTTTCAAGAATATCCTAAATATCATTTATATCATTTTATGTTGCAAAAATCGATAGTTTAATCTTTAAACGCATTTTTCTCGAAATTAGATTTTTAGAATTTGAAAAATCCGGGCTTTAGTTTTGTCCACAGCGCCGAAGTCGTGGAAGGTCATTTTAGGGATGAAAAAGAAGGGAGAAATTTTGAAAAATCAGTTTTAATTCAATAACTCTTTAGAAAAAATTCGTATACTTTTTATTCCAATGGGAACGTCGTAGCCCTTGAAAAGAAGCGTCGATCGAGTATTTGATTATCACTCTAATAATATCATCACCCCCAAAAAAATGGTTAAAATACAAAAAAAAATTGTTTATCAACTCGAAAACAATCGATTTTTCGGGTATGGTTCAAAGGTACGAAATGTAGAGAATAATTTTCTCCATATTTTCGTTTCTATGGACCACCCTTGAATTTTGATTTTCCAACCCCGCTCGGGGGTTGAAAATTCAAAATGAAATTCTGGGAACACTATTGACCGCACGAATTCGCCGTCGTGGAAGCATTTGTAGCCTGAACCCTCCGCTACATTTTTGTTCACAACGCCAAACTCGTATCACTTTTTTTTCGGTCAATAGTTTGCCCAGAATTTTTATTTTGAACTTTCAACCACTAAGAGAGGTTCGAAAAAGGAAAATTCAAGGGTGGTCCATAGGAATGAAAATATAGAGAAAATTATTCTCTACATTTCGTACATTTAAACCATCGCCGAAAAATCAATTGTTTTTGAGTTATTCAATAAACAATTTTCTTATTATAATTCAACAATTCTTTAGGGGGTGAAGATATTATTGGAGGAAGATGATCAAATCCGGGAAAATAGTTCATGTCTGAGTGGATATGTTCATATATGTTTCAGATATTGTCATATATGTATCAGAAATATTTTTATCTGACATTTTACAGTATCATATTAGGTTTGATCAGATTAGGTCTGATCATATTCCACATCAGATTAGGTCTGATCATATTCCACATCACATATGCATATAGAAAATCATATGTGATCAAATACAGTATCTGGCCTGACCATATATGAACTCATATCTGTTTATATCTGGCAAAGTACCAAGGCGAGTTGGTACCGTAAATTCGTATCTGAACATACATGACGTGATATGTGTTTGTATAAGATCATATCCGATCAAATACGGTACCAGACTCCGCTATATAGATCTCATATATGTTTTTATCTGGTCAGGTACCAAGGCGAGTTGGCAGCGTGAAACCATATCTGAACATATATGATGTGATATATGAGCAGGCACGTTCATATAAAATTTTATCCCATCAGATACGATACCAAACCTGGAAAATATACGAAGTCTTATACACTCATACCTTATCGTATATGCAGTTCAGTTGTTCACACATGAAAACATCTGAATATATGAAACGATATATGAGGATATGAGACGATATCCGATCAGATATGGCACCTCACCTGACTGTATTATATGTGATCATGTGAGTTACTATAATATTATTAATTATTAACACGTCAAGTGATGACGTGTTAATAACCCCGCTCTATATATGTAAACATTTTAATATCTTCGTGACTGCACTAACAAGATTTGATCTGTCTCAACAGGGTAAGATTTGCTCTGATATAGTCGGAGTCATACCTGGTCTGATGGTTCAGATAAACTATGATTCTATCATATGGGCAGGTCTATTGTTCATAGATGTCCAGGTCTACTGGGATCCACGGTATTTTATTCTTATACGGACAGACAGATCTGGTCCAATAAGATTAGATTTGCCTGACATGATCGGATCTGGCCCAATAAAATCAGATCTACCTGACATGATCAGACCTGGCCCAGTAAAATCAGATCTGGTCCAACAAGATCAGATCTTGCCTGGGGATTGGATCTGGTCAGACCTGCTGCGATATGGACGGGTCTGCTCTCAAAACTATCAAGATGACTCTAATATGATCATACATGCTCGGATATAAGCATACATGATCTGTCATGACACTACATGAACAGATATGGCCATTTTTCTTGTCTGATCATATCTGATTCTACAGATATGATTCAGATATATTCAGGTATGAACTTGATCGGGATGCTTGATCGGCGCGTCTTTCCAAGGGCTACAACGTTCCCATTTGAACAAAAATTGTGGGCATTTTTCTTAAAGAGTTATCGAATAAAAAATGATTTTTCAAAATTTCACCCCACTTTTTCACCCCCAAAATGAACTTTCACGACTTCGGGGCTGCGGACAAAAATAAAGCCCGGATTTTTCTAAACATTTTGTCTCCCAGCGCCGACCTCGTGGGGGTTTTAGTTTGGCATTAATCCACCCCATCCCCTAAAAAAACCTACACCCCGATTTTTAGACAAACTTGGATTTAGCACCCGCGGCACCTGCAAAATCACGTGTCAAAAAACTAGCCTTCTTCTAATTTTTTCCGATTCCAATGTACAGCACGACTGCACTACTACTCAATCAGCCGGAATCATGTCAGCAGTGGAGGAACTTTTTCATTGGCGCCTCCATAGGCAGCGCATAAGTCGCTTGGATCTCAATATTTTTTTATGAAAAAATTATCTAATATAGGTCAAATATAGCCAAATATATTTTTAATTTTCCGAAACATTTAATTGAGTACTTTTCTTCCAAAAAATTCCCGAAAATCACCCAATTTTTCAGCGTTCACACTGGTATAGCCCCTTAAGCGGATGCGTCGTGCACGTACGCTTGGGTACGTACGAGATCGGCGCATCGCTGTACGGCACCCATTATCGCCACGACGAGATCCGTATGAACGGAGCGCAAAAATCGCGCCATGAGAAAAACGACACCGTGCTTGCGAAGTTCCTCCTTGATCTTTGGACTGATGCTGAGGGAGCCGAGAACTTTGGCGCATCCGATCGCTACCGCGACAAGCTCCTTTTCCGTCTCGTCGAGGCGATCCAAATTTCTTCCGAGTATGACGTCGGGAACGTCCATCGCGTCCAGCTGGTAGGTGAAACGAAGCGTCTTCGTCGACTCTTGTACTTTTATCAGCGGGGGGGGGGGGGGAGGGGTGATATCGTGCGATATAATCAGGCGTACTTACGATCAGGCCTACCCCGGAACGAACACGAATTTGTTTTCTCGCTTTTCTCACAGTAGCGACACTCGCCATCGTCTCGGCGGCCAATATACGCATATCTCCGGCTGGATGCTTGAGCATCTCCATCAGAGGCGGCACTATCCCAAAATCGACGAGGCATCTTCTCGTCTCGACCGAACTGCTCGCCATTGCCGAGATTACGGCAAGCGCTCCGTGTTGACATTTCGAGTCCTTTGTCTCGAGGAGATTGACCAGAACTTCCGGACCTCCCATTTCTCGTATGGCTCGTTGGATAGCCTACGCTATTCGAACAAGCGCAACCGCAAACATTGAGATCGTCCAAAAGGAGTTGATTTTTTTTATATATAATCCGCACGTTCGACTTCTAGTCATTTAAGGCGGGATATACATTTACAACGATCAAAAAATCGTTTTTTTTTGTTTTCTTCTTCAAGGCATTAGGCCACAGTAACGGGTATAAAATCATGTGCGAAGTTAACAATTTTTTTTCGTATGAAAAAGTGATTCACTCATGAAATTAATTACAGATCTATTTACGGCGGGGTAAAGTTAATTCGGCGAAAAAAGGCATGTTTTTAAGATTTTTTTTTGGCGTAACGAATAGTGTTCGTTTATTGAAAAATTTACATATAATAAAGTAACATTTGAACAACATTCTCCTAAATTTGCATTGCAAAATATTCAAAATTGAGCGAGTGAAAATTAAACCCCGGAGGCGCCTCGAAAAAAAAGTTGGTTTGCGGTGTGCACCATAACTCGCAACAGAATCATTTGAAACAAAAAAATCAAAATGCATTTGTTAAAGGAGATGTTTCTCGAGGTAATGACGGGAGGTTTTTTTTTCGATTTTTCGTAGCACTTGGGAGCCAAAAACCCGATTTTCGCTAAAAAAATCGGCTAATTTGTTGTTGAAAAATTAGTAATTATTAAAAAAAAAAAAAAAAAAAGCTCTCGACAATACCTGGTGAATTATGTGAAGAAGTATTGTGCAAAATTTCAAAGCGATTGGTCCAGTAGATTTTGAGTTATAGTGCACACGGACTTCAAATATGACAAGTCTCAGAAAAACGGTTTGAAAAACGCAGAAGAGAAGAGAACGGCATGGAGCAATAGACGCTCAAATACTCATAACTTCGTCAATTTTACTCCGATCGACTTGAAATTTTAACACAATATTCTTGATATATTATGCATTCATTTAAAAAATGAAAAAAAAATGAAAAAAAAAACAAAAATTTAAATACTTTACCCCGTCCTTTAGTATGAATATCAAGCTGTTAGAAAATTGCCGACTACTCGGAACTTCTCGAAACAGCTTTTTTCCAATTGGCGTGACAAATAACTTCAACAATTTTCACTCGATTTACTTCAAATTTAAAAATTATGTTCATAATTGCATATCGGAGAAAAGTACGTACGGAATTTCTAATTAATCGAAAACTTTTCATTTTATGAGCAGTTTATGAGAAGTTATAACGAAATTTTTCGCTGAATTTTTCACGAATTTTTCACCAAAAATTCATTTACTGAGGGGCCCGTCCACTTTGAAAATTTCAAAAAATCGAAAGCAAGCAAGACTTGAAGAAATCGACGATGATGAGCAATCAGAAGGGATTTTGTACGGTGCAGGAATTGCCGATTGAGTTTAGGTAAGACTTTTTCATAGTATAAACTTCAAACGCGTTTTTCTCGAAACAACGTTTTCAAAATCTAGCTCCATCGTATCTCTAAAACTAATAAACCGATTCTCTTGAAATCTGAACCACATATTGGAAACATGATTCGCAACAAGATGACCCTCGATGGTTTTGAAATTTTGATTTTTACTCTTTTTTTGCGAAAAACTGCGGAAAAAACGCGTTTAAAAAAACTTTTGTCGTTTTTCATCTGCTATTTTTTTTTCGATAAAACTTTATATTCGAGGGTCATTTTGTAGCTGGTGTAATACTGAATCTAATGGATAGTGATTCTTTTGTTTCAGACAAAAGAACGGCCGTTGCCGAGTTATGATGGAGCTACCTAGCCCACCTATTTATCAGGCGTTACGTTCAACTATAGTTTTTGTACTTAAAAATGAATAAAAATGAATTGAATTTTTTAAAATGTAGTTCAAGACTTTATTTATCAAGCCCAACAACTTTCATATTCATATCTTTCATAAAATCCTCAAAAAAAAAATTGCGAAAATAGCCTTTTTTCGTGGTTCCAAAGTGGACTGGCTCCTTAAGTTCAAATACCTACAACTTTTGAATAAAACAATATTTTTTAAATTCCTCACGTACTTCTCTAGGTATTCTAATGTAGGTTGACGAGAATTTTTGTTTTTTGTTCTAGGTAAAAAATTGTGCATGCTAAATGTCACGCCGTGGAGTGCCTAAAAAAAGATAACAAAAGAAAATATTTTAAGTCGGCCATTTTGTACATCGAACAAAAAAAATGTCTAACAGCTTGATATTCATACTAAATAGATGTGTAATTAATTTTATAAGTGAATCGCTTTTTCATACGAAAAAAAAAAATTGTTAAATTCGCACATGATGTTATACCCGTTACTGTGGCTTAAGGCCTTAAACGATAGAACTATATATGTTGAATATTTTCCCAAAGTTTCAAAGAGAAATTCGAAAAACTTCAATCGTTACAGTCTGGTAACTTTAAGGGGGCACTCCCTATAAAACGGCAAATCTTTGTCGTTTTTCATGATTTGTTTGGAGGGCAAGGAATGTGTATATGTTTTCAGGGTCATAGGTACTTTTTATTACATAATTCTAGTTTACAAAACGATTTTTGTTGCTTCAAGAAAGTGAAAAAAGTTGATTTTTTCCGAAATTTTCTCTAAGCCCCCCCCCCCCAGCCAATTATCATTATTTTAGCAATCTTATTAGTTCATCAAGTGACCCCATGTATATAATAAGGAATATTCTTGCGCAGACTGTTTCAGATAATCCTACGAGATGCTGGGTGTACACCGCATTTGGCCTCCCTTCCAGACAGCTTCACGGCGACTGATTATATCTCCGCCATTTTTCATTTCTTTAAGCAACAAAAATCGTTTTGAAAACTAGAATTATGTAATAAGAAGTACCTATGGCCCTGAAAAGATATATCTCGAAAGTCACTCGATGGATTGTTTCCAAATTCACAAGAGATACGATGAGAAACATTTAAAGGTCGTGACGGTCTGATTTTTTTTTTAACTTATCTTCATTGTTTAATATTTACGTAAAATGATGTCTTTTTTCATAGATTTTGTGTGGGCGAGTTTCAATTCTTCGTCACGTTATTTAAAAAGAATGATTTTGAAAATCGACGATCGTCGACGACTCGTCTTTATTGTTAACTTGAATAACCCGTTTGGTTTTTACATTTAAGATAGACCGTTTACGGTATTCCTTTCACGAAGCCGAATATTTAACAATTAACAGATTTTTATCTGTAATCAAGTGAAAATACACATCAGCATACTGGTAAAATTTCAAGCCAAGTTACCGAACTTTTAACGAAAAATTACGACTACAAAAAGCGTCTCATCTATACGGCACTTTATGGAGATGACACGCTAGCCACATTTCTATCTAATCATTTATGCACTCAATAATTCTAAATGCCCCATAGGAGCTCACGTGTGTGAAAAATTCTAAAGATTCCGTGACACTAATAAAAACAGGGGTAACCAAATGTTTTAAGGTGGCAAACCAGTTTGGAGTATGTTTTTTAGTGATTTTCATGATTAAAAAAAAGGAATGAATGAATCGACTTTATTCAAACTTTGGGAATATTTTCGGCGCCATCGGACTTTGCTATTTGTGTACACTTTGGAGGCCACAGGTTTCATCAGAAATCAATACGGTTTGAAGATAACTTTGAGAACATGTTTACCTTCTAAATGAACCTAACTCTGACCAAAAATTGAAAAGTACATTTTTTTAGAAGTGTTTAAACAGAAAGATATAATTTTGGCCATTACTCTATAACCTTTTTTGCTATAAAAAAATTTACTTTAAACAATGATAGTACTACAAATTTTGATTTCATATATAACGTAATTATATTTAAAAAACTAACTTTATAAAATTATAGGTTAGAAACTTTTTAAGCTAGAGTGTACACAAATTTTTTTAAAGTCGTTTTAAAAAAACGCGTTTCACTCAAAACCACCGGGAACAAAAAATTCAAGGCAGTTATAAATTAATTATACTACTTTGGGAACATATTCTTCAAACAGTTTTACTAACAATTTTTTTAACTTAAAAAAAAACCGTTTTTTCGAGTCATCTAAACTGGTTTCCCGCCTAAAGAAAATATTAAAGATTAAACTTGGAAAAATGTGACTAGCAGAAGAATTTTCGTAGCCGCGACTTTTCAGAGAAAATGTAAAAATGTCTAAATCTACTAAATTTTCGCGAAATTTGTTATTCCAGTTTATCGTCGGGTATAATAATTGATTGTGATTTATTTTTATTAAGCCCCACTATAATTCAACCAATGAAAGGAGAACTTTAAGCTGGCGTGTCCACCGCCAAATGTAGCGAAAAAAATGTCATCATCTGGCACGGCCATATTTTTGTTCTTCTTCGGAATGTTTTCGTGATTTTTTTTTAAGGGCTCTCACTACATGTACCTTTATGTACATGTATGCCTTATATGTGCGAAAAATGTTAAATTTTTTCGTTTTATTATTTTTTATTCCATTAGCCTAAACGGTTAGGAATATTTTAAGCTTTACAGAATTGAGAAATTCCGAAAATTGTTAAAGTTAAGTTAAAGCCAACTTCAAAGCCGTTTTTCCACGATTCACTTTTTTGAACCTTGTGAAAGTTCTAACTCTTGAACGAAGGTTAAGATCGCTTTGAAATTTTCACAACGTATTCTTAGTATCATCACCTATCGTGTGAACCACAGAAACAAAAACTTCAATGACGCAAAAAATATATTAAAATAAAAAACCGACAGAAAATTGAGTAAAGAAATTTTAAGTTTTGAATTTTTATTATAATAATTTTAAAAAAAATAATATTGTTGGTTCACACTGAAGATACATTCATTATGCAATTATAAATGTATTCATTTTTTTTCAGACACCCACATCGATGACGAGAACTTTCACCATCAACGCGCGCGCAAAATAAAATACATTGCATTATTATGTTATACCTCCGCCATTTGTTAATATTTATAATTTTTTTTACATATACTTAACCATGTGCATAAATGATCTGTAAAAGAAATGTTGTCGATACATGCGTCATTTTTTTTTAGCGCGTCTAGAAACTACCTTCGAAAATTGGCGAAATCGCGTATGTGATGCCTTAACGGCGGGGTAAAGTTAGTTCGGCGAAAAAAAGGCATGTTTTTAAGATTTTTTTTTGGCGTAACGAATAGTGTTCGTTTATTGAAAAATTTACATATAATAAAGTAACATTTGAACAACGTTCTCCTAAACTTGCATTGCAAAATATTCAAAATTGAGCGAGTGAAAATTAAACCCCGGAGGCGCCACGAAAAAAAGTTGGTTTGCGGTGTGCACCATAACTCGCAACAGAATCATTTGAAACAAAAAAATCAAAATGCATTTGTTAAAGGAGATGTTTCTCGCGGTAATGACGGGAGGATTTTTTTTCTTTCGATTTTTCGATTTTTCGTAGCACTTGGGAGCCAAAAACCCGATTTTCGCTAAAAAAAATCGGCTAATTTGTTGTTGAAAAATTAGTAATTATTAAAAAAAAAAAAAAAAAAGCTCTCGACAATACCTGGTGAATTATGTGAAGAAGTACTGTGCAAAATTTCAAAGCGATTGGTCCAGTAGATTTTGAGTTATCGTGCACACGGACTTCAAATATGACAAGTCTCAGAAAAACGGTTTGAAAAACGCAGAAGAGAAGAGAACGGCATGGAGCAATAGACGCTCAAATACTCATAACTTCGTCAATTTTACTCCGATCGACTTGAAATTTCAACACAATATTCTTGATATATTATGCATTCATTTAAAATTTTTTTAAAAAATGAAAAAAAAAAATTTTAATACTTTACCCCGCCCTTAAAAAAATGCGTTCCTTTTTCGGAATTTGGCCATTTCTCTCGGGCCTCTAGGAAGATGTAGCCCCTTAAGGGGAGATATACACCAAGATGGTCGAAAAAATCGATTTCTTTTGTTGCATTTTCTTAAAGTTTGAGGTCTTCAGAATGTCTGGTGAAAACGCCAAGTTAATATTTCGATAAATAAGCCAGTTACAGCCGAAAAAGTGAAACGTGTTTTGCGGCGCCGAGCCGACAGGCAGGTAGCGACAAGCGACCCTTCGAACAAAGCGTGTCTAGACCTATTTTGTGACTGTCAGAACGCTGTATCGGCGGATATACCCAAAACTGCAATGAGAGCTTCGACCAAGTTATTTGGAAGATAGCTCCAAAAACGATGATCAGCGGGGCCAAAATCGTTAACATTGCTGTATTTCTTGCATCGTGCACGTTCAACAACGGTGTCACCTCATTATTGGAAGTTACGAACGTGTTAGGAATATCGGTTGGATCAGGAGCGCACTTGTACGCTGCGCAAGAAGACGAAACTCGCATAGCGAAAGCCGAGCCGCAATCGCAAGAACAGACAAAAGAAGGTCGAATACGGGGCCGACAACAAAATTTATCAGCTATGAACATTCCATCGACCGTAGAAGACCTGCACTATGGGCCTGGTATCCACGATTCCACGTAAGTTGACAAATTTCATGATTTATTCATTCCCAAATTTTTAAACGCGTTTTTCTCAAAATCACGTTTTTCAAATTGGTACCCAAAATTTCTCGAAAACCAATGAACCGATTGCCTTGAGGTTTTTTGTGTTTATTCTATACACCTTTATCTAGTACTTGTCATAGGATTTTTCCTTTCCGTTACTTATTAGGAGTACAACTTTGCAGTGACCGTTTTTCTTAGAGAGCCACTGCGGCCGAAGTAGTGGCCCTAGCTCAATAAAAAAAGTGACATTTTAAACTAGCGGTTCTGCCAATGTAAACAATTTAAAAAAGCTAACGGATACGTGTATGCATTATAAAGTTATAGGCACTCAAACATGGCAACCTACGAGCCGAATTCTCAGCATTTGCGGGAGGTTATGATTTACTTCTTCAACATCAAGAAATCTGCGGCTGAGGCCCACCGTTTGCTTGTAGATGCTTACGGGGAGGATTCTATTAGTGAGAAAACGTGTCGGCGGTGGTTCATCGACGCCCAAACCGAATATTCGAGGATCCAAAGTGATGCTGTGTATCTGGTGGGAACAGCTGGGCGTTGTGAACTATGAGCTGCTCAAACCATTCGAAACCATCACAGGGGAACTCTACCGACGCCAGTTGATGCGCTTGAGTAAGGCACTCAAAAAGAAACGGCCACAATTCAACGAAAGACATGACAAGGTGATACTGCAGCATGACAATGCCCGACCCCATGTTGCAAATGTCGCGAAAAAGTACTTGGAAACGCGGAAATGGGAGGTTTTATCCCACCCGCCGTACTCTCCAGACATTGCCCCTTCCGACTATCACTTGTTCCGGTCAATGGCACACGATTTGGCTGACCAGCACTTCGGTACTTACGAAGAAGTAAAAAATTGGGTCGATTGCTGGATCGCCTCCAAGGACCAAGACTTTTATCGACGCGGGATTCGAATGCTACCTGAAAGATGGGCCGAGGTCGTAGCTAGCGACGGGCAGTACTTTGATTAAAAAATATGTAGCCACTTTTTTATAATAAAGCCTTAAACTTTTGAAAAAAACGGTCACTGCAAAGTTGTACTCCTAATAGTTTTTGTTTTATAGGCAAAATAATAACTAATTTTCGGCCCAAAAATCACTATTTATGTTCAAACGTCCGCCATTTTGTCATAAATCGATATTTTCAAAATCGGCTATGACGAGTACTAGATTATAGTATCTAATTTAATAATCTTTTTGGTTTTGTTTTTTCAGATGATTTTTGAAGAAACGCCAGTGGGTACCGTATACGCAGATTTTTTTACGACGCTCCAACGATCGTACAATATCCTTGTATATTTTTGATATTTTTAAATAAAGAAAATTAAACATATTTTTGAACGTATATACTTTTAGATAATTAAAACCCCAATCCGAAATTTCAAATAGTTTTCCTTGAAAAAAATGCACAAAAATGACCTTTTTCCCGGCTCCTAGGTGTATATCTCCCCTCAAGATGGAGTAATTCCATATATGCTCGGTAGCTCTATGAAAAAACTGACCCTGCTGGAAAGATCGTAATCTCTGAGAAGGCACAGTGAGACAGTGGTCGCGGTTTGATCGCCGGCCTTGGTGTACTTGATGAGCTTTTGCATGTGCCAAAATTCCGAAGGAAGCTCCGCAGCGTCTTCCTTGGCGAATCTGCTCTCGTCTTCGCTGTCCGATTCCGGCTCGTCGTCGGAGCTTTCCTCCTCAGGCCTTTCGTCTATATATCGGAACCTCGGACCGTACGGTTCTCCGGTAAGCTTGAATATTCGTCCGACGGGTCGTTTCTCTCGGGTGGCCGGCTTCCGCCGTGCACCCCCTGCTCGCCTGTTTCCTTTTCCGGCGACATTCTCATCTACAATTTCTTCGCTACGGGTGAGAAACGTGCGTATTTATTCGTCTCATTCCAAACATGTTGGAATACGAAAAAGTACGTCAAAGAGCGTATACAAGCTTGTCGACATAACCTCACAAATTTTTCAAGTTTTCTCACGGAGGATTAATTTTTCTAGGAAAAACAAGGCATGACGACCTCAAGATTTTACCGACGCGCAGAGCTTGGCGATTTTTTTTGGCCGAAATATTCATCTGTGAGTGATCGACGCTCGTAAGGAACGTAAGGGGGGGATTTACTCAGCCGCTCGGCGACGTTGTTCCTGGCTCTCGGTGCTTCGATTTATTGTTGCCTCTCCGGCCGTCTTTGTTTTCTTCGGAGGCATATTTTCCGGTACGGCTCGTCTCTTTCGCTACGCCGAATACAAATCCATTAGCCGCAAATATCTTGTGGGGAGCGATGTCGGTTCAACTTGTAGTAAAAACAATTATAATAGCTGCCTCGTAATACCGTAGCCATCATACGCTGTCATGGATACGAATTGATGAAGCTTTATTGTTTTCTGTCGTGTATTACAGTCGAAAGTTGCATGTGTGTAGTGTGGTGCAGAGCACGTGCGACGATGCGATCACGGCGCCGTCCAGCGGCATCCCCTCGTACCTCCTATGAAAAACTGCCGTGCTTCCAAGACCAACTTTCCCTAGTACAATTTTTTCTCCAAATTTTTCATAAATTCTCATATTTTAGTCATATTTGGGATTTTCGGAGAAAAAATGATTTAAAACAGATTCAAGTACTGGTCTGTTTCCCAAAAACACATTTTTTTTTACTGAAAATTCATGATTTTTCATTTTTTTCCCGGAAATTTCTCTTCTTCCTATGACCTGAGTGAACGGCTGCGGAGATATTCGGAGAAAAGTTAAAGATGAAAAGAAATGAGAGTTTCGTAAAAGAGCTTATTATTATTATTATTTTCCGGAAATGTCCCTTTTTCCTATGACCTGAGTGAACGGCTGCGGAGGTACTCGGAGAAAATTTAAAGATGAAAAAATTAAACCAAGAACAAACCAATTGAAAAAAAAACCGAGAAAAAAGAACCATTTTTTTAAATTAAACCAAGAAAGAACCAATTTTTTTAGTTAAACCAAGAAGAAAGAATCATTTATTTTTTAAGTAAGAATCAACAAGCAAAAAACGCATTTTCGGTAAAAACAAAGTATTTTTCTATGTAAGAACAAAGAATCAAAGTATTTTTTATGAGAGAAACAGTAAGTAAGTAAGTAAGAATAGCAAAAGATTTTATTTGATAATTAAAATATTGTACTTTTTCTATTAATAAATATAACTGCCCGAGTAAAAATGATTGTATATACTTAGATACAATTATATAAAAATGATATACAATTATATATATTTATAGATAGGTTTATACATAATTGTATATAACCCTATACATTCGTATATATAATCCGATATAAATGTACTTCCATCAAATTTGATTTGATAAAATTATACATAGCGTTGTATATAATTATATATATACGTGAAAATTTTATTTACGGTATATAAAATTGTATATGACTGTATATGAGTACTTTTATTTTCTTTTAAAATACATATAATTGTATAAATCTTTATACGTCTATATCTACGTATATCTACGTATATATCTTTATACTTCATATATGATTAGATATAGAAAAAGTTTTCTTTGGTTTTATTCGCGTATGGAAGCAGGTGAATCAAAAGAATGTTTATTAAAAGTTAACATATTATGTATTGATGCAATATATTTACCAAATTTGATTACAATTATTGGGTTTCTTACAGAGATAATTTTCATTTCTGATCAGTTGATTAATATTAGTTTTTACTTGATATTTTACTAACAAAATGTCATCGCTTTCTTCGACTGATATAATATGTGTCGCAATAGCTTTTTTTTCTACATGACAAAACATATCACCGTATTTTACATTGAAACGTTGAATTATAAAATATAAACCCGAGTAAAAATGAATATATATAAACATATATAATTGTATATTAATTTATCATATACACTTGTATACAAAAATTGGCCCGATCGAATTTTATATATTTGTATATAAAATTCTATCGGGCCAATTGTTGTAAACAACTGTATATGATCAATTAATATACAATTATATATGTTTATATATATTCATTTTTACTCGGGTGATGAACAGGTGATCATGCATTTTCATTTTGTTAGTTTGCGTTACTTGATAAACGGAGGAAGTACAATTTGAGCAAACAAAGAGTAAGAATTCATTTTTTATCTGTATTTTTTATTTCATATAATTACCGAGATTTTCCCGTGATCGTAATTAAAATGATGAAATGTTCAGAAAAATTCGGAAAAATTTGAAAAAATTCGGAGAAACTCGGATATTTGCGTAAAAATAATTGTCCGCAAAACTCCGTATTCTTCATATTTGTTCCAATTCATAGAAAAATTCGGAAAAATTTTCCGGAAAAGATCGGAGTTTTTCGGAAAAAAATTTGCACTAAGGTTTTATTTCTCTATTTTTTCAAAATCGATATGAAGAGAAGGCTTTGAGATTAGTAAGCTCATACAGTGCATAGATCTCGGAATTATCAGTAAACGTATTTTTTACATTATATGTACATCAATTCAATCGAGAGATGAACGCTACGGATAAATTGGGCGAAGTGTGTACCTGCGTCCATATGGAGTGAAGTAAGGAATCAACGTAAAACGGCGGGAGGTTTCTAGCCTTTTAAAATTTTCCAAAGATCACGATATGTGCCATTGAGGCTAAATTTTGCAATGCCGGAGATAGAGACGATAGAAGGATATATGCTACTGGCCCATACCAAATTTGAAATCAATCGGATGAAGAGAATTCGAGATTGTATGTCAACCTGATTGAAAAAAGTAGTTTCGAGCAAAAACACGTTTAAAGTTGTGTCTCTTTTCAAATCGCTATGACCATTTAAATATTGGGAGTTTCGACACTCCCTTTTGAGAATATATTATGATATAGATGATATAGGATAGAGGATAAAGTCTACACTTCAAGGCGAAGTAAAAGATGTACCACGTGACATACGAGTGCGAGAGAGATAGCTGAAACTTTCGAACAGAGATGAATAATATTTAGGGCAAAAGGAAATCATCAAGCTCTGCGTCAGGGAATTCTCCAGAGCCTAATGCTTCGTTTTTCCTAAAAAAATTCAACCATCTATGAGAAAATAGGGTTGAAAAATTTGTGAGGTTATGTTGACCTTGTACATGCCCCTAAGAAAACGGCACAAAATAGAGTTTTTCGAATGTACACCCTTAATAACCTCTAGGACTTCCATTATTGCCATAGTTTCGGCGGTGTATATTGAAGTATACTTTGCAGATGTGGACATTCGAAAATCGTCGTTTTCAGTGCTAATAATCGAGAAACGAAAAAAGCTTTTATCTCACACTTTCGTAAGTCTAAACTTCATCGCCGAGACATAACAGCGCCAGCTATAAGCGGAATGTCGCACCACATTTTCTCGCACAAAAATTTACCACACACGTTTCCACATAAATTCGTCTTCTCCGGGTAGTACTTTGCTGACTTTGCTATAGTAATAACGGGTGAATAGAATTGGAATATATTTCTTCTCAATATATTACCAATATCGTTTCTTAATTTTCGCCAAGACAAGAGAAAAGACAACTTACCTTCGATTTAAAAGCGGATGCTTTGCTTCGTTTCTCCAGTCTACCTCCGACGTTTTAACCATTTTATTTGTTTTATCTTCAAATTAAATACGAAAGATGTACACCGTTTCAAAAGGTCCGAGTAAAATTGTTGCCAAAACTCGAAGAGGTAAGTACCAAGTGAATAATTACACGGATAAGAATTCGAGCAAGGCGATAACGATGTACGACTCAATCGTCAGGAATTAGTCAAAACCTCGAGCGGCTGGAGACCCTTCGCGATCTTACTCGTAAAAGTGGCGAATCTCAGGAAGACAACGACGAGATTTCCGCGTAAGCCTCGCGCTTTCTTCTCCCGCGTCTCGTGTCTTTTCTCGTATCGTACGAGCCCCCCCCCCGTGACCAGGACTACAAACCTAACCTAATTGTCGTTTCGTATCTAAACGCAGGCACACTTTGCCAAAGCCAGTTTTCAACATAAATGGCAGATCAAAAATGTCCTCTCAGCGATACAGAATTCAGCAAGTGATAACGCCCGAGCACGAACAACTCATCAAATTCGTCTACGAATGTGAGTACCGCGCGTCAATTTCCCAATAGCCAAAGTATCGTCGACGCTATCCCTCGTATATCCCGACTATAAACCGTCACGTCGCTCTCCGTTTTTTTGTACAGCGTGGAGCCAAGTGGAGGAGCGCCCGGTGAGCGAAGGCGTCCTAGACTCCAATTGTGCAGAAACGAGACACGTTTTGGATAGGAAAAACCCGTCGTCGCTCTACTACAACGACGGCGAGCCCAATCGAGTGCTTCAAGGTGACATTAGGCCCGTCCTTCGTTCATCCAAAGCTAAACGTTTATTCATAGTTGTACCGTCGATTTTGACCGCTCCCGTTGTCTTTCAGACTTCAAACCGTTCGATCTGGAGTCATGGTGGGGAAAAAGACTGTACAACAACATAACGAAATCTCTTTGAGCTCGAACGGGCGATAAAACCAACTGGACGGCTTCGTTGTCCGCCGGCTCAAAGTCCACTAGCCACCCAAAGTGAAAATAGTCCGATAGCGAAGGACACTCGGGAGGGGGCAGCTGAAACTACAGCGCCGAAAGCCGTAGCGGAAAAGAACGTTCCCCCGCGACGTGTCGCCTTTCGACCATTCAAATTCCGTAGCAACTCGTCAAATTGAAAATGGAAGATAATAATCGCGCTCGCTCGTTGTCCGTGTTAGGGTCGTGCTCCGGGTGAGTCGACGAGCGAGTTTTACTCCATCGCTCGCAATTTTAGTATAAAACTCGTAGACTGATATTTTTAAGATTTTCGCCAGGTCTGAAAGGCCGAAAAGCGCGTGGAGGGTCTCGACACCGGAGCCACGCGATAACTCGAGCGGCGCGTCGATTCGTCTCCGTCTCCGTCTCCCCCCCCCCCGCTCCTCAAATATTGTAGTATATGTACATAATGCGTACGAAATATCGAGGCCTCTCGCAATGAGATAACGAATCCAACGAGTCGCGTTATCAAGTTCATGACACGATTCGCGTCGGCTGTAGTCTTTAACGTAGTGCAATAGTGTACGTGTTTGTAATGCACACACACACACGCGTGTTCATGTACGTATGTATATAAGCGAACGAGACCGCGGCTGCCATAGCGCCCGCGTTCTTTACCGACTATAAAAAAAAAAAGAAAGAAAATATATATATATATGAAGCTTTGTACGAAATTGCGTGTCTATAAAATTGCCCGCCATACGCGCATCTTTGTCACTCATCGTGACACGCTGAGAATTTGGCTGCACTCTCGTAAAACTCGACGTAGAAAGTTTCGGTGTGCGCCGCCGTGCGCGGCTAAACGATGCAACTGAGTCGCGAGCGGCTCAAGAGCGAGGAACAAATAGAAGGATCGAACCCTTGTGACAAGAGTCCAGTGCGAGAGGTTATGTTCGCAAATACGAAGGAATAGCCTTTCTCGCACAAGTCGCGAATACTCGTGTGTCCATTCAAAGTTTACGAGGAGTGAAGAAAAAAAAAAAAAACCCAAGAATATTGTGTCGTGCACGAGCATTTCCGGTATAGTCGAGGTGGGGGGCTGCGTATCCTCGACGTTTGGGTGATGTTAGGGACAACGGGGAAACGCCGCAAAAGAAGATTCCAAGGATTATCTTCGCGCAGGGGATTTAGATGAAAGATTAATAATTTCGCCGAGTGGGGCTGGGGTCGGGGTGGTGGTGGTAGCGGCAAGGAGGTAAGACCGAAGCTGCACGAGCGAAACACGATAAAATGAAAATCGACAAGGCCAATGTCCCGCCACCCTTGGGTATACGTGAAACACGGTGACAGCGGAGGGTCACAGTGGGTGGCGGTACGAAAGACAGGTAAGACGATAGGATGAACGCGGTGATCGCTATGTGCACGTTTTGCGAGATGCACGGACCGCGTGTTATATTTACGACGCAAACGTATCGTACCTTTGACGAAACGTGCGTCAAGAAAATGCGATTCTACGGGCCAAAGGAGATAATGACGAGGCGAGGAGGCGATAACGCTCCGGCGCCTCCAACCGACGAAAAGCCTGGCAAAGACTGCGACGGCTGCGAGAGCTTGGGTAACGTCAAGTATCTCAGCAACGAACACGAGAGTCGGACTTCCTTCCTGTCTGCGCGCCAAGCTCTCGCCGAGGACACCGTCGATTCGCTGAAGCACGCTTGCGTAAGGTACACTCGCTTCTTTCCTTCGCCGTACATGTCTTGTATACGCGTACGATAAGAATACACGATGTTCCGCTCGCTCGACAGAAGCCTCAGCTGCGAAGTACATCTCGGCGAGGAGGGAGTCTGCTACTTCGGAGACGAACGGCGCGGTCACGTCCTCAGTCACGCGTTCACCCTCAAAGATTCACAGGTAAGGATATCCCTGAAGCAATCGAAGAACCCTACGAGCGGAGCTTTTCCTATTACCGGTATTTAGGCTGTAGGCTACAGTAACACGTAAAAAAACATGCGCGAATTTAACTATTTTTTTGGTATTAAAAAGTGATTCACTGGTAAAACTAATTACACATCTATTCAGTATGAATATCGAGCTGTTAGAAAATATATATTAGGTGTACAACTTAGTTTGGTCCGTTTCCAAAAGATGGCTCTAGGTGCTATAAATGGTTGACGGCAACGGCTGATTTTTGCTGTATCGTGAAGTATCAACATCTCTTAATCAAATATCGTTTACAGACCTTTGAGTTTTGCGCATCAAGTCTAATTTTTTACTGCGGTGAAAATGTCGAATTTCCTCCCAAATAAGCACCATTTGCGGGAAGTGTTGATTTTCTGTTTCAATTGGAAGAAAAGTGCAGCCGAAGCCCACCGAATACTGGTCAAACCATCACGGGAGACTTCTACAGGCAACAATTGATCCGTTTAAGGGGTAAGGCCACTGTAACGGCCCAAAAAAAAAGGTTTTTTCACTAATTTTTTGCTCCCGAAATTGAAGGTATTTGAAAAAAAAGTTTTAATGGTGTTATCTTGCATACATTAAACTTTATTATAAAATTTTTTTACAGTAACAAAAAAAACAAAATGGCGGTTCCACAGCTATCTTCCCGGGACATGTTTTGCTTCCAGGGCTCCGCGGCACGCAGCACCACTGGTGCACTTTTGAATCTAGAACAAAAAAAAAAAACCATTAATCTAGAGGGCTATAGCTAGAGAATGTCGATCGGATTTTAAAAAGTATCAATTTTTGCGGATTTGGCGTGCGTTTGAAAAAAAAAATTGATTTTTGACGAAAAAAACGGCAAGTTTTTTGTTAATAAAAAATCAATAAATAAAGTTCTTGAAAATTCCGATCGACATTCTCAAGATAATGTAAATGTTCACATCTGGTTAAAATTTCAAGTAAAAAAAATGAAAATTGTTCGAGTTATGCTGCGTGCCATTTTGAAAAACCATGTTTCGAGAAAAACGCGTTTAAAGTTTTGCGAATAGTTTTTTATTGGAAAAAATTAAAAAAAGAAGTCGCACAGGACCTTTTTTTTCTTATTCTAGAGGGTTTAAACTATTTTTTAAGCCAATAAAAAAAAATCGATTTTTCAAAAAATTTACAGTGGCCTTACCCCTTAATCAAATATCGTTTACAGACCTTTGAGTTTTGCGCTTCAAGTCTAATTTTTTACTGCGGTGAAAATGTCGAATTTCCTCCCAAATAAGCACCATTTGCGGGAAGTGTTGATTTTCTGTTTCAATTGGAAGAAAAGTACAGCCGAAGCCCACCGAATACTGGTCAAACCATCACGGGAGACTTCTACGGGCAACAATTGATCCGTTTAAAGCGAGCTATAGCCGAAAAACGTCCAGAATATGCGACCAGACACGAGTCCATAATCTTTCAACATGACAACGCCTCACATTGCTATTGTGGTTAAAAAGTATTTGGAAAACCGCGGGTGGGAAATTCTGGCTCACCTGCCTTATAGCCCAGACCTTGCCCCTTCCGACTACCATTTGTTTCGATCGATGCAGAACGCTTTGACTGGAATACGCTTCACGACACAACAGGGCATCAAAAACTGGCTCGATTCATTCTTGGCCTCAGAAGATGAACGCTTCTTCCGCGGCGGAATTCATAAATTACTAGAATGATGGGGAAAAGTAGTGGCTAGCGATGGACAATATTTTGATTAATGTATTAATTCATTTTATCATTCAAATAAGTGCGTATTTTAAGCAAAAAAACGGACCGAATTCAGTTGTACGCCCAATATGTTTTTTTCGATGTACAAAATGGCGTGGTGTTGAAGTTTGCATCGTTGGAACGCAACGAAAGTTCCGTTTTATATTTAATTTTCCATATTTTTATTATTATAGGCGATCGTTTTTTTATAGATTTATAATGAAGACTGCTACATGAATATCTTAAAAAATGGTTGAAAGACTCTTGTAGGCGAAATTTGCCGAAAAAAATTAAATCCGTTGCAGTCGAACGATGCAAACTTCAGCATCGCCAAAATGGCCGACTACTAATATTTTCTTTTGTTCTTTTTTTCTTAGGTGCTACGGGGTGTGACATTTAGCATCCGCAAGTTTTTATCTAGAAAAAAAAAAATTGTCGTCAATCTACATTAGAATACCTAGAGAAAGACGTACGGAATTGAAAAAATATTGTTTTATTCAAAAGTTGTGGGTATTTGAACTTAAGAAATGAATTTTCAGTGAAAAATTTCGTTATAACTGCTCATAAAATGAAAAGTTTTCGATTAATCAGAAATTCTGTACGTACTTCTCTGCTAAATGCAATTAGGAACATAACTTTTAAATTTGAAGTAAATCGAGTGAAAATTGTTGGTTATTTGTCACGCCAATTGGAAAAAAGCTGTTTCGAGAAGTTTCGAGTAGTCGGCCATTATGTACATCGAAAAAAATATATATATTTTTTATCAGCTTGATATTCATACTAGATAGATGTGTAATTAATTTTATGAGTGAATCACTTTTTCATAGAAAAAAAAAAATTGTTAAATACGCACACGATTTTATACCCGTTACTGTGGCCTAAGGCCTTAACTCGACGCCAACAAGTTGTAATATCGGCAGGACAACAATTCTATTCTTTATTTCTCTATTCTCAGACATCTCTCTCCATAAATATCTCTATTCTGGAGCAGGTTTAATCAGATACATCTCTTCCAAAATATCTAATGCCTGAAACATTTCTCTGCCGAAACATCTCTATTCGTAAAGATCACAATGCTACTATAATTTGGTTCTGAAATATTACTGCTCTTAAATATCTCCATTCCACAATCTTTCGTATCCGAAGCTTCTCTATTTTTAAATGTCTGTATTCTTCAAAATCTCATCAGACATCCAAAACATCTGTATACCAACAACTTCTCGCAATATCTCTCTTCCATTCTCTTCCATTCTGCTATTCCAAGAGCCTCTGCGTTGTACTTGTTTTATTCATGGACTATATAGCAAATGCAATATTACGAATGGAATAGAGATGTTTCGTAAGAGAGGTGGTGTGAGGTGAAATTGTCGGATCACAGATGTTTTGGATGTCACGTGAGATTTTGAAGGATACAGATATTTAAAAATAGAAAAGTTTCGGATACGAAAGATTGTGGAATGGAGATATTTATGAGCAGTAATTTTTCAGAACTGAATTATTGTGGCATTGTGATCTTTACGAGTAGAGATGTTTCGGCAGATAAATGTTTGAGGCATGAGATAGTTTGGTATAGAGATGCTTCTGATTAAACCTCCTCCAGAATAGGGATATTTAAGGAGAGAAATGTCTGAGAATAGAGAAATAAAGAATAGAGTTGTTGAACAGTAGAGGAAAGAAACGGTCACAATGGGGAGGGGGGGGGGGGAATAGGAAACAAACGCGAACAGCGTGTACCTTAGGAAAAAAAACAATTAAAAAAATAGAGTTGTTGTCCTGCCGTAATATCTGTATACCCGTATTTCGTTATTTTCCTATATTCGTGGGAAACCTTGATTAAAAACGTTAGAAGCTTGAATGTGAAGATGAAAGTTGTTGAAATAATAGCTAAGTGAAACCACAGTGTTTATGAAAAATTACCGCCTCTTATTAAAATCTTCATTTATTATACATTTCTAAACACACTATGTTCTCAAGGATTCTTTTCGCGGAGCGCCATATTTCGTGGGTGCGTCAGGAGGGCCCTTCTGTATCGTTGGTTAAATTACAGTGGCGCTTGACAAAAATAAGTCATAATCAATTATCATACCCAACGATAAATTGGAATAAAAAATTAGCGCAAATTTAATACATTTGGACACTTTTGCATTTTCTCTGAAAAGTCGCAACTACGAAAATTCTTCTGTCCTCACTACATTTCAATTTTCACATTTTTATAACAAGGAACAATCCTCAGGTGACACCCTTCGATTTTGTTGAAATTTCGATATTTTACGAAGCACCGAAAAGTAAGCGATACGTATTTTTTTTATGGGCGGAAAAATGGTTTTAAGGGGTGAAACCACTCCTCGAAAAAAGGCGTCTCTAGGGGTAATATAGCAGTTTCACACACGAGGAGTCCACCGACTTTAATGAAACAAAAACGAAAATTCTTCTAATCCGAAGCAATGAAAAATCCACTATAGTGACATTGCAAAAAATAATGAAGGGGTGAACCATCCCTATATTAAAGGGTGGTTTCCCCCTTAAAACCGTTTTTTCGCCGATCAAAAAAATACGTATCGCTTACTTTTCGGTGCTTTATAAAATATCCAAATGTCAACAAAATCGAAGGGTGTCACCTGAGGGATATTCCTTGTACGTTTTATCATGAATATTTTTTTTAACATTCGCTGGCCCCCTGCTTTTATTGTTGTTACGGAATCTTCAGATTTTTTATGCGAGCGAGCAGTTCACATCAGGCATCTAGAGTTATTTGGTGTATAAATTATTAAATAGAAATATGGTCAGCTTCATCTTCATCAAGCGTTGTGTAAATAAGACGATTTTTCGTTAAAAGTTTGGTAACTTGGCTGGCAATTTTACCAGTGTATGGTGATGTATTTTTACATGATTATAGACGAAAATCAATTAAGGGAGTACACCATTGCCCATTTTCGACCGTTCACTTTAGAATCTTTTTAAAGAAAGGAGTAAATTATATGGTCAAAAGAACTTTTAGGCTTTATGACGTATATATTGAAGTATGTAAACAAAATTATTTGTCAAAAGAATAGAAAATGGCAGCCCACGCGTCGCACTACTGGTTTTCAGCCCACCCTCTTCGCGGCACACAGTAGAACGATCGTAAATTGAATCCTGGAACTAAGAGTGAAATATTTTCAATTAATCGAAAAAAAACGCTCGTACTTGACTGTTGAGGCAATGTCAGAAGCTACAGTTAAAACTTCAAGTCGCTTGCGAAAATTGTTCGATTTCTGTTACGTGCTGACTTCAAAAACATGGATTTGAGAAAAACGCGTTAGACATTTTCGGTACGCTTTCAGCGCTCTGAGACTCTCCTAAAAATAGCTCGCAAACCACCTTAAAACTTTTTTTTTAGCTATAAACGAATATGCATAATATTCTTGAAGGTTTAAATGATTTGTTGAAAGTGTTTTCCAAAAAACGATTTTTTTGAAATTTGACAGTCCCTCCTTAACTCTTCCTCGACACACTTATATTTAGCCACGATTTTGACACACTGGGTCAATTTGACCCGGATAGTACTTCATCCACCTGCCATTAAGAACCCTTCACTCGGTTTTTGTTGAAAAAAATCCGGGACACACTTCAAACATTTCGTAATATGTCTATATAATTAAAATTCGGAAAGTATAAAATTGAATTGTTGTAAAAAATTATTGAAAACTATACATTTTTGGAAAGTGAGCATTTTATTTGAAATTCGTCCGGGTCCAAATGATCCAGCGTGTCAACGTAGGGTTAATTGTTAAATATTCGGATTCGTGAAAAGAATACTTTAAATATGTCCAGACCAATATAAAATAAATAAACAAAGAAAAAGCGAAAAATAGGCACTTTTATGCAGATCAAATAAGTAGTAAAGAGGCACAATTAAAATTAGGAAGTTTTATGCAAGTCAGCGTAGTAGTAGCAGAGTGCAAACAAATGGCATAGCTTTTGCAAGCTGCAACAGAATGATCACTTCAGTTAACGAGATTCAGATGGTTGAAACAACGAACGTCTTTCAGATGGTCACCTTACCTTATTGCAGGTGTAAGCCGCGGAAGTAAAGACCCTTTCTGATTCCACACTCGTGGATAAATAAGTTATCAATATTGAAATATTTAATGTAGGTTATAATATTATAAGGCTCTTAAGCGTAGTAAAAAAAAACAAGTGCAAGTAACTTAAGGTAGTACGAGCGTGAAATCTTGATTTCTACAGTTTTTGTTTAAATTTTAACCAGACATTGTTCATATCATTATGCATGTTTGTGTGAAATTTCAGAACAGTCGACTATTCAGATTGGGAGATAATGGGTTTTAAAACTGCAACTTTTAACACTGCAGGGTCTGCATTGAAATTTAGACAGAATAATTTTCCGTAAAAAATATTTGTCCCCTATAATAAGAAGACTTATGGCAACACCGCATCGTTCACGTATGGCATGACGTGAGTTTGTGCGGCATGTTTAAAATAATACTGCACCACAAATTTTTATTTGGAAGTAATTTTTAATCGAACAAAGTTTTTAATTAGTTATGAATGAACCAACACTTTTATTTATCAATGGAGATAACATGAACAATACAAAATATTTATATTTATGCAAATATTTTTTTATGACAACATTTTTAACTTTAGGAACACGATAGTTATTTTCTTCTCGAAATATTGAATAATACTGTTCTGCGGTGTTGCCATATGTCTTCTTATTATAGGGGACAAATATTTTCTACGGAAAATTATTCTGTCTAAATTTCAATGCAGATCCTGCAGTGTTCAAAGTTGCAATTTTAAAACCCATTATCTCCCAATCTAAATAGTCGACTATTCTGAATGTTCACTCAAACATGCATAATGATATGAACAATGTCTGGTTAAAATTTGAAGAAAATCTATAGAAATCAAGATAGCGCGCTCGTACTACCTTAAATGGAAATAATAACGATTATAATGATATTTTAATTTTTTCAACTCTGATACTGAAATATCCGTATTATTCGAGTCCAGCATCGGATTTTGGGTCCGATATTCCGGTTTTTCGATATTATCAAAAATCAGTATCCATATTTTACGTACGAGTCATTTTTCGCCCCGTACCTCGTTCCACGTCCGAGGGCGCTCCGTTACTAAATGCAAACTATAAATGATACCGATGATAAAAATGAGAAAAAATAAATATATACTCGGAAATTACATTTTTCACACATTCAAATGTGACTTTCCCCTCTCAGGCAAGAAAAAGCTCCCAAACGAGGCTGCTGTTTTCCATGCTATTTTCATGCGGTAAATCCGACGATTTTTTTTTTCAGGCACGCGGTATACGAAGATCGTGCAGCTTTGTCGTATTCATGAGAGACAAACAGTTTCTCTTGAACATGTGGCCGTTTCTCGTGGACAATTTGCGACAAGTGATACGCGAGCTGCAGGAATACGCCGAGATCAAGTACAGAGCTGACGAGGCGGAAAATCCGCAACGTTCGGCGCGTTTGGCGAGCGCGAACGCTGGTCCTACGGCGAATCGTGACGCCAGCCGCGGAAGTCCCCGCGGTTTGTCCGAAATAACCAACGAAAAGCACGTTTTCGTCAGGTGAATAATCGTTCAGCGTCGCGAGCTAAAAATTGACTGACTGCTATTCCCTGATTCCCGTCTTTCATCTACAGGATTCACATGTGGCTCGTTTGGATCCTGAGTGCCGGAGGCAGACACTTCGTCGAAATATTTCCAAATTGCGATTACTTGACGAGCGACAGTGAGAAGATTAGCGACGACGAGGACGACGAGGGAGAGCAGTTGGGAGATCAAGCTTACACAGGTCGAATTTCTTAGCATCCATAGAGAGAGAGAGAGAGAGAGAGAGAGAGAGAGAGAGAGAGAGAGAGAGAGAGAGAGAGAGAGAGAGAGAGAGAGAGAGAGAGAACTCGATGATCATATCCCGCGCGTTCGAATTTTCAGCCACCGGTAGCGGCAATGTGGAAGCAATAAAACAAATTGGCAGTCGAAAATTTGTCCAAGGATCGAAAAAATGTTGGAGCCTCTTAGTTCTACGGCAGCTCGCTTCGCACCTGACTAAACACGATTTTCGCCAATTGTTGTACGCAACCTTGACCGGTATACAAGTATTGGTGCGAGGACGCGAGCCCGACAGGCTCGACGCTTTGTACGCGCTTAGTCGCCTCGTGCCGAGAGCCTGCCGCAGGATAAACCCCCGTGCTACCGAATACACGGAAAACGAAAGATGCAACAACTTTTTGGGTAGGTGGAGGGTAGAGGGGTTGAGAAAGCTACGCGATGAGAAAGTCGTGATAATTTCTTTACGAAATTTAGGAGTGGAGAGCACGGTCGCGGTGCCGTTACCTTGCTCGAGCGTTTGTCGTCTCGAAATAATCAGCCAAGAGCACAGGAGCAGCAGCAGTGAGGCCGATGAGAGCCCGTCCCACGTCGTTCGATGGGCCGGCGCCTTACCTCTCAGGCTCCCCACACTTCTGATCAAAATCGAAAAGTCGCTCGACAACGATCGCATGTCCGAGGTCGTGCTCAGGGCGCACTTGGCCGCCTTGCAGCAAGAATGGACAAAGTAACGTTACCTTCGAGCTTATCGGTTTATCGTTACCTCCTCCGTGCTATTTACACTCGCATTGAGGCCTTAGGCCACAGTAACGGGTATAAAATCATTTGCGAATTTAACAATTTTTTTTTTCGTATGAAAAAGTGATTCACTCATAACATTAATTATACATCTATTTAGTATGAATATCAAGCTGTTGGAATAAAATATATTTTTTTTTTCGATGTGGACAATAGCCGACTACTCGAAACTTCTCGAAACAGCTTTTTTTTCCAATTGGCGTGACAAATAACTTCAACGATTTTCACTCGATTTACTTTAAATTCAAAAGTTATGTTCCTAATTGCATTTCGCAGTGAAGTACGTACGGAATTTCTGATTAATCGAAAACTTTTCATTTTATGAAACGTTATAACGAAATTTTTCACTGAAAATTCATTTCTTAGGATCAAATACCCACAACTTTTAATAAAACAATATTTTTCAAATTCCTTACGTACTTCTCTAGGTATTCTAATGTAGATTGACGAGAATTTTTGTTTTTTTTTTCTAGGTAAAAAATTGTGGATGCCAAATGTCACGCCGCGGAGCGCCTAAAAAAAAGATAAAATAAAATATTAGTAATCGTCCATTTTGTACATTGAAAAAAAAAAAGTATATTTTTTCTAACAGCTTGATATTCATACTAAATAGATGTGTAATTAATTTTACGAGTGAATAACTTTTTCATACGAAAAAAAAAAATGTTCAATTCGCCCATGATTTTATACCCTTTACTGTGGCCTAAGGCCTCAATAAAACGCGCGTTCTTGTTGTTTTTTTTCCAGCATCGCGAAGGTGTTGCACGCGATGCGCGCACGTGGCCACAGGGCTGATTTATCCCGTTTGATGATGAGCCTAGGCGCCGGGCCCCAGGATCAAAAATTACTCGACGCTTGGTCGATGGCTCTTCCGTCGAATCCCGCCTGACGAAAGTACATCGAGAGCGCTTTCTCTCTCGACCGACCGAGATCATCTTATCATCCTCATAATCATTTTACTACGCCGCCGCCGCCGCCGCGACGTATCGTTCATCCATGTTTAATCGGCCGCGATGAGACCGACAATAAATTATTATCAAGACTCGAGAAGAGCCGCGCGTCTTGTTACTCCAACGTATAGGGCTACGCGCCGTTGCAATCGAGCCATTCGACTCGTTCTTTCATAACGGACCATTTATTTGGACAGAGATCGAGAAACGATCGATTTATCGAATGGAATCGAATGGAAGTCGATCGCAACTTCCCATTCAGACGGCAGGCACGTTCTTCGCGTATGGAAATTTCCGACTCAAGGAGGCAGGGGGGGGGGAATGTGCAACGCATCCGTGTGCTTACTCACCCCGCTACGATCGAGCCAGCCGACAAGTTACATACTACAAATGTTAAACCCTCTCCCTGCGATATTCGCAACGCTCGTACGCGTTACCCATAAATTTAAGAAATTAGCTCCGAACATTTCGCGTTTGTTCGCATCTAGATTCACCCTTTGTACAACACCTGTCGCGTAACGTTCCAAATTTTGTCGTTTCTTCCAAGCGAGCTGCAAAAATCATTTGTTTTCTCAGATCCGAGCTTCAAACGATGGTAATAACGCTCTCACGGAACTCGGGCCTCTCGTTGATCGCCCCGTCAATCCTTCTTTCGGTTGATTATCGCGTCCGACGCCGCTTTCACAGCTGTTGACAATTTACGGTTAACGCGCTTACTCTACGTTATCTTTGACAACTACGCGAGGAATAATCGCTTACCCGCGTCTCGCGCGTCCGACAGCAAACTGTCGATGTTGGTTTCGTACTTGACGAACTGCGGACGAACGAAGCGGCGATAGAGAATCGACGAGCCGTTGTATTCCACGGGTGCCATGAGCCACACGTAGAACAGGCACTGATGGTAAAATATAATTAGTCGTCGGTATCGGTTGTCGTTGGGGAATGTTTTGTTTCACTTGCGTTCCACGAACCTTGAGGAGCCAGTAAAATGGGAACAAGCATACGATGTATTCGGAGAAAAATTCGATGATCGTAAATACGGCAAAAATGACCCAATAAGTGAGCCACTTGGAATCGTCTTCCTTGCTGCGTGTTTCCAACGCTTTCATCGAGCAGTACGCCGGATAAACGAACCCGATGATGTTGCATACCAATTGCTGGCCGACACCGACCAGCAGGTAAAGTCCCAAAAGGCCCATTATTCCTGGAAAGAGAAAAACATTAGCGTACGCGTCTCGATAAAACGTCGATTGCGTAACCGCGTGTCGCGAACAACAATGACGTATACGGACTTCGAACGAGATCCTCGGCAATTGAGGCAAAATTTTGTCGTCGTGACATGTTGAAACGATACGTACCCAGTAATATGTAGAATCGATCGACACCGGTCTTGGCCTCGGCGGCGGCAAACGATGACGTCCATGGCTTGCTCTCGTCTCGCAAAGCCTTGTCCAGAGTTTCTTTCATTGCTGTGACTTTCGCCATTTTTACGCTTTAACTTTCGTACTCGCGATTCAGGGAGGAAAAAAACGCCAAAGCCCTCGCCGTTTCGTCGCGATATCGCTCTATCTCTGTCTCACGATCTATGCTATATCTTTATTGATACCGAATGCGATGGCTGCCTGGGCATTCGTTTTGTATTGTCACCTTCGTAGTTTCGCCGATGCGGCGCTGCGGCGGTGGAGCTCGTTTCCACTGCCGCTACGTTTGCGACCGGGAAATTGTCCTTTTCGTCGATTGGCGGAGACAGCTAATTTCGACGTGAGACATAAAATGTGTGGCGGTGGAAAAAATGGTGCGAAGAAGAGGCCTCGCTACTTGTCTTTCGTAGACTCGACGAGGTAGGTGGGTCGAAAAATTGCATTTCCAAAAATATTCTTATTCGATGGTATCACCATTCAGTTATATTCCCTAGAAGTTTCATTTGAAGATTCCTAAAATTGAACGAGCTGCAGCTTCCCAGGCAACATGAATGTCCAATTGACATCGATAAGTTACCGTTGTAATGTTACCTTTAAGACATGATCGTATGATAACTATTCGACATCTTTCAAATGACATCACGTATAATGCTGCCGTAATGTTATATTTTTTATATCTTTCGGCGATGAAAACGGATGCCCAAAAGGTATCCCAAAATATTATCAAATGGATGACTTTTTTTAGTTATCAATAAGTTATCTATTGACTGTTATCTATTGTATCTAGTCCAACGTTGTCCAAAGGATATCATAAAGACGAATTACGTAAGACGTCTTTTTCACATCTTTCAGATATCGGTAATGTGCTGTCTTTTAAGATATTTGGTATTGGCGGGAAATAGTAAAAAGTCATTCAAATGTTGTCCTAATGATGACATTCGACGGATGACTTTTATCGGCAAAAAATTGTATGTAACAGCAAGTAGTTGAAAAAATAAAGGTGTTGAAATATATATACGTGAGTGTCTTTTATCCTATTATTCTTTTCGCCTCTGTGAGTACATATATGTATTTAATGTACTATATTTTTATTCTAAAAGCGTACGTCTGCTTTTGAGGTTATACAAGGGATCGTTCGGAGCACGGTCTCGTGGTTCGGAGCATGGCAACCCCCAAAAGACGTGACCGTAACGGGAAAGAAGTCCAGTAACGACTGTAGCTTTATTATAATATTAAATTATATTCACTTACAATTAATTGTTTGATGTTTTATTTACACTGACCTAGCCCACTTCGAAACCGACATGACAATATCTTATCAATTTCTTTATTATAAAAATTAACTTATTAGCAGTTTAGAATATTGAGCTATAATAAATATTCTAGACTATTAATAGGTTAATTTTTATAAAGAAATCGATAGGATATTGCTTGCCCGCTTGGTTTTTCCATTTTAGATGGGCCGTTTAAGCTGGAGAGGTCCCACCGACAAACGTCGCGGAAAAATGCATCATCTGCCGGCGGCCATGTTTTTCCGTATTTATGATTTTTTTAAAAGCTCTCAATAGATGTATCTTGGTATTTCAAAAAAGCGTTTCATTTTCAACCGTTTTTCAAAAAAAAAAAAATATGAATTTGGCCACTTTTTTCGGGCCTCTTAAGGTGCAGCCCCTTAAGGCTAGGATTGTCGCTGGCTCCGCCGCACCTGTACAAAAAAAATTTCCGCCACACCTGTACGAAAAAAGTTCTCTGCCGCATCTGTACGAAGAAAATTAATTCTGTACAAAAACTTGTTTTTGGGTTTGAGAATTAATAGCAACCGGTCGGGCCAAGACGTAGGCCCTGTTGAATCGCGCCGAGATACATAACAGACGACCGCGACGACATATTTCCCGTAAATAACTATTTCTTACCGCATTTATATTATTTACTCGATACAATCTTCAAAATACATTATCTTCTATAAGACAATATTATTTGTCATTTTTCGTGACATTATCCATCGAAAGTACTGTGTAACAAGCTAATTCGTATTTTGGTTGAATGAATATCGTTTTACTAGAATGATTATGTAGTTTCACAGTAGTATGTGCACGAACCTCCGAATTAGCAAAAAAATTGATTTATCGATTTAATATCCAACCCATAATAGAGTTGAAAAATATTTACAAGTCGGGAAATGATATTAATGGTTATCATTTTTGCAATTAAACAGAAATATGTTGCAATTTTATTCAAGAAAAAATGACCCAGACTTGGCAATAGCAGCCGTTTCTGCCATTGGCACGATTGACTAGGTGATGCGTCGTCGGCTGCAGGTTATTTACACGGCGAAAACGTTCAACGTTTTATAAGGATTTTTTTATTCGACAAGGTCGAGAAAACGTTAAGAATGTTGAGTGGACGAAAAAATACATTTTATTATAAAGTTCAAATGCTGTAATACTATGTATTAAACGCCCGCGGATTTTGAAATATCCGCCAGTTAATGCTTAACCGCGAGTGGCTCAGTCGACAGAGGCAGTTAACGCGGTGCGTTGTCACGTTTAACCTACAAGGTTCGTTAGTGTCCGATATCAAACCCAAGAAGACTAGAGCTAAGGAGTACGAACGCTTACGGCGATCACGATCCAAAAGCGTCCACGGAAATCCAGTTATTAGTGGTTGGTGGTTTCACCGCGTGCATCGCTGCTCATCACCGAACCGAAATGAACTGAGCGACAAGAACGCAACCGACACCATCCCCCATCGATAATTCTCGCTTGTCATCCATGTTGGAATAAAGCGTGTGCGGACCGTGCGGACTAACGAATTTCGCGATTAATAAAAAATAATTGTGTCTCGGTGTAAAATATATTTATCGTGACTGCGGCGAAAACTATCGAAGGAGTGTTATGTATTGTCTGATGTTTATAAATAAATTTTGTTTGTTACTGCTTCCGCAACGATAAGAAAACATATCGACTGAATTTCGGTGTTTCGTTATTATTTTTTATCTGTGCAACGTATCATAATATGGGAACATGATGTGTGATAATTTGTAAAACTTTTACCTGGATTAAAAAATTCTTATGAATGTTCTTGTGTCTATAAATAAATTCTGTTACTGCATCCACAACGAAGAAAAAATATTGTCTTAATTTCTTTATTTCGTTATTATTCTCTATCTGTACAGCGTATCATCAGTGTGAATATAATGTGATTCAAAATTCGTATCAATTTTCTTGTGTCCATAAATGCATTTTGTTAGTTACTGGTTCCGCAATGAAAAAAAAAAATGTATTGTATTAATTTATGTACTTCTTTATAATTCCCTATCTGTACAGCGTATCATCGGTGGGAATATGATGTGTGATAATTTGCAAAACCTCAGTCGTGATTGAAAATTCTTATCAATTTTGGCAAAGTGCATTTATGCATTTTGTTAGTTACTGCTTCCACAACAGAAAAAACCATATTGACTTCATTTCTGTATTTCGTTATTATTCTTTAGCTGTACAGCATATATAATATGTGAATATGATGTGTGATCATTTGTAAAAGCTTTATCTGGATTCAAAATTCTCATAAATTTTCTTATATCTAGAAATAACCTTTGTTTGTTACCGCTTCCGCAACGAAAGAAACATATTGACTTAATTTCTGTATTTAGTTGTTATTCTTTGTCTGTACAGCGTATCATATAGTGTGATAATTTGTAGAGGTTTTGTCTAGATTCAAAATTATTATGAATTTTGTCAGAGTCATAAACTATTATCTTGTCATGGGAGGACCCTTTCTAGCACGATCTAGCGGAAAAATTTAAATCTGTGAGATCAATTTATCTGTACACTATATCATAACATGTGAATGTGATGTGTGATAATTTGTAAAAGTTTTGTCTTGATTCAAAATTCTTATGAATTTTCTTGTGTTTATAAATGAATTTTGTTTGTTAGTGCTTCCGCAATGAAAACAAAAATATATTGACGTCATTTCTGTATTGCGTTATTATTATTTATCTGTACAGCGTATTATAATGTGTGAATATGATGTGCGATCATTTGTGAAAGTTTTGTCTGGATTCAAAATTCTCATGAATTTTCGTGTATCTAGAAATAAATTTGGTTTGTTACTACTTCTGCAACGGTAAAAAAACATATTGACTTAATTTGTGTATTTCGTTATTATTCTTTATCTGTATAGCGTATCATAATGAGTGATAATTTATAGAAGTTTTGTCTAGATTCAAAATTCTTATGTCTATAAATGAATTTTGTTTGTTACTGCTTCCTCAGCGAAAAAAAAACATTGCCTTAGTTTCTGTATTTCATTATTATTCTTTATCTGTACAGCGTATCATGATGTCTGGTCATTTGTAAAAGTTTTGTCTGGATTCAAAATTCTCATGAATATTATTGGGTCTATAAAAAATTTTGTTTGTTCCTGCTTCTGCAATGAAAAGAAACATATTAACTAAATTTCCGCATTTCGTTATTATTCTCCAAAACAATCTATATTATATATATAAGACTTCTATCTATCTAATATATAGAAATTTCCTGCACCAACTGGTTTCACAATTTGATCAAATTACCGTTCCATATGAAGAAGCAAAGGGTGCTTTTTGCATATCGTACGGCACTGTTTTTACATATCGCTGCATATGAAGTAGCAAAGTGTGCTTTCTGCATATTGTACGGCACTGGTTCGTTCCTGATTTCAATTCGGTTCGGTGGAGAGCAGCGCCACCCTTCTCATCTGGATTTCCATGACCGTTTCTTCAACACTGCGTTCGTACTTTTGGGGGTTTGTCACGTACCCCCAATAACGTAATTATAAGAGGGTTTTAATTTCTCAATATATTTATTTGGTTTATAATTAGTCTTTATCTTGTAATCAGTCTCATTTCTTTTATCGACTATGACTTTCACGTGCCGCTCGTTTCTTAAACCGGAAGAGAATGAACCGCCACGTATCTAGCGGGTAGCCAGAAGAGCTGTTCCCCTAGGCGTCCCAACGCCGGGGAGTTATAGTTTGCTTCCGTTGTCGCTGTGGTGCCTTTCCTTGTGCGACCTTCTCTGTCGGTACAACAGCTTGAGCAGGTGACGATTCCGCCACATCTACTCCCCCCCCAGTGACCTGGACTGGGTCCGGAGGGAACGGGACTCTCTTTTTATTCTTATTTGCTGGATATTCCTGAATCTGCGTTGACTCGGTGCTGTTGGTACTGCTCTGCTGTCTCGTGTTTTCTTCTCCTACTGCAAGGTATGCCGGCTTCAATCTGTCGACTGAGATGGTCTTATCCTCGCCGTTGACGTTGATGACGAATCGTTTCTCGTCCAGCCTCTTTACCACCCTGTGTGGTCCCGTGTACGGCGGTTCCAGTGGCGGTTTTACCGCTAACACCCTGACATACACGTGCGAGCACTCGTTCAGGTCCTTTAATATGAAAATCTTCGTCTTTGTGTGGTGTGCGGTCGGAGTTGGACGCGTCTCTTGCATATACGTCCGGAACTTCTCGACGAAAGTCTGCGGGTTGGCCGGGAGGTCCGTGGTGACGAAAAATTCGCCTGGCACACGGAGTGTCGTGCCGTACAGCATTTCTGCACAGGACGCTCCGAGATCCTCCTTGAACGCTGTCCTCAATCCTAGCATGACGCTGGGAAGCAGGTCCGTCCACGGAGTCTGTCTCCCGCAAATCAGTGCGGCCTTCAGCGAGCGATGCCACCTCTCCACGAGCCCGTTCGACGCTGGATGGTACGGTGTTGTCCTGATCCTTTTCGACCCGATCAGTTTTGCCAGTGATTCGAACAGCTTCGACTCGAACTGCCGTCCTTGGTCTGTTGTGATCGATAGCGGGCTGCCGAATCTGCACACCCACTGTTGGTAGAACCCGGTTGCCACTGAATCTGCAGTCACGTCCCTCATTGGAATGGCCTCTGGCCACCTGGAAAACCTGTCAATAATTGTCAGGCAATAGCGGTACCCGTTCACCACTGGCAGCTCTATGATGTCCATATGTATGTGGTTGAACCGCGCATCCGGGACATCGATCGTCGTCGGCTTTAGTCGGTTGTGGCGATGCACTTTTGCCTTCTGGCATGCTTCGCATCTTCTCGACCACTCCAAGGCGTCTTTTTTTATCCCCGGCCAGACATACTTCTGCCTCAGCATCCGGCATGTGCTACGTCCGCTTGGGTGTGAGAGAGCGTGTACGGAGTCGAATGCCTTCCGACGTAGCCCTTCTGGGATGTATGGACGAACCACGCCCGCCTCCACGTTGCAGTATACCTGGACATCCCGTTCTATGCGTAGCCGTTGAAGTCCCAGAGATGTTCTGTTTTCCAATAGCTCTGGCAGTTCCGGATCTGTTTCCTGCGCCTCTGCAATGTTGTCTGCTCCCAGCACCCTCGGCATGTCGATGCGTTTGACGTCCTCGATCCGCGACAGTGCGTCTGCCACAACGTTATCGCCACCTTTAACATATTTTATTTCCGTTGTATATTGCGATATGAAGTCGAGTTGTCTTAATTGCCTTTGTGGAACTTTTTCCGACTTTTGACGGAAAGCGAAAGTCAGTGGCTTGTGGTCCGTTTTCACCACGAATTGTCGTCCATCGAGGATGTGGTGGAAGAATTTTATGGCTTCGTATATGGCCAACAGCTCCCTGTCATAGGTGCTGTACTTCTTCTGCGTTGGCGTCAGTTTCTTTGAGTAGAAGCCGACCGGCTTCCATTGCTCGCCTTCCCGCTGTTCGAGCGTTGCCCCGATTGCTACATCCGACGCATCCGTCGTGAGCGCTAACGGTGCTCTCGCCGACAGGAAACTGGTGATTGCGGCTGACGCTACGCCTTTCTTACATTCCTCGAATGCTTCCTCGGTGTCCCTGGTCCATTGGATGGGTCTCTTATCTTTTTTCTTACCCCCTTTTAGGAGCTCATTCAGTGGCGCCTGGTGTTTCGCCGCCTCCGGGACGCATCTGCGGTAGTAGTTGATTAGGCCCAGGAATCTTCGTAGGTCGCTGATCGTCTTTGGCCTCGGGAATTCGTTGATTGCTCGCGTTCTGTTCTCCGGTGGCTGGTATCCCTCCTTGTTCACGCGATATCCCAGGAACACTACCTCGGACTTCCCAAGTACGCACTTGTTCGGATTGATCCTCAGCCCGTGTTGCCTTAGGCGTTCGAAGATGATGCGGAGGTGTTCGCGGTGCTGTTCCGGGTTTTCCGACGCCACCAGGATGTCGTCCATATATATTATGGCGAAGTCGATTCCCCTGAAGATCGTGTCCATATATCTCTGGAAGGTTTGCGAGGCGTTGCGTAGTCCGAATGGCATCACCAAGAATTCGAACATCCCGATCGGTGTAGTTATCGCCGTCTTTTCTATATCTCCTTTTGCCATGGGTATCTGGTAATAGGCTCTCGACAGGTCAAGCGTAGAGAATGTGGTTTTCCCGTATAAACGCTGAAACAAGTCGTGACTGTGAGCTGTTGGATACCTATCTGGTATCGTCTTCGCATTCAACGCCCTGAAGTCACCACACAACCGCCAGCCTCCATTTTGTTTCGGTTGGAGGTGTATGGGACTCGACCACGAACTTTTTGACGGTCTTATCCATCCTTTCCCGAGGAGGTACTCGATCTCATCGCGTAGTGCCTGCAATTTCTCGCCTACGAGCCGTCTGGGCTTTTGAAACACCGGTGGGCCAGTTGTCTCAATGAAATGCTCTGTATGGCTCGCGGGTTCCGCGTCTGGCATCGCCGTATGTTTTGTGATGTCTATGAATGACTTGAGCAGATCGGTGTACTCACCCTCTGGACTAATTGTCGATATGCTGTGTACCTCGGCGCGTGAAACCGTCCCTTGACAGGTCAGCAGGGTTGTCGTGTCGATTATCCGTTTCCCCTTTAGATCCGGTAGCAGTCCGTATTCGACCATGAAATCCGCGCCTATGATCGCCGATTGTACGTCAGCAATTATAAATGGCCATCGCAGCGCTCGCCGTAGTCCTACATCCACCACGAGAACCTTTGTGCCATACGTGCGGATCTCCGTCCCGTTTGCTGCGTACAACCTTTGCGTTCCCTCGGGGATTCTTTCTTTGAAGTTGCTGCGTGGTATCACCGTCACTAGGGACCCTGTGTCGACTAGAAACGTTGTCTTATTCTTTTTGTCCCGAATGAATAGACGGATTTCTCCTTGTGGTCCACTCGAGCTGTCTCCCACCGCCTGAATCGAGGACAGCTTTGCTAGTTTTCCGCGTTCCTCGGCTCCACCCATGCGCACGGTTTTGTGCACTTGGTGGATCGTGTTCCGAACCTCCTGTGGTAGAAGCAGATGTCTCGGCGACTGGGCGTAGCGGATCTGCTACGAGGGCGACGTTGTCTCGAGCTCCTGTCGTTGTCCTTTGACCATGATGACTTCATTAGCTCGGTAAACATGCGCCTCAGCTCCTTAACCTCCTCTGAAAGTTGCGTGCAAGCGTTACATGCGCCGTCTGTACTTTTTTTATGCTTGTCCACCGCCATCACCTGCGGCGAACCCATTGTGTCTAAAACCCGGTCTGCTATTTCAGCTAATCCGTCCAGTTCGACGTTATTAGTCTTCACGAGCAACGGTTGGAGGTGAATTGGCATGCGGCTCAACCACATTGGGTATAATACGTCATCCGTCACACCGTCCGCTGCGAGGTCACGCATTTCCCTCAGCAGCTGTGACGGCTTCTTGTCCGCGAGTGTTAATTCGTTTAAGAGCGTAAATATTTGCCTCTCCCTTGATTGTGACAGCCTCCGGATCAAGGCTTGCTTCAAGTGTTCATATTTGTCTTGATCCGGCGAACTGGCCATAATATCGGTTACCTGCGATAGGGTTTTTGGGTCCAATGCCTTGAGAACTGCGCTGTACTTCGTCTTGTCGTCCTCGATGCGTGACGATTGGAACTCGGATTCCACGACATAGAACCAGATATCCGGTCTGTCTGGCATAAAGGCGGGGAGGTGTACCTTTCGCATGCTCGAGAAGAACTCGCCTCGGAAGAGTTCGTTGAATTCTGGGCCCTGCCTGCCTTCGTTGTTGTACATCCCTTGCGGCGTCGACGTAGGCTGATCGCTCGCGCCGGCTCCGCTCGTAGCCGCCTCGCTCCTCGTATTTGGCCTGCTTCTTTGTCCCTTGTCGCCTGTCATTTGTTTGGCGTCTGTCGCGGATTTCGCGTCACTCATCATTGTCTCTTTTTTTATTTTATTTTTTTACGGTGGCACTTTTTATTTTATCTTTGAGTCACTGAATCGTACACTTTTGTTGACTGCACGTTCTCTTTTTCCTTCCTCTTTTTTTTTTCCGTTCACGTGGTCTTGCGCGCGTCTCCTATTTAGCGCGTCTCGTGCGCGTTTTCCGCACTTCGTCTTTTTATCCACGCAATCCGAGTCGGGGTCACCAATTTTGGGGGTTTGTCACGTACCCCCAATAACGTAATTATAAGAGGGTTTTAATTTCTCAATATATTTATTTGGTTTATAATTAGTCTTTATCTTGTAATCAGTCTCATTTCTTTTATCGACTATGACTTTCACGTGCCGCTCGTTTCTTAAACCGGAAGAGAATGAACCGCCACGTATCTAGCGGGTAGCCAGAAGAGCTGTTCCCCTAGGCGTCCCAACGCCGGGGAGTTATAGTTTGCTTCCGTTGTCGCTGTGGTGCCTTTCCTTGTGCGACCTTCTCTGTCGGTACAACAGCTTGAGCAGGTGACGATTCCGCCACATACTCCTTACCTCTAGTCTTCTTGATCAAACCGTTCGAGCTCAAAATTCACAAGTTTTTTTTTTGAGTATTATTAATGGACGAATTAGAGAAACCGCTTAAATTTTTGACACGACATTCCCAAAACTATAATCGCGTTTTGACGAGTTTTTTAAATGTAAATCGAAGGATTATTTTAGCCCCTACAGCTCTATAACTAGTGTTTACAAGGTGCCATCTATATTATGAAACGGATGAGGGTTCAACATGAACATTGAAAATCTCCAAAACTATATTTTCGAACGGATTACTTTTTGGGCAGTTAATGCATTCTCAAGTAATCTCGCGGCGATATAAATTTTAATCGTTCAACGAGAACGTCGAGAAAAAAGAAAAAAAAACAGGAAAAACACATATTGGAATCTTAAACATCGCGCCAAGCTGCAATCTTATGACCACCTCTTTCTTTGCGCATCTACCCAAATTTTGCTATGCATAGAAATAAAATGTTAAAATGCTATAAAAATGCATCGAGCACGCTATACATTTGCGACAAATTCTACAAAATGGCGACGGTTTGACCATTTTATTCCATTTTCAAGGCCCTTTATTGTATCCAAGTACTCTTTAAAAATAGTTATTACCCTGATGGAAATCCGCTTATTGGAATTCGACAAATAATGTTGAAATCTGTTAAAAAATGTCAGAAACTGTGAAAATGAATAGATTCTAACATAATTTGATGGAATCGTACATATTTTGATAGATTTTGTCGGAAATAATCTATGAAAATCGGACAGAACCTCACATATTATGTTAACTTTACGGAATGTCATAAAATCACAGAATTCGATACTTTCTGTCATCTTTTTGTCAGAAAATGTCATCTTTTAACAAAAAACGATAAAATTAATTTTCCATTTTTTGACATATTGTTGCATCGAAAAGAATGACAGAAAATGACAAAAAGTGACAGAAAACGATAATTTTTATCATAATTTGTTGTCACATTTTTGTTGAATTCTGACAGATTTCAGCTGTCATTAAATCACAGAGTTTGATACTTTCTGTCATCTTTATGTCGGAAAATGTCATCTTTTAACAAAAAATGATAAATAAGTTTTCCATTTTTTGACATATTGTTGCATCGAAAAGAATGACAGAAAATGTCAAAAAATGGTAGAAAACGATAATTTTTATCATAATTTGTTGTCACATTTTTATTGAATTTTGACAGATTTCAGCTGTCATTAAATCACAGAATTTGATACTTTCTGTCATCATTGTGTCGGAAAATGTCATCTTTTAACAAAAAATGATAAATCAGTTTTCCATTTTTTGACATATTGTTGCATCGAAAAAAATGACAAAAAATGCGAGAAAACGATAATTTTTATCATAATTTGTTGTTATATTTTTCGTGAATTCTGACAGATTCAGCTGTTAGTGAAAAGGAGCTTTATTGTGAATAAAGTCAGAAATAGCATAAACTACATTTGTATGGAATATTTATTTTATTCAATATTTATTCTAATTGTCGATTGTACATTCCTGTGGTATAGTCGCTATATATTTTTTTTCGTCGATGTACATTAAAACACACGGACTTTTTATATCTTTAGGTTCACACACAATCAATTTTTCAGTACATTTACATTCCTGGAGATGGTTTATTTCAACTTGCAAATCGCTCAAGGAGGAATTCTTTTTTATTACTATTTTAAAAAGTGAGACCACAGTTTTCACACCGTCGTTGGCTGTTGATCTCAACAGTTGCCAAATATGTGTCACCAAATAAAAGTATTATTGAATATAAAGTCCCAAATTTCTTTCTTTCAGCATTTCCATTAAAATTTAGAAAATTATATGTAAATTCCATCAAATATTGACGAATTCTGACAATTTATTATCAGAATCGATAATTAAATGTCAAAATTCATCAGAATATATCATATATTTATAATGCAAAATATCAAAAGTTAACAAGTTCGGTCATTATATGACAAAAAATAAAAAAAGAATGATATAATTTGACAGATTCGGTCATAATATTTCATGAATGTTAAAGAATTCCATTTCATTTCATTAAATAATGACATTTAATGACGAAAATCTCACAAAAAATAAGAAAGAATGATATAATTTGACATATTCGGTCATAATATTTTATAAATGTTGAAGAATTCCATTATATTCCATAAAAAAATGACATTTAATGACGAAAATCTCACAAAAAATAAGAAAGAATGATATATTTCGACAGATTCGGTCATAATATTTCATGAATGTTGAAGAATTCCATTTTATTCCATCAAAAAATGACATTAAATGACGAAAATCTCACATAAAATGGAAAACTCTTACGACATTATATGACATATTATGTAAGATTCTGGCAGAAATTACTGAATTATAACATTACTTTTCTGATAAAATATGACAGATTCTGTAAAGCATGTTCCAATTTCCGGTCAGAAATCATGAACTTCTCACAGAAAATGTCAAATCTCGAAATAATATGACAGATTCTGTCGTATAAATGACATATTCTGACATTATTTCTCATTGAAAGTTGACGGAATATTATCAAATCTGACATTTTTTGTTAAAATCTGACGAATTCCAATAAGCGGATTTCCATCAGGGTACCAACATTTAAAAATTCGGCTACCTACGACCTTAGTCGCGGCGATTACAAAAATTAAATAAAAATTGAAAATAGTTTCATAAGTTTTTGAATATTCGCTGGGACAAGGTTGAAAAAGCTGTTTCGAAAAAAACGCGTTCAAAGTTTTCATTCCGTTTTTCTTGATATAAAGTTATGTTTTTTTTTTCTAGAATATTGATACTTACATTAAAGTATCTAGTCCCGGGCGATATGACGGTTCTTCATCTTCATTATATTTCACAAAATAATAAGATCCTGCACTTCGTCTATTGTGAGCGATGCTACACCTGTAGGGACTGAGGGTCCTAACCGGTGGCGCTACCTGCTCTCACTAAAGTGACCGCAACGCCGACAATTTTTTAGACTTTTGACTTCAAATTTCGCCAACATATTTTTAAACGTTCAAACGATATTTAGGAAGAGATAATTAAGATTTTTTTCGTCTTTGAGCTGTTTTTCCACCTAGGAGATCGCATTTTTGACCTATGGTCCCTCAGAGACTTTTGTTCTTCTTGACGAGTAGAATTTTTTAAGACGATAAAAAAATTAGACCGTGAATTTCAGGGTTAAGGTCAAGTTTGCGGCTACAAGTTTTGATAGATCTCCACCGATCTCGAGTTGAAGAATCTTCTGGCGAAGTGGCGACTAATCATTTCTTTCCACCCTGTACTTTCAATAATAGTGAAAATGAAGAAAAAAAATCGTTTTTTACAATTTAATCGATAAGAGTACGGCGCGTACTCTCTTTCCTCGGATCGACACAAAATGTTCATACCCCGTGGTGAGTCTCTTTCTTATCGTTTGCTTTTCAAAAAGGGTTGCATTCAATTGAATGAAACTTGTAACACCTTAAAGGGGTGATAAAATTTGAGTCGATGTGTTTCTGCATTTTTACCGGATAACCAGTTTAAGGGGGTAGGCCATATTTCCTACATTTTCAACGATTTTTAATGAAAATTGAATGTTTGGGGAAAAATAAATGGTGAATTCGGGTTCAGGAGGTGAAAAAAGCTTCGATATAGTTTTGGAAAAAAAATGTTAAAATTTTTCAAAAATTTGCACTTTGGCCAAAAAATGTTTCTGCCCTCGAGCGTGGCTTGTTTATTTTCGGTTTCGATTTGAACCTTCGATTTGTGCGCATTCTCTTTGTAATAGTTTTTTCTTTAAAATTCCATTTGATTTATTGGTGTTCCGGTCATTTTCCTATTGTTGGCCGAATTTAAAAGTCAGACGTTTGATTTTTGTCAATTGTTCCTTTTGCCTTTTTTTTCCGACCACTTTTCAAGTGCACTTTCCGGAAAAATTATTTGAGTTATCAGGATAAATCCAACGGCATTCTTCAAGTCTACCTATATCTTTTTCAAAATTCTCCAATAAATCTTCGTCACTCAAATTGAACTCAAAAAGTGACCAAAAGGGTCAAACATTTTTTCCCGACTGATGAACCGTTTCTAGGGTGTATCCGGTGAGAAATATTCCGCCGATTACCAATATCATGGATTTTTCGTCAAAAGCTCAAAATTATGCCAGCTAAATGTGAGAAACGTCCTTGCACACAGTTTTAACGATTTACGAATTCAATTTGAAGGTTTTGGAGAAAATAATGGTGAATTTGTGTTCAGGGGGTCAAAATACATCGACATAGACTTGGAAAAAAGTTTGAAATACAAAAACCTTCCACACTTTTTCCAGAGAAAAGTTTCCGCCCTCAATCGGTGCTCGTTTGTCTTCGGTTTGTATTTGGAACTTCGCTTGGTGTGCACTCTCTTCGTAATCGTCTACTCTTCTAAATTCCGTTCGATTAATGGAGTTCCGATAATTTTTCGATTTTTCGCAGACTTTCAAATTCGACCCATTGATTTGCGGAAAAAGTAATTATGATTAAGGGCTGATCAAGAAGTGATCAAGAAGATCCGTGAGTACGTATTTTTGAAATTTTGCAATTTCGACGATCCTGGAAAGGGGGACATTTTTAAATACAAGAGTAAATATTATCCATTTCGAGCGCCACATTTCCACCTAATTGTAGCAAGTTGAAATGACCGTTTTTTTTTGCTAGAGCTTCGCAATCGCGCCATTGAAAAAAAGAAACATTATTATCAAAAGCAATTTTTTCGAAGATATGAGGGATAAGAGTTTGAATCTCAAGGTGGTGCAGAGTCGCATAGTCGAAAAAAAGCTGTCTAAGAGTATTCTTGTATACTTGAATCTCAGGTTTGTACAAATATTTCGAGAAGCGGAGGCAGGTACGTTTTCCGAAGGTACAGCCTAAATGTTTTTCCGATAGTGTAAAAACTCATAGTTTACGGAACGACTAAATGTAAAAGATTCGTCCAGATTGGAACACGATAACTATATATCTACGGATATGGGTTGTATCAGCTAGAAGGGAGTACAAGGAGGGGCAGGGCTGTTCGGTGCTTATAGGTTTAGTGTGTCCGCATCAGTCTTAACGAGTTAATATTGAGCTTGGTAGGTAAGAACGTATGCGAGGTATCTATTGACACGATGAAACAGCGGTAAGGGAGCATTGTGTTGTATTCCGATGATGGTTCGGGAGGTTAGAAAGTAGCCGGCCAAAGCCCCGCGTGCCATCCGGACCCGACGGCATCCTCGTGACGTTCTCAGGTAGATGAGCCATTAAAACAAAATTGCTATTACTGCGGGGTCGAAATTGTCCCGAACAGGACTCGGAGCTCGAGGAGCAAGACGACAATCTTCGACTGGCTTGATCGAAGAAACCCGAATCTCGGCTGCAGGAGGAAAGTCTACGTAGAAAAGGGCCACAGTCAGCCGCTGAGCCTCTACGTCCGCCGGTCGGACTGGAAAAGCTATTGGCGTTCGTGTACTCGTAATTCCAGCCGTATCCAGCTGTCGGAGAACCAGAAACGGATCCTGATGCGGAGCAACAGGAGAACCTTCGGCCTTGGCCGCAATATCCCATCGGTGGATAGACTTGGGCGGGATTTTGAGATCCGTTGTGCGAAATATGATGATCGTACATGATCCCTGGAGGAACGCCGCCACCGCCGCTACCGCCACAACCAGTCTCTATACCGGAGGAACACGAAAAACGTCTGGCTGGATAAGTGCCACCACCGCCGGTGTCGGAATTCGAGCCAGATCCAGAACACGACGACAACCGCCGCAAAATGAGTCCGTTGCCGGTACTGTCGAGACCTGTTACGGAAGAGGACGAGAGTCGGCGCGCCAGCCATGCCTCCGTAGACGGAGGGCCTGCAACATTCGTTATATCCGTCAATTGAACTTGCCAATTTGTGCATAAATACCGTAAACCGGGGTAACTTTGGGACAATTTTGGGTAACTTTGAGACAATTTTGGGTAACATAGGGACAATTTTGGTAACTTTGGGACAATTTTGGCTAACTTTGGGACACTTTTGGGTAACTTTGGGTAACATTGGGACAATTTTGGGTAACTTTGGGGCAATTTTGGGACAATTTTTGGTAACTTTGGGACATTTTTGGTAACTTTGGGACATTTTTGGGACAATTTTTGGTAACTTTGGGACTATTTTGGCTAACTTTGGGACAATTTTGGGTAACTTTGGGACACTTTGGGTAACATTGGGACAATTTTGGGACACTTTTGGGACACTTTTGGGTAACTTTGGGGCAATTTTGGGACAATTTTTGGTAACTTTGGGACATTTTTGGTAACTTTGGGATATTTTTGGGACAATTTTTGGTAACTTTGGGACAATTTTGGGTAACATTGGGACAATTTTGGGTAACGTTGGGACAATTTTCGGTAACACTGGGACACGTTAATGCAACTGCAGCTTCAAATATTTGCCGCGTATGGCAGTAGCGGTGATAGCGCGCCCATTCATAAGCCATGGTGTCGGTGGGAAACTCAAAAATCGAATATTACGCGATGTCCCAAAGTTGTACCCCCAGTCCCAAAGCTACCCCGGTTTACGGTACTGTAATCGTATCAGGACGTTGAATAAGTTCTCGCTGTTTTCCAACACATGGCGTTATCAAGACTCCGTGCGTGTAGTTTAACATGGCAACGCATCTATAAACAAGTCTATGAGCAAACTTGAAAGTCAGTGCATGTCATTTCGCCGAAGTGTGAACAACTTTTTTTCTCATAGTGTTAAGGTAGTACGTGCACGAACCTCCTCATTGGAAAGAAAATGATTTTTTTGTATGCTGTAGTAGAGACATAAAAAATGACGTTCGCGTAAACTCTGCAGACCTTACCGGCTAAATACAATCGTAATTAATTCACGAAATCAATGCATTTAACCCGCACCATATAGGGAATTCGTGCGGATCGAACTTTGGAACGGAAATAATAATAGTTCCCGATTAGATCAGAGCTATGCGAAAAGCGACGAATAACAAGAAAACTGTCGCGGTATGTTCCATAAAAAAATATAGGTTAGGGGTCATTTCGAGCAGATTCTTTTGAAAAAGAAGGATTTTTTTTTCACGAAAAAAAAACAGCGATAACCTATTCAACATTCTGAAACAACATTTAACATGAGAATTTGAGAATGTCTGTATCCACGAGTAGCCTCGTGAAAACGTACCTCGGAAGTTGTGAGTAGGATTAGGGCCAAAAGGCATATGATGGCAAGGGGGATGAGGTCTCGTGTATTTTCCACTTCTCGAAATTCGAGGGTCCTCCGCTTCTGAGCCACTGGCGCAGCTCGATGAGTTGTACGTATTTTCTCTTGGTACTGTGTGAGCGCTCTGCTTTGTCGTTACGATCGATTGCTGTTGCGGTGTCTGTTGCTTTTGATGCACCTGTTTTCTCTTTTTCTCCGTTTTGAGCGAGCTTTGTAATTCGTAGACTCGCGCGTCCCCCAGAGGCATCCGGATTGCGCTTCGCGCCGCTGCCGAATCCGTGAATTCTATGAGCGCGCATTCTTCACTGGTGGCTAATTCTGGTCGCTTTTCAATCGCGTGACGCACCTGAAATCAAATCATTTACCGTGTGATACGGTGCAGTTACGTTGGACTTTACGCTGTTGAGTTTCGTTTTCGGGATCGTCTGTTATTAAAGGCATACATTTCGTCGTCTTTGAGCCTAATCAATACGTTGGCGAGTACCCATTTAAGGCCTTATATTTAAGGGCCTTACGGGGATAAAATCGTGTGCGAATTTAACAGTTTTTTTCGTATGAAAAAGTAATTCACTCATAAAATTAATTACGCATCTATTTAGTATGAATATCAAACTGTTAGAAAACATATATATATTGGGTTGGTACAAAAATCTTGCAACACTTTTTTTTCAATTAAAATATTTTTCCTAATAACGAAGTTCGAGAACATTCGAGAATAGGAAATACAAGAACGGTCTAGAACCTTCCATGCCGCAGGATATATAAGCGAGTCAGTTGTTCCGTGGAGTCGGTATGAGCAGAGATCGATCAACGTGCACTTCGAGGAATCGCATATTACGAATTCTTGCAAGGACATTCTGCAAGAGCCGCAGTCCGTAATATGTGCAGTGCGTTCAAGGCTAATGTAGTTAATTATTCAACGGTCTCCCGTTGGTATCAGCGTTTTCATTCTGGCGATACATCTTTTGAAGACAAACCTAGGTCCGGCAGGGAATCGATTGTGGACGATGAAGAACTGCGAGCACTTATAAAGGCAAAGCCTAATATGTCGTCACGAGAATTAGCCAACAAACTCAACTGCAGTCATCCTACTATCCTTCGACATTTACAAAAGATGGGATATAGGAAAGTTGTTTCGTCTTGGATACCGCACAGTCTCAGCGAATCAAACAAAGCAACACGCATGTCCATCTGTCTTTCACTCCTGCATCGTCCGCAAAGAAAGGATTTTCTTCAAGAAATAGTCACTGGGGATGAAAGCTGGGTGTTGTATGTTAATCACACGCGCAGGCGTCAGTGGTTACCGGAAGGGGAAAAACCAGAACCGACCCCTAAACGGCCCCGTGAAATGAAGAAAGTTTTACTCTGTTGTTGGTGGGATTCTGAGGGCATGCTCTATTACGAATTTCTGCCAGCCAACACCACAATACAGGCAGAGATTTATTCTGCACAACTGCAAAAGGTGGCTAAAATTATGAAACAGAAAAGGCGTAAACGTCTTTAAGTTCGGCTTCTCCATGACAATGCTCGACCCCACCTCGCTAAGATGACACAAGAAACTATTTCGCAGCTAGGATGGGAAGTTCTACCACACCCACCGTATTCACCAGACTTAGCACCTACCGACTATCACCTGTTTCGAGCTTTGATGAACTATTTACGGGATAAAAAATTTGATGATCTGTCAGATCTCAAAAATACATTGGACGACTTTCTTAATTCACGATCAAAAGAATTCTGCTCGGCGGCCGTGCAAATTCTACCAGAGCGTTGGGCAAGAGTTGTAGATGCAGAGGGAGCCTACATTACTGAATAATCGTTTATTGTTAAAATAAAATATTTTTTTTTTACTCGTGTTGCGTGTTGCAAGATTTTTGTACCAACCCAATATTTTTTTCGATGTACAAAATGGCCGACTACTAATATTTTCTTTTGTTATCTTTTTTTCGGCGCCCCGCGGCGGGACATTTAGCATCGAGAATTTTTCGTCAAGTCTCGAGAAGTACGTACGGAATTTGAAAAATATTGTTTCATTCAAAAGTTGTAGGTATTTGAACTTAAGACATGAATTTTCAGTGAAAAATTTCGTTATAACTGCTCATAAAATGTAAAGTTTTCGATTAATCAGACATTCCGTACATACTTCTCTGCGAAATGCAATTAGGAACATAACTTTTAAATTTGAAGTAAATCGAGTGTAAATTGTTGAAGTTATTTGTCACGCCAAAAAGCTGTTTTGAGAAGTTTTGAGCAGTCTGCCATTTTGTACACCGAAAAAAAACATATATATTTTTTCTAACAGCTTGATATTCATACTAAATAGATGTGTAATTCATTTTATGAGTAAATCACTTTTTCATACGTAAAAAATTGTTAAATTCCCACATGATTTTATACCCGTTACTGTGGCCTGAGGCCTTACGGAGTTCCGTGACTGCAAGAGTAGGTATGTAAATACAATGAGTTTTCGGCAGGCTGCCAACTTTTGGCGAATGAAGTTTCGTGTGAAAATTAATTATGGCTGAGGAATTTTCAACTCATAATATTGTTGAAAAATATTTCTAAGTCGGGAAATAATATTAATAGTTATCATTTTTGCAATTAAAGGGGCTAAGATACCTTTAGGCGAGGAAAATATTTGCTGATTTTCATGATTTTCTTTTAGAAGGAAAGATTTCTTTACAATTTTTGAGACCTGGGGTATGGTTTAGTACTACTTTTGGCTGTTACATGGTATTTTTTAAATTATTGATCTTCAAAAATGGCGTAGGTATGGGTCACAGTCTTCTAAACTGCATTTTCAAAACTGGCGAGATTTATAGCTAAAAAGCTAATCGACCGATTCTGATGAAATTTCGTATAAATCTTTTTATCCTTATTATCTAAAACATGACTAAACGTTTTTGAAAAAAAAAGTCTTTCTTTTATTGGAAAATGTAGCGATTGTTTTTCGGAAGGTTCAATCTTTTTGTTTCAAAGCGTACAATTTGATCGATTTTCAACATTTTTCACTTTTTCTTGGTTCATATTCTGCGTTCGAGTGTTAATGAAAGAAAAATCTCAGTTGTTTTTTTTCCAGATTAATCTCGTCGATGCTACGTGTCAGGCCGTCTGACAACATCGGCCGCAGCCTTATTAGTAGACCGTGCCGTACCTCTGCTATTTGCAAAGATTAAAGAAAAAACCATGTACCTGTCAAATGTAGTAATAAAACATAGTCTAAGTCTCAAAAATGATAAACAAAATCTTGCCAGTTAAAAAATAAGGAAATCAACCATTTTTCCTCGCCTAAGTTCGAGCTCAAAATTCACATCTTCTTTCGAGTATTATTGATGAACGAAGTGGATAAACCACTTAATTATTTGACACGAAATTCCTGACATTACATTCATCATCGTTACGCACCGTCACTTACGTCATCGTTAAAAGTTAAGTGTTAAAAGTTGCAATTTTAAAACCCATTATCTTCCAATCTTAATAGTCGACTGTTCTGAAATTTCGCTCAAACATGTATATTGATATGAACAATATCTGGTTAAAATTTGAACAAAGTCTATAGAAATCAAGAGCAAGCACTCGTTCTACCTTAAGGGGTGAGACGCAGACAGAATTTTCAGAAAATCGATTTTTTACATTTTCTTGAAGTATGAACTTTCGAAAATATTCTCTGAAAATTTCGAGTCAATCTGATGAATAGTTTCCGGGATATCCCACAATTAGTGAAGGGGCGTCGGGCCCCTGTGGCAGGTAGCGGCTGACAAACGCGCAAACGATAATACCCGGGAAGGCAGAATGCTTCGAAGACAACAACAAATTGATATTTTGGAAGCTTCCACATGGGAGAAGCCTAATTGTATGGGCCAGAAATTAAGGGCGGGGTAAAGTATTTAAATTTTTTTTAAATTTTTTAAATGAATGCATAATATATCAAGAATATTGTGTTAAAATTTCACGTCGATCGGAGTAAAATTGACGAAGTTATGAGTATTTGAGCGTCTATTGCTCCATGGCGTTCTCTTCTCTTCTGCGTTTTTCAAACCGTTTTTCTGAGACTTGTCATATTTGAAGTCCGTGTGCACAATAACTCAAAATCTACTGGACCAATCGCTTTGAAATTTTGCACAGTACTTCTTCACATAATTCACCAGGTATTGTCGAGAGCTTTTTTGTTTTTTTTTTAATAATTACTAATTTTTCAACAACAAATTAGCCGATTTTTTTTAGCGAAAATCGGGTTTTTGGCTCCCAATTGCTACGAAAAATCGAAAACTCGAAAAAAAAAAAAATTCTCCCGTCATTACCTCGAGAAACATCTCCTTTAACAAATGCATTTTGATTTTTTTGTTTCAAATGATTCTGTTGCGAGTTATGGTGCACCCCGCAAACCAACTTTTTTTCGAGGCGCCTCCGGGGTTTAATTTTCACTCGCTCATTTTTGAATATTTTGCAATGCAAATTTAGGAGAATGTTGTTCAAATGTTACTTTATTATATGTAAATTTTTCAATAAACGAACACTATTCGTTACGCCAAAAAAAAATCTTAAAAGCATGCCTTTTTTTCGCCGAATTAACTTTACCCCGCCGTTAATGATTCGATGTACGTAATTTTTTAATTAGTATTTCTATACATAAATCAAGTGTAAAATTGGAAAACTCTTTCAGAAATTTTCAAAAATTTATTACTAAAAAATTATCAACTTTACCAAAATTTTATAAAGAATACTTTCGTTTTAAAATTGCCCAAAATGTTTTTTTTTTAAATAATTCATCGCGAAAAACTTTAATTTTTTGAAAAATTGTTTTAACAACTGGCTATGAACAATTGAATGCTCGACTTTTCGGCAAAAAATTGTGATATTCGGATTCATCGGATCAAAATACATTAAAAGAGTTTAGCTTCATCCATCGAGCTAAAAATTTTACGAACATATAATACCGTATCCACATCGAAAAACTTTAAACGCGTTTTTCTCAAAACTATGTTTTCCAAGTCGGTGACCACTGTAATTCAAAAACCACTCGATGGATTTTGATGAAATTTGGTGTGCTTATTGATAGCATTAAAAACTAGTCCTTAATCGAAGGATTTTCATTTTTGTTGAAAATTTCTTTTTTTAAAACAATAAACGAGCGATTTTTTGGTCGAAAATCGAAAGTTATCTGTCGGAAGCCGCCATTTTATTAATTAAAAAAAAGCTTCGATTAAGGACTAGATTTATTATTAAACTAATGTTTTTTTTTTTTATTTCAGATGATCCAGTAAAAGTTTATGATGGTCACCGCAAAGCACTGCATGCCGAAGGGGGTCCGACAAACATGGCGATATTGTTATAAATAATCAATGTTTTTCTTTGAAAATTTGTACAAGTCAAGTTGAAATATAAGTTCAAAAGTCTCTGTAACCACTTTTGTAAAACAAACTTTATTACTATAAAAAAAAAAAAAAATTATTGAGAATGTTCGTTTTTTTACGCCTCTGACTGAATCTCACGCCTTAAAAGGAGCTCTGGTTCCTGTCGACAGGCGCACGCCCGTGCAATTATCGCGCAAAGTCTCATCCCGAATCGCATCGCTCGTGAGACCATCCACTAGTCTCTACTTTGGTGTATATGTGGGGAAAAAAAGACGATTTACCTCGGTAGGAGTGGGATTTCCCGGCCGGAGAACTCTGATAAGTACAATTTCGCCGCACGGACTGAACAATTCCGCGACTGACTCGATGGAGAGTTTGTCGAGCGGTAGTCTTGTAGCCAGCACGGTCCTAGATGGCATTGTTTGATCGTAAGGTGGCAGCGGATTTTTTCTTCTCAGCTTCGTGCCCTGCTCGTTGACCTCGAGTTTCGTCGATTTACTTCTGAGTGCAGTCCCCACGATCCGCCAGTCCCGACTGAGATGTTTAACCCGTTTGAAGCTTGAAATGAGTTTCAGCGACACCCATCTGGAAGCGCGAAAAATATATATTCGGTGCAGCCTTCGATCGAAACAAGCATTTGGGGAGCTGGCGAACAAAACCGGTCTTGTTCGCACTGCGTTAAATTTGTTTAATTTTCTTATTTTTGTGTCTAAAAACTGCCGTTTTGCTTGAAAAGACAGTTTTAAACTTTAAATTTTGAGATGTTCAGAGCTGCATTTGACTCGAAATATTTCGAGAGCTGATATAGTTATGTTTGAGAAAAAATAGATACAAATTTTCAAAAATTGCAGTGGTCAATTCCGTTTTTGTTCGTTAGGTCCTGATTTTTCACATCAATGGCTAGAGAGCACTTGATTGTTACATTAACGGGAGATATACACCTAGATGGACGAGGTCGAGGATTTAGAAGCTATGAACATTCAGTCGACCGTAGAAGACCTACACTATGGGCCTGGTATCGATGATTCCATGTAATTTGACAAATTTCATGATTTATTCATTCCCAAATTTTCAAGCGCGTTTTTCTCAAAACCACGTTTTTCAAATAGGTACCCAAAATTTCTCGAAAACCGATGAACCGATTGCCTTGAGGTTTTTTGTGGTTATTCTATACACCATTATCTAGTACTTGTCATAGGATTTTTTTTTTCCGTTACTTAGTTTTTGGTTTATAGGCAAAATAATAACTAATTTTTTGCCCAAAAATCACTATTTATGTTCAAACGTCCGCCATTTTGTCATAAATCGATACTTCCAAAATCGGCTATGACAAGTACTAGATTATAGTATCTAATTTAAGGGCGGGGTAAAGTATTTAAATTTATTTTTTCATTTTTTTTTCATTTTCCAAATGAATGCATAATATATCAAGAATATTGTGTTAAAATTTCAAGTCGATCGGAGTAAAATTGACGAAGTTATGAGTATTTGAGCGTCTATTGCTCCATGCCGTTCTCTTCTCTTCTGCGTTTTTCAAACCGTTTTTCTGAGACTTGTCATATTTGAAGTCCGTGTGCACGATAACTCAAAATCTACTGGACCAATCGCTTTGTAATTTTGCACAGTACTTCTTCACATAATTCACCAGGTATTGTCGAGAGCCTTTTTTTTTTTTTTTAATAATTACTAATTTTTCAACAACAAATTAGCCGATTTTTTTAGCGAAAATCGGGTTTTTGGCTCCCAAGTGCTACGAAAAATCGAAAAATCGAAAAAAAAAAAAATCCTCCCGTCATTACCTCGAGAAACATCTTCTTTAACAAATGCATTTTGATTTTTTTGTTTCAAATGATTCTGTTGCGAGTTATGGTGCACACCGCAAACCAACTTTCTTTCGAAGCGCCTCCGGGGTTTAATTTTCACTCGCTCAATTTTGAATATTTTGCAATGCAAATTTAGGAGAATGTTGTTCAAATGTTACTTTATTATATGTAAATTTTTCAATAAACGAACACTATTCGTTACGCCAAAAAAAATCTTAAAAACATGCCTTTTTTTCGCCGAATTAACTTTACCCCGCCGTTAATGATTCGATGTACGTAATTTTTTTTAGCGAAAATCGGGTTTTTGGCTCCCAATTGCTACGAAAAATCGAAAAATCGAAAAAAAAAAAAAAAATCCTCCCGTCATTACCTCGAGAAACATCTTCTTTAACAAATGCATTTTGATTTTTTTGTTTCAAATGATTCTGTTGCGAGTTATGGTGCACACCGCAAACCAACTTTTTTTCGAAGCGCCTCCGGGGTTTAATTTTCACTCGCTCAATTTTGAATATTTTGCAATGCAAATTTAGGAGAATGATGTTCAAATGTTACTTTATTATATGTAAATTTTTCAATAAACGAACACTATTCGTTACGCCAAAAAAAAATTTAAAACGTGCCTCTTTTTCGCCGAATTAACTTTACCCTGCCCTTAATAACCTTTTTGGTTTTTTTTTTCGGATGATTTATGAAGAAACGCCAGTGGGTACCGTATACGCAGATTTTTTTACGGCGCTCCAAGGATCATACAATATCCTTGTATATTTTTGATATTTGTAAATAAGGAAAATTCAACATATTTTTGAATGTATATACTTTTAGATAATTAAAACCCCAATTCGAAATTTCAAATAGTTTTCCTTGTAAAAATTCACAAAAATGACCTTTTTCCAGCTCCTAGGTGGATGTCTCCCCTTAAGGCCTTAGGCCACAGTAACGGGTATGAAATCATGTGCGAATTTAACAATTTTTTTCGTATGAAAAAGTGATTCACTCATAAAATTAGTTACACTTTAATTTAGTTTGAATACCAAGCTGTTAGAGTTTTTTTTCTATGTACAAAATAACCGACTACTCGAAACTTCTTGAAACAGCTTTTTTCCAATTGGTGTGACAAATAATTACAACAGTTTTCACTCGATTTACTTCAAATTTAAAAGTTATGTTCCAATTGCATTTCGCAGAGAAGTACGTACGGAATTTCTGATTAATCGAAAACTTTTCATTTTATGAGCATTTATAACCAAATTTTTCACTGAAAATTCATTTCTTAAGTTCAAATACCTACAACTTTTGGATAAAACAATATTTTTTAAATTCCGTACGTACTTCTCTAGGTATTCTATTGTGGATTGACGAGAATTTTTGTTTTTTGTTCTAGGTAAAAAATTGTGGATGCCAAATGTCACGCCGCTGAGCGCCTAAAAAAAGATTTAAAAAAATATTAGTAGTCGGCCATTTTGTACATCGAAAAAAAAAAATATATTTTCTAACAGCTTGATACTCATACCAAATAGATGTGTAATTCATTTTATGAGTGAATCACGTTTTCATACGAGAAAAAATTGTTAAATTCGCACATGATTTTATACCCGTGGCCTAAGGCCATAAAAGGTAATATTTTTTCAGCCGACATGTGTTGATATCGCAAAATTGCGGAAATGATCAAACACGTACCCCTCTTTGTTTCTTTTCACATGTTTGAGAAGAAAAGCGTCCTTCACGATACTTTCGTCGCTCAAGTAAAATTCAACTTGTGCCGATATTTTCTCCGCCAATTCGTCGCTGCATTGTGGCGTCTCGTCCTCGTCTTCTTCATCGGTGGTCTTTCTGTTCGCGGCGTGATCGAGGGTCGTTGTCCTTGCCGATTCTCCGGCGAGCGCGGCCTTTTTATCATCGCGATCATTCGCATCGTGAATTCGTAGCTCGGCAGCGTTGACAGGCAGCGTTTCGTCGGTCTCCACGCTCCCCGATTCCGCATCTAGACAATTGTTGCTGTTGTTGTTGTTGTTTGCCTTGTGTCGCGGCGGTAGCTTCGCTCGTGAAGATATTCGGTTATGGGAAGCTGTTCTCTCGGTATTCTCCAAACCGGAACTATCGCTGTCGGAGAAATCGACATCGGTTTCTTCACCTTTCGAGTCCCGTCGGTCAAACGAGAGGCTGACGTCGCTATCGACCGACGATATGCTCTCTCTCGTGTCGGATTTCTTCATCGGCGGTGGTAAAAATTTCAAACTTCCCACCTCATCCCTCAGTTCACTTTCCTGCAGCACTTGGAGCTCGTCCATAGCGCTGCTGCTGTTGCTCCTTCTCGATTGCTCTCGACTGCCTTTCGTCTCGTTTGATTGTCAATAATCCACTGTTACAAGTCATTTGAGTCGGCCCTTATTTCTTAGTGACCGACTGTACTACAGTCGCGACGCACCGATCTTTGAAGATATTTATTTCGTAAAATCGCCGTCGCGCACTGCTCATTCCATAGGCGAACACGCCTAATAACGTCGAAGACGACTCTTGGAGATATTTGGCCACTTTTTTCGACTCTTGGTAATGCCTCGTGATGATTAATGCCCGCAAATCGAATCAAACGATTCGTATTCGTATTCTTTTCGATATTGTCAATTGCAAGTAGTCCTATCGATATACGAGAACCAATCAGCCGGACGAAGGAGATGGAAAAGGGTAGGAATAAGCGTAGCGCGTACGACGAGAGTCTGAGAAACAGTGGCCTTCCCCGAAGACAAGATCCGGACTTGTTTAAGTACTTTCGCCCCGCCAGCTCCGGAGGGAGATCGGCTTGATTCGCGCTTGCGCGATAGGCCGACACCGCGCCGTCTTATCGTAACGAAACGTCGACGCATTTGCACAGCGAGATCACACATTCAGAGTCGACGAAGCAACAACGCTCCCTCTTGACGATATACGAGCAGGGGGGGATGGGCATCGTTCGCCGACGGAACCCCGCCACAACGTCTCGTTCGTTTTCCAAAGAACAATATACCGACATCTCGCACACGCCTGTGACCTTCCCGAAGGTTACGACCTTCCAAAACACCGGTCAAGAATGAAACTCGTCCTCGTGGTACTCGCTTCCGCGAACCGACACAGCGACCTCTATCGTTTATCGCTTACTCGAATGATCGCGATTATATTAGACGCTCGATGAACGAATGATAGTCAAATTTATCATAAATCCTATTTTCATAATCTTGTCATTCGTCGCGTCCTTACGATCATTGATATTTGGTCAAAATTTATCAGGCCGATCGGTTACCAGCGGCTCTCGATAACTTCGGAATCCTATGCAACGCGTCCTACGCGCATGCGCTCAAATATATAATCCGTCACTTTTGCGACTAACTTCGCGCGTCAAGTATTTACGAGTGCGCCGCGAGCGTTGGAAGAACTTTCAACGTGGCTATTCGAATGAAAGCTGGGCTATTGAATGTAGATTGATCAATGGTGAGTTAACTCGGAGTCGCGAGGATCAAACAACGATCAATGATACAGTAAAATCCATACGAAAAGAGCAAATTGATTTTCATCGGTCCTTGGAGAGAATCCTTCGAGCTGCGTGTGTGTGTGTGGGTACGACACCGGCGTGGAAAACTTTGAGGCTTTTGGAACGCGTGAGCCTTGAGCCATTGAGATCACAGGGTCGTTTTGCTTTATTCGCTTGTTATTTGATTGACGGAGATTACCGGCTAGCACTCAATTCAAGCTTTATTACTCTCGGGACTAGCGTAACTTGGTCGTAAACGTCTTCGCGCTAGATAGAACGCGAGTCGAGGGTAATGAAAAATAATAAAATATATATATCGATGTATCAGCCGTGGCGATGAAATCATACATATTCGTCTATAATTGTCGTTATGCGTAGAGAAAGTTTGCTCTTGTGGATACGATAACGCTATAGAATAGAACCAGACTGATAACACAGGTGAAAGAAAAAAATTGGTGATGACTACTGGTGAGACCTGTGCCAACGTAAAGGGTGCCTCAAAAGGACCTGACATTTTGAATTGCGCGCCATTTTTTTTTGTGGCGAACATAGAGGACTAATGTTTGACAACTGGCGTCAGGAATTATTGAGGCTTAGACATGGAGAATTACACGGTCGAGCAACGCATAGAAATTGTTATTTGCTGCGTTGTTACTGCATAGTTATTGCAGACGAAGTTTCACGGTCGTGTTATCTCACGCCGCGGCGATGTGAATTGGTCACCAAGATCGTGCGATTTGACGCCATTGGACTTCTTTCTTTGGGGTTTTCTGAAAGAATAAGTGTATGCCGATGATCCACAAACGATTCCGGGGCTCAAGGAAGCAATTGGACGCACTATCAATGAAATTGGTCTGCAATTATGCCAAAATGTTATTGAAAATTTCGTCAATAGAGTGAACGTTGGCAAACAGGGACGAGTCGGCCATTTATCGGATATTGGGTTCCACACATAACCTCCATGTTTGTACCTTATATTAAGGGGTAAGGCCACAGTAGAATTAAAAAAAAAAAATCGGCTTTTTTTCGCTAAAACGGTGTTTTATCTATTCGATTTATACTATTCGATTTATAGCAAGACATTTTCACCGACTTTGAGCGTATAACGTAAGCCGACCTCTGGCACGGCCATAGAGTACCTAAAACTTTAAACGTGTTTTTCTCGAAACAGCTTTTTTCCAATTGACGTGACAAATAACTTCAACAACTTTCACTCGATTTACTCCAAAATTAAAACTTATATTCCTAATTGCATTTCGCAAAGAAGTACGTATTGAATTTCTGATGAATCGAAAACTTTTCATTTTATGAGCAGTTTTATACGACATTTTTCACTGAAAATTTATTCAAATACCTACAACTTTTGAATAAAACAATATTTTTTACATTCCGTATGTACTTCTTTAGGTATTCTAATCTAGATTGACGAGAATTTTTGTGTTTTGTTCTAGGTTACTGTAGCCTAAGGCCTTAAATTGTTTAATCCATAATTGAATGTTCTATAATTTAGATATCTCAAGGCTGCCATCAACGATAAAAATGAAAAATCGCGATTGGAACGCTTTTTTAGAAAACAGTTCGTGATTAAAATAAGTAAGTATTGGTGAAAATTCATGCAAATATTTTTTTTTTTCGATTATTACCAAAGTGAATGTTTCTTAATTTCATTACGTTATAAACAACAATGATTGATTATTCGAATTGTGTGACGTTATAGAGGTAAGTGTTGTTGAATTTCGATAAAATATTAGATCGATTATATCAGAACGATTTTTTAGAAAATTTGTTCGTGATTAAAATAAGTAGGTATTGGTGAAAACTTAAACAAATCGTTTACCTTTCGATTATTACCAAAGTTAATGTTTCTTAATTTCATTACGTTATAAACGACAATGGTTGATTATTTGAATTGTGTGACGTTATGAAGGTAAGTGTTGTTAAATCTATATCCAATCTTATCAAATATTATATATATCACTATATCAAAAATATTATATTATTATATTTAAAAATATTATATTTAAGTATCTATATCAAAAAGTTATATATTAATCTAAATAAAACATCTATATCAAATATTCCGAGACTGTCATTCATATACATTATATACATATATATCTTTTGTGAGTTTTGTGAGTTTTCAGAATAGTTTTTTTATAAAAATGAACATTGGTGTGAATTTGTGCAATCGAAGGTAGATATATCTGTTGTTGGCAAATATTAAAGTATATCATTTCCTTCATTATATCAGCGTTAATTTAATTATATTAAGCCATAAGAATTCTGTCGATTATTGTTATGTAAAAATCAAAATAAAAACATGTTGCAAGTCGTTCAGCCTTTTATTTCCGTGAAAGATCAGACTGGGTGCCACCGTAGTTACTAGAAACTCTAAAAAGTAAAAGTTCGCCAAATAAAAAGTCAGGTGTAGTTCCGAAAAGGACATACCTCGGATTAATTTGGAATTTCGTGTAACCATGGATTTGACTCGCCGACCACGAATATGATAGTGAAAGTATCCGCAAATTTGATTTTCAAGGTCGATACTCACAAAAACTGACTTTTCCAAAGTTTTTCCATTTCATTTGAATAAATGTTGATCTTAGAGAAAAATGTTTCCTACAAAAGTTGTAGCCTATCGAGATATTGATATGTTCCATACAGTTTATGTCCAAAACCATTCGGTATCGAGAAACCTGGGATAATGCTCGAATAAGTACATTCTGCCAAACTCCATTAGTTTCGATATACAGGGTGTCCCAAAACTCAACGATAATCTGAGACCGGATGAAAGGCCAAGTTATACCAGTCCTGGGAAAAATAAAAAAAAAATCCATATCACTCAGTTCAGCGATAATAGACATTTTAAAAAAAAAGTTGAAATTCGACATCCTTGGTCGCATTTTCAAGTCCTGTGATTACCAATGTCACAATTTCGCTGTGATTTTTTTAATTTCGTGATCTTCATTAACGATGCTATTAATCGCAACTACAAATGAATGCAAAAAACATTGTTAATTGAATAAAATAAGTTAAGTTTTAGTGAGTCATGGTTCACAAAATATTGTTAGTTAACTTTGACACTCCATTTTGAAAAACAAAATGTACTACACTACCCTTGGCAAGTTATTTCAAAAGATGGCGCATTTAATCAAGATTTCAAAATGGTGCAACACTTGCCACTTTTCTTGCCATTAAAAATTTTATTTCTTATTTTTTTCAAATTGAGCTCATTTTGAACAACTCAACATTAGGAATTTTTGTTACTAAAATTTGTTATTTTTCGTTTCTGGTCTGAAATAAAATTATTATTTGTAGTCACCAATTTTTATTGTAAAAAACATATGTTTTTTACAATAAAAATTGGTTATTAACTGACTCAATTACCTCTTTACTAAAAATAATAATTTCATTTCAGACCAGAAACAAAAAATAACAAATTTTAGTAACAAACATTCCTAATGTTGAGTTCTTCAAAATGAGCTCAATTTGAAAAAAATAAGACATAAAATTTTTAATGGCAAGAAAAGTGGCAAGTGTTGCACCATTTTGAAATCTTGATAAAATGCGCCATCTTTTGAAACAACTTGCCAAGGGTAGTGTAGTACATTTTTTTTTTCAAAATGAAGTGTCCAAGTTAACTAACAATATTTTTGTGAATAATGACTCACTAAAACTTAACGTATTTTATTAAATTAACAATGTTTTTTGCATTAATTTGAATTTACGATTAATAGCATCGTTAATGAAGATCACGAAATTAAAAAAATCACAGCGAAATTGTGACATTGGTAATCACAGGACTTGAAAATGCGACCAAGGGTGTCGAATTTCAACTTTTTTTTTAAAATGTCTATTATCGCTGAACTGAGTGATATGGATTTTTTGTTTTCCCAGAACTGGTATAACTTGGCCTTTCATCCGGTCTCAGATTATCGTTGAGTTTTGGGACACCCTGTATTATCTACTTATACACTTTACCGCGGGAAGGCTGGAGTGTAATCTTTAAAGTGCATGTTGATTTTTTTTGGTAACATGGTAACCCGAACTATGGTAGACTAGGCAAATCTCGATTTGTGGCTAGGCTTCTCCATCGTTCAGCCCTTTTTTCGGTCACACTAGCATCAATGATCTTGCCAACGACGCCCACGGCCATAACAAATATACATACCGAGTGTTTGCAAGCCTCGATATCCCGCGGTCGCCACCGCCGCTGCCGCGCATCCGGACGCCGCGAGCATAATAAGATATGGGTCAAGTGCGGCTGGTATCGAGTATAAGGGGCTGCCCCCCCCCCCGGGCCCCTTTTTTCACGTGTGCGTGAGCGACTTGTTTTACCAGAGGGAAAGGAAGGACTTGTTCCTGTGTGCCGGGGGACCCTCTCTCCCCCATATACCACGCATATTCGGTACAACGTCGCGAACATTTCGCGTGTATGTGCGACGCCTGTGACTTTGTATATACATACTTTGGCTTTGCTGCAGGCCTTTTCGACAATCGCTCGCGTTTTACACAACTGAAAAAAACTCGAATAACGATACGATGTTGCTAGATCATCTTTTTTTTTCGTACAGGTTCTCATTCTTGTTCAATAGTTTTGATGTGAACTCTCGTAGGTTCGCGCCCTACATTGGAAAAAAAAACAATTGAAACAAAAAAATATATTGGTTGATTCAAATAAATGTCTGATCGCGGAATGCCACCGATATATGTAAAATATCTATAAAAATAATACTGTATATACAAAAATACTATAAAATATTGGCAAATGTGATTGATTCGAAAAACATATTATTTTATTTGAAAATCTCTTCTCTTATCTCAATATCTACATTATCCTTCAAATAAAATTATATTCTATTGAAATCATTCTATATACAATCCGTAGATGTATGGATGAAATAATTAAGCGGTTGCTACAACATTTTTTATTTCGTACGAAAATATAATCAATAGAATGAATTATTTCTTTACTATATCGGAACGAATATGCCATGAGACGTAAGTTTTTCAATTTGTTTTAAATCTTAAATAAAAGGTGAGCATTAGAATGATCATCCACGATAATAGTGGAGAGAATATCAGATATCCAATGCAATATCCATGGAAAGAATATCAGATATTCAACTGATAAGAACAGATAGTACACTTTGATCTTAGGCACAGGCCGAGAAGTGATACTCTTTAGAGTTTCTCCGGCGTTTAAGTAGATTTTCGGTTCGCGCTACGCTTACGAGAAACGAGCGCGCGTGCGGCTTCTAGCGGTTACTCCGAGAACTACGGGTTTCCTCACACTTATAATTTCGGTGGCGCTCGGCCATGATTGAATTGAATTTTTTCAACCAAAATCGCAAGAAGTAACTTTTATTTTCGCATAATTTTTTCACCAACTCAGATATTTGCTTAATATTTTTAAATCAAAATAAAATATTAATATTTTAACGAATAATGTACTTGAAAATCAATATCGGATATGGTGAAAAAAATAAAATAACATATTTACTCAATAGAAATTTTATCTGAATCAAACGAGCGAAATTCAATTTTTCTTGTGTACTTGAATCAACAATATTCATGATATGAATTGAAACGCTTTTTTTTGTTCGTTGCAGAAAGTGCATTCAAAACTACATAATTTGTTCGCGATCATTTTTTAGATAGTTTCAATAATATATTGTTCTCAGCCAAAAATATATCTTGTGAATGAAAAAAAAAACGTTTTACTTGGATTGATAAATCCAATTATTTACACCAACAATTTTACAATTGAATCAACGAAATTTCATCCAATAGCACCAATGATATTGGATCAATGACTTCTTTTCTCAGTGTACATAGCATTGTGTAATTTTTTATGACGTTTTTTTCTTTTAAGTATAAATAATAAAATACTAAGGAGCTTTATTATCGTATAAGCGCACTTAAGATTCGTACGAAGAAAACATTATTTCTCATTATTCGTTTCGAACTTTTGGACTATATTGAAACACTCGACGATTGTTTTGAATCTCATTTTCTATTTCGAATCAACATAGAAAGCATCTTCGAGCCGTGCTTGCGAATAGGAACGAGCGGAGGGGGAAAAGGGGTCAAAGACCCTGATGGAAATCCGCTTATTGGAATTCGTCAGATTTTAACAAAAAATGTCAGATTTGATAATATTCCGTCAACTTTCAATGAGAAATAATGTCAGAATATGTCATTTATACGACAGAATCTGTCATATTATTTCGAGATTTGACATTTTCTGTGAGAAGTTCATGATTGCTGACCGGAAATTGGAACATGCTTTATAGAATCTGTCATATTTTATCAGAAAAGTAATGTTATAATTCAGTAATTTCTGCCAGAATCTTACATAATATGTCATATAATGTCGTAAGAGTTTTCCATTTTATGTGAGATTTTCGTCATTTAATGTCATTTTTTGATGGAATAAAATGGAATTCTTCAACATTCATGAAATATTATGACCGAATCTGTCGAAATATATAATTCTTTCTTATTTTTTGTGAGATTTTCGTCATTAAATGTCATTTTTTAATGGAATATAATGGAATTCTTCAACATTTATAAAATATTATGACCGAATATGTCAAATTATATCATTCTTTCTTATTTTTTGTGAGATTTTTGTCATTAAATGTCATTATTTAATGGAATGAAATGGAATTCTTTAACATTCATGAAATATTATGACCGAATCTGTCAAATTATATCATTCTTTTTTATTTTTTGTCATATAATGACCGAACTTGTTAACTTTTGACATTTTGCATTATAAATATATGATATATTCTGATGAATTTTGATATTTAATTATCGATTCTGATAATAAATTGTCAGAATTCGTCAATATTTGATGGAATTTACATATAATTTTCTAAATTTTAATGACATTTTCCGACACAATGATGACAGAAAGTATCAAATTCTGTGATTTAATGACAGCTGAAATCTGTCAAAATTCAATAAAAATGTGACAACAAATTATGATAAAAATTATCGTTTTCTATCATTTTTTGACATTTTGTCATTTTTTTCAATGCAACAATATGTCAAAAAATGGAAAACTGATGTATCATTTTTTGTTAAAAGATGACATTTTCCGACATAAAGGTGACAGAAAGTATCAAACTCTGTGATTTAATGACAGCTAAAATCTGTCAGAATTCAACAAAAATGTGACAACAAATTATGATAAAAATGATCGTTTTCTATCATTTTTTGTCATTTTCTGTCATTCTTTTCGATGCAACAATATGTCAAAAAATGAAAAATTAATTTTATCATTTTTTGTTAAAAGATGACATTTTCTGACAAAAAGCTGACAGAAAGTATCGAATTCTGTGATTTTATGACATTCCGTAAAGTTAACATAATATGTGAGGTTCTGTCCGATTTTCATAGATTATTTCCGACAGAATCTATCAAAATATGTACGATTCCATCAAATTATGTTAGAATCTATTCATTTTCACAGTTTCTGACATTTTTAAACAGATTTCAACATTATTTGTCGAATTCCAATAAGCGGATTTCCATCAGGGGAGCCGAGTTAATAGACTTAAATTTTACGTAAACGGAATTCGAGTCACCGGAACAATGTACTAGGCGTGTGGCGCGATTCTCAGCTTTCGACGAGTCACTCGTATGGTTTCGCCGATTATACAAGCGGGTGTTGACGTTACATCGACACGAACGTGTTTTCACTTCCAAATTGTGCTGAGCACTCGCGAGAGCCTTTCGCGGTACTAGTGTCGTGCTAACCTGCCAGCTCGCACTTGGAGCACGAGCAAAGTCGGATACTTTCCGAACAGATTCGGTGGATGTCCTATTCACTGAAGAGTTTGGAGCGTTAGCTAAAATGCAAGATTGAATTTAAAAAAAAAAAATGTTACTGTCTTGACTGTACTGGGTCTTTAGGGATTTATTGAAATTTTTTTCACCACCAAACACCAGACATAAAAAATAGTTTAAGGTAATCCTATCGCCAGGCTTCGATCCATAGGGTTTTCATTTTTTTCGGAGCTTCACTAAATATATTAATGATCGTCTCTGTAAAATTTCAGGGCCGGTTATCGACCTGATTATAGAAAAAAAATCAACATTGCGTATTTTTATGAAGGAATTCCGAGACGACATACAAAAACCCAATTTCCGGTCGCTACAAAAGTGTATATAATAGTGGGAATCTGTCAGATTCTTAAAAATGATCAGATTTACATACTTAACATTTGTAGTAATCGAATTCTCTTAAAAAAAATTACGCCTATTGACCTAATTTTTATGTAATATCAAGTTTAATTTGAACTTCCGGTATAGGCCTCCGAAGTAACTTTCGTGGTGGCGCCCCGTAACGGCTGCCGGTGGCAAAACTTGGATTGGCGCATGGCGGTTAAGTCAAACCGGCACAAACACGAAAGAGCTAGGCTTGAGCAAGCATCATCGATTGGACACCTGATTTAAATGGCGACCGGCATACTGCACTAGCAGACGAAAACCAATCCAAGTTTTGCCAAAACTCGCCGCAAGGGTGCGCCACAAGGGTTACTTCGGAGGCCTATTGGATTTACTACCACTTGCTACGATAAAGAGACGTGACAGCAGGGCAACAGCTGACTAGTCCTAACCTCATCTCACTCATTCGAATTTCCACACATATTTCATTTATAACCGATATATTTCGCCGACACAAATTTTCCACGCTTTTCACCAGTCGTGGCCCGAATACAATGCTTCATATTTCCCGCACCTGACATTGTTTTGAGAGATCGACGTTGAAAAGCATGGAGGTTAAACTCGTCTGGTTGCGTAAAATAGACAGAGATAGAACCAATGCTGCCAAATATGAAACTTAGAAATACTGCACGAATCGTTGCAATAACTATTTTCTCATTTTTCTAATTAAATGTGAACATTCATCAAACAGTTTACACATGGAAAATTTTAGTTATTACAAATTATTTTTTTTGCACATGTTAAAAATATAAATTGTACAACTGTCAAGTATGATCAGTGGTATGACTGGTGTGAAGCGATAGGATTACCTTAAGGGGTGAGATGCAGACAGAATTTCCGAAAAATCGATTTTTTAAAACATTTTCTTGAAGTATGTTTCGAAAATATTCCCTGAAAATTTCAAGTCAATCCGATTAATAGTTTCCGGGATATCCCACAATTAGTGAAGAGGCGTCGGGTTCCCATGGGGCAGGTAGCGGCTGACAAACTCGCAAACGATAATACCCGGGAGGGCAGAATGCTTCGAAGACAACAACGAATTGATATTTTTGAAGCTTTCACATCGGCAGAAGCCCTCTTGTATGGGCCAGGAATTGATGATTCGATTTAAGTAATTTTTTAATTACTATTTCTATACATAAATCAAGTGTAAAATTGGAAAACTCTTTCCGAAATTTTCAAAAATGTATTACTTAAAAACTATGAACTTTAGCAAAATTTTATAAAGAAGACTTTCGATTTAAAATCGCCCAAAATGTTTTTTTTTTAAATTAATCCCGTAAAACTTTAATTTTTTGAAAAATTGTTTTAACAATTGGCTATGAACAATTGAATTCTCGACTTTTCGGCAAAAATGGTGATATTCGGATTCAGCGGATCGAAATACATAAAAAAGTTTAGCTTCATCCATCGAGCTTAAAATTTTACGAACATATAATACCGTATCCACATCGAAAAACATTAAACGCGTTTTTCTCGAAACTATGTTTTTCAAGTCAGTGACCACTATAATTCAAAAACCATTCGATGGATTTTGATGAAATTTGGTGTGCTTATTGATAGCATTAAAAACTAGTCTTTAATCGAAGGATTTTAATTTTTGTTGAGAATTTTTTTTTTTTTAACAATAAACGAGCGATTTTTGGTCGAAAATCGAAAGTCGCCATTTTGTTAATTTTTGAAAAAAAGCTTCGATCAAGAAGTAGATTTATTATTAAACTATTAATATTTTTTGTTTTCCGATGATCCAGTAAAATTTTATGATGGTCACCGCAAAGCACTACATGCCGAAGGGGGGTCCGACAAAGATGCCGATATTGTTAAAAATAATCAATATTTTCCTTTAAAAATTTGTACAAGTCAAGTTGAAATATAACACAAAAAATCTGTGTATCCACTTTCGTCGAACAAACTTAATTACAATAAAAAAAATTATTGAAAATGCTCGTTTTTTCACGCCTCTGACTGCATCTCACCCCTTGAGCCGAAATACAATGGAGAAGCACATTCGGGACGAATGAGATGGCTCCGCACCGAATAGCCCGGAAATAAAGACTCATCGATATATCGATGAATTGATGAACTCGTTGATAAACGAGTCTCACAGTGAGACGACTTGATCCCGGCAGAAAGAGAGGCGCCATACTACTGAATTATTGACGACTTTTTTTTCTTTTTTACTAAGCATTGTTCATCGACAAGAAAAACTGTATCGTTAGACGTAGAATATCTTCTGATATGTATTGATCCGAAGATTGCGGACCATTGATCGGATTTTACCGTAAACACGCTCCAGCTGGATCCGTTTACACGCAACGAGAATTATTCATACGAGACAGCGCGTGTCTCGCCGAAGAGCTGCCGTTTCCCATCGTTTTTTTTTTGTTTTCATGAAAATTCATGGACAATCGCCGCGCTTTCCAAGCTGTAGAAGAAGAGACGGATTGAGAGACGCGACGGACGGAGCACGATATAGGAAGAGAACGATTCGAAGGCTATCGGAGCCTGGACGGATCCTGTTCTATCCTATTTCTGTGGGATACTCGTTGCACTTAGAAATGCACTTGTAACTTTAATTGTAACAAACTATGCACCGACACAACAACTCGTCTATCGACACGTCACGTTTTTTTGTGCATTATTTAATGACAGCAATTGCCAGTGAGCCTTTGCCGTTCGACGTTTCTAAAAACAAAATTCGAGCTTGCTATTCGTCTCCTTGAAAATGACTGACCACAACGTTGGCTCAGGCACCTTTGGACGTTATCCTAAATGTCCGAAAATTCATTTGCAAGCTTTGTTATTATTGATCGTATGAAAGTCGACTTTTTCGCTGAAACTCGTCCAAATGTCAATATTTTCTATAGATATTTGTCGCTCGTACAATTGTAGAAAAAAAAATCATATTTTGATCCGAAAATAATAGTGAAAAATAAAGTGTAATTGAGACCTTGTATAATTTTGAACAAAAATCATCGTTTTTTTTCACTGACTTGAGAAGTGAGATGCATTCAGAATTATCAAAAAATCGATTTTTTTTACATTTTCTTGCAGTATGATGTTCCAAAAATATTCCTTGAAAATTTCAAGTCAATCCAATTAATAGTTTCCGGGATATCCCACAATTAGTGAAGGGGCGTCGGGTCCCCATGGCAGGTAGCGGCTGACAAACGCGCAAACAATAATACCCGGGAAGCCAGGATGCTTCGAAGACAACAACAAATTGATATTTTGGAAGCTTCCCCATCGGCAGAAGCCTATTGTATGGGTCAGGAATTGATAATTCGATGTAAGGAATTTTTTAATTAGTATTTCTATACATAAATCGAGTGTAAAATTGGGTAACTCTTTCAGAAATTTTCAAAAATGTATTACTCAAAAACTATGAACTTTAGCAAAATTTTGAAAAGAATACTTTCGTTTTAGAATTGTCCAAAATGTTTAAAAAGAAAATTCATCTCGAAAAACTTTAATTTTTTGAAAAATTGTTTTAACAATTGGCTATAAACAATTGAATGCTCGACTTTTCGGCAAAAATTGTCACATCGAAAAAACTTTAAACGCGTTTTTCTCGAAATTATGTTTTTCGAGTTGGTGACCACTATAATTCAAAAACTACTCAATGGATTTTGATGAAATTTGGTGTGCTTATTGATAGCATTAAAAACTAGTCCTTAATCGAAGGATTTTCATTTTTGTTGAAAATTTATATTTCTTTAACAATAAACGAGAGATTTTTTGGTCGAGAATCGAAAGTTATCTGTCGGAAGCCGCCATTTTGTTAATTTTTGAAAAAAAAAGCTTCGGTTAAGGACTAGATTTATTATTAAACTAATGATTTTTTTTTGTTTTTTTTTTAAATTTCAGATGATCCGGTAAAACTTTATGATGGTCACCGCAAAGCACCACATGCCGAAAGGGGTCCGACAAAGATGGCGATATTTTTATAAGTAATCAATATTTTTCTTTGAAAATTTGTACATGTCAAGGTGAAATATAACATAAAAAGTCTGTGTAACCACTTTCGTAAAACAAACTTAATTACTATAAAAAAAAATGATTGAAAATGCTCTTTTTTCACGCCTCTGACTGCATCTCACTCCTTAAGGGGGTATCCCTCTCTGGAAACTTCGAGAAATCGTTTTTTGCGTGTTTTTATAGTGTGAACTTTGACGAATATTATAAGCCCAACCGGACCCTGAAATTCCACAAATTGACGAAGTTACAGCTATTTTAGTGGAACAGTGTGCGTCGGGTTGATCTCGAAACTACATATCTTGACACGGCGGGATTGATATCTTGAGTAGCTTTCACACTATTGACTCGAATTTGCACAGTTAGCGTTCAAACAGTAGTCATTTTCGGTTCACGATCGCATTTTTTAATTGGATGGACCATTTGTCAATAACAATGACTTCAGCATGCGGTTTATCAAGAGAAAAATGATGTTTTCTTTGGAGAAGCTGTCATTTTTCGTATTTTTCGAAATTTCGAAACCGAAAGCAGCACCACGAACACTTTGAAAGATTTTCTTCCGAAAAAAATTACATTGTCACCACAAACATGTGTACAACATGCTGGGAAAAAAAACATAATTTATTCCAACCGATGTGTTATTAGAAAAAAAATCATTATTCTGACTCTTCAAATTGGGCTTCCGGAGAGGGATACCCCGTTAAGGAGGTACGGTGATTAGAGCGAGTCCAAGATAAAAGCCCGATTTTTTTTAATAACATTGTCGAGAGCTTCGTCCATGCGTATGCGGAGTTTCCGCGAGATTTACCGTACAGTTTCCGAGTTATTAATTGTTAAAGTTGGTCAATTAGTCACACGTAGACGACAAAATGTGCCGGTCCTCTCATATATCGATTTTTTTGTGCTACTTGGAGCCAAGACACGCGTAAAGAAAACTGACGGTTGCGTTCGTTGGTTCGTTGTGATCAATAAGGCAACTTGAATTGGAAAGCTCACCGCAGAAATAAGCAATAAATTTAGAAATAAAGTCGCGAAAAACCGAAGTATTCGGCGAGAGAGACGTCTCGTGACGTAACCGCAGCCATCTTGCTCGAAGTGTGGCAACGCCGGATACCCGCGCAAATTTGATTCTTCTATCGGATATTTTCAACGCGAATTAAAAATATGGTTGTGTGAAGCCGTACGTTTTTAATCGATTATAAAAGGCCTTTCGTCGATATTTACTCAAAGTTCTTTTATGTATAGCTAAGGCATCTCAATCTTTCTGGCGACATGCATACAACGCATTTACATGTAAAGTCAGCATGGAAAAACCGTCATATAAAATGAACGTTCGTTTTTATATCTGCAAATATTGTGAAAATTAGGAAAGGGAAAAATAACATAACAATCGATGAAATATGTTTTGACTTCGGACAGATTGGACATTGGATATTGAGGTTAACGTCAACGCGACGTTTTTCATTTGCATTCGCAATATCATCTTTTCACTCTCTAATTCTTGTCCGACAGAATCTACCTTTGTCTCTAAACTGGACTTCAGGTACAATCCTGTTACTCTCTTGATAAACTTCTACAGTACTTATTTTCATTCTCCATGTTTACCGGCTACCAAAAATAATAAGCCGAGCGCGTGGGACCGATGACAGCTATCGAAAATGCAACGATGCTAAACGTCAAAGATATGGTGTACTACTGAAGTCGAGTAGTAGATTATTACGTTTGTTTTCATATTATAAAAATAATAAGTAGCTTGAAATTCAATACTTAAAAAATATTTCTCGAAATATAGGCCACACCCATATGTCTAAAACGTAGCGGTATTATGGCGAAAAAAAGACTCTTAGTTTACTAGCGTGGTCATCACCGTACCTCCTTAAGGCGGGATATACATTTAGACGGGAAGAAAATAAGCAATATTGAGAGATTTTTTAAACTAAGAAATAATTGTTCCACAATTATCAAACTTTAGGTACCCGAGTAAAAATGAATCTATATATTCATATATAATTGTATACAAAAATTGGCCCGATAGAATTGTATACAATTGTATAATATATAATCATATATTGTATAATTGTATAATTGTATAATATACAATCATATATAATTGTATATTAATTGATCATATACAATTGTATACAATTCTATGGGGCCAATTTCTGTATACAATTATATATGATTATATATATTCATTTTTACTCGGGTATTGTATATAATTATTTCTTAGCTTAAAAAATCCTTCAAAATTGTTTCCTTGGTTTCCCGTCTAAATGTATATCCCGCTACGAATTGAGGAAAATGCAACGCGTCGGTTACTCGATAGATCAATCAAGTTTTTCTTCGTGTGTCTATACGTATGATGCGCAAATAGTAGCAATCATCCAAAATGTGATGGGTGAAAAATGATGAATGGTGGCCAGTCAGCTGTGGTCTCGAAGCAATAGAGGAGGAGTCTACGGGAGTTGGAAAAAACGTTAAGGGGGGAGATACCTTTAGGTGAGGAAAAAATTTCCTGATTTTCACGATTTTTTTTTAAGGAAAGATTTCTTCTCCATTTTTGAGACTCAGGGTATGTTTTATTACTATTTTTAGCCGTTAGATGGTTTTTTAAAAATTAATCTTTAAAAATGGCGGAGGTATAGCACGGTCTTCTAAGCTGCAGTTCCAAAACTGCCGTGACGTATAGCTATAAAACCTAATCGACCGATTCTGATGAGATTTGGTATAAATCTTTCTAACCTTATTGTCTAAAATACGACCCTAAATGTGTTCGAAAACTAAAAAAAAGTTTTTTTTTTTTCATCGCACAATGAAGCCATTTTTTTCGGAAAATTCAATCTTTTTGTTTCAAAGCATTTCATCGAATTTCAACATTTCTCACTTTTTCTTGGTTCATATTCTGCGTATCAGTATTAAGGGGTCTTTTCACTTTAGACGCTAAAAAAGGCTATATTCATGCATTTTTTGATAGAATATTGGTATAAAAGTTGTTACACTTAATAAATACACTTTCGAAATACATTTAAAAAAATGTATTATGTATTTACGTAACCCAAACAAAGTTTAAACGCTTTTGTTCTCGAAATAATGTTTTTCGACGGCTTGTTGATATAATCTTCGAAACTACTAAACCGGTCCTTATGAAATTTTAACCACATATTCTTTACAACTATAGCTATATCGCATATCAAGGATTTTTTTAAATTTGAATATTTAGTATTTTTTGGCTAAAACGGTGAAAAAAAGGTTTTTTTTGTTTTTTCGAAAAATGTCCGCCATTTTGTTATTTTTGTATAAATAAAGAATCGTATGATATGCGCCATAGCCATTAACATACTGAATCTAAAACCGTTTGATTTTTTTGTTTCAAAGGATCCATCTTCGAGATTTCATCAACAGCGCAGCCCTACAATTTTTTGAGGAAATTTTTTTTTAACTACCGGTTCCGTCTATAAATAGTGACATGAATAAATAATTTTTGTTCAAATGTACTTCGAAAGTGTATTTATTAAGTGTAACAACTTTCATATCAATATCTATAATATAAGCCTATCAAAAAAATTCATGAAAATAGCCTTTTTTCTAGCATCCAAAGTGAGAAGACCCCTTAATGAAAGAAAAATCTTCGTGGGTTTTTTTTTCAGATTAATCCCACTGATGCTACGTGTCACGCCGTCTGACAACATCCACCGCAACCCGTTTAGAAGATCGTGCCACACCTCCGCCATGTTTAAATATCAATTAAAAAAACTACCATGTAACAGCCAAAAGTAGTAATAAAACATAGCCTATGTCTTAAACATGTTGAAGAAATCTTTCCTTAAAAAAAAAATTATGAAAATCATTATTTTTTCCTCGCCCGAGGGTATCTCCCCCCTCAAGGAAAAAAAAACGACTCGTTGCTCGTACGGAGAAAGATCGCAGGATCGCGACAGATAGGAGATCCGTATGAAATAATGAGAACCACTGGTCGGTGAGTCGGACACGAGCCAAGTTTAACAATAAGGACCGGTGCGAGGCCCCTGAGGTGATTCGCCGCGATGGCCATGACCACATTACAAGACATAGTCTCCGAATAGTCCATACAGCCAGGGACGACGATTAATTACTTCCAACAAGAACTGACAGACGTAACTAAAAGCCTGCTCTCCAAGACGTTCTCACAAGTATATCTTGGTAACTACATTTTTAGAGTGACATTAGCAACGAGTCGCAGGGAGGGCGCCAACTTGGGGTCGCCGATTTCAACGTCCCTTTGACACAGTAAAGTACCATTCAATGTGTAAATATACTTACGATATGTAAACCATGTAAAGGAGAGACCGCCATGCTCGAAAAAAAAGACAGCGGATAGATAATCGTGACAAAATTTATACACCAGTAACGTTGCATTGAGTTTCGTTTGAGCGGCGTGGCTCAGCCGTTAAAGCGCCCAACTCGGGCTCGATTCCACTTTGGAATTTGTTTTTCTTCATTTTCTCTTGTTTCACACGTAAAGTGAAACTCACATGTTTATTTATTGCAAATACAGGAGATACGAAATGAAGTCTATTATATTATTCGTTACAGCGGTATGCTTGGTATGCTGCGAAACTGACAGAACCGCGAATCACATTCCAAAATGTAAACGAGGTCTGCTTCCCCATGTCCTTGTAGAAGAAAAATTGCTTCTGCAACGCCGTCGTATTTATACAATGCGCTTGGTACAAACAGAACCAATGTTTCGCTTGTTTTTTATGATAATTATCATCCGCAAGTGTGCACCAGCGCTGAAGTAAACGCCAGTGATAGCGATACGTAATTGTCACACTTTGGTTTGTGTTTGAATAATAAATTCTTTCGTGCATTAAATAATGGCGTTCCACTCATTTCATATCACCGGTAACCTAATAATTAAATATCTGCAGTGAAAAAGACGAAGAAAAAATGATTAGGACGTTGAATAAGTTCTCGCTGTTTTCCAATGGATGGCGTTACCGGAACCGCGTGCGTGTAGTTTAAGATAGTACAGTGAACTCTCCCTAGCCCACGGTCTTACATACAGGTCTTGTAACGAAGCTAAATTTTCGTGGTGGGGGTAGGCCCTCTTATATGTTTTAATTTTCGATTCACTAGGCGCCGCTACGCGTCGCTACTGGCAAGGGGAAGTAGTTTCCCCCTTACCTCTTATCGGCGAATGGGCCCAAGGTGTTTACGTCACGCAGCCAACGGCGCATGCGTTGCGGTCAGGAGGGAAAAGGACACAAGAGCTATTTCTCTCTTCGTCGCACCATTACTTCCCCTTGCCATCACGCACCAAGCGGCAGAAATCGGAATAAAAATCAAAACATCTAAAGGTGCCTACCCCCATTACCGCCGTTGTCAGACCTGTATGTAAGACCGTGCCCTAGCCCAACGCTCTCCGGACTGAATCTCCGTGGTACTAATCTCACCGCGAGCTACTGAGCAACGTAGTGTGGCGAGATATAGTTAGGTTAGGCTAAATGTTCAAATGCCACATGTTGTTTTTACTAGGTTATTTCAGATTCGAATACTTTTTAACTGAAAGCGGTACTCTTTGCGCTTTTCTTTTCTCGTTCATCTTCTTTATGACTATTGGAATTACGAAGTGGAAAGTTTAATACTGAAATTGAGGTTATGATTGCACCCCTCGCGCCTTTCCATAAATAAAGGAAAGTGGGGGTAACGCTTCTTCGCTCGTTGTGTTACCACTAGAGAGAATTGAAAGGACATGGCACACTTCAGAGCGTTGAGTTAGGGAGAGTTTACTGTAACGCATCTATGAAGAGGTACTTTTACCCTTTGCGGCATAGTTCCACACTGGTGTTACACCTGAATCAATTCAGCTTTTGACGATTCAAAAGTGTCTTTAATTAAATATGGCGGTTGTAAATGCGTTTTAAGGTTCCTAGGACTTCAATAATTACTAAAACATACCTATTAATTTTTTTCCCACGTAGCGGGTGTCATCAGTAACAAAAGTGCAAAAACACGCGCACGTCAAGAAAAACGTATACTTCAAAGGGCAAGCGTGAAATTCAGTGTATGTCATTTCGCCAAAGTGTAAAACGACTTTTTTTCAGTTCTTAAGCATGTCAAATTTCGTGCCAAAACAAGAATATTTAAGGGGAATTTTACTGCACTACATTTTTTTTTAAATCTACAGCTAAAGGACACAGAATTCTTGTTGAGACTTACGGCGACCATGCTTTGTCGGAAACAACATGCAGAAATTGGTTTAGACTACGGTCTTACACAGGTCTTGAAAGAACGGTCGTATTTGATAGGAGGCGAGTGGGCCTAGTGTCCATGCTTTTTTTTCTTATTGTCGCCACCATGTGTCGTTGTGATCGGGTCGTGTCATGAGACTACCCTAGTGCAAATTTTTATCAAAATTTTTCATAATTTCTCATATTTTAGTCATATTTGAGATTTTCGAAGAAAAAATGATTTAAAACTGATTCAAGTACAGGTCTATTTCCCAAAAACACATTTTTTTTTACTGAAAATTCATGATTTCTCATTTTTTGCCCGGAAATTTTCCTTTTTCCTACGATCTGAGTGAACGGCTGCGGAGAAATTCGGAGAAAATTTTAAGATGAAAAAAATGAGATTCTAGTCGGTTGTCTACAAAAAATTTTTTCGGTTCAAAACAATTTTTTTTTAGTTGTAAATTTATAAAACAACCATAGAACCGATTTTTTTACAATCAAACCAAGAAAAAACCAATTGAAAAAAAAAATAATAAAACCGAGAAAAAATAACCATTCTTTAAAAATTAAACCAAGAAGAAAGAATGAAAGTATTTTTTATGAGAGAAACAATAAGAAAGAATAGCAAAAGATTTTATTTAATAATTAAAATATTGTACTTTTTCTATTAATAAATATAGCTGATGAACAGGTGATCATGCATTTTCATTTTGTTAGTTTGCGTTACTTGATAACCGGAGGAAGTATAATTTGAGCAAACAAAAAGTAAGAATTCATTTTTTATTTTATATAATTTCCGAGATTTCCCCGTGATCGTAATTAAAATGATGAAACTCGGATGTTTGCGTAAAAATAATTGTCCGCAAAACTCCGAATTCTTCATATTTGTTCTAATTCTTGGAAAAATTCGGAAATATTTGCCGGAAAAAGTCGGAGTTTTTCGGAAAAAAATTTGCACTAGGGTAACCTAAACCCATCATAAAATGTTCCGTCGTATAGGCGTATGTGCGTGTAACAGTTATTGAAAATCGTTACGCGTATAAAAAAGTTGGATATAACTAAATAACTGTTATTGACAATTTAATGCCGTGACAATTCAGAACTTTCGAGTCCCGAGTGCGTAGCGTAACAATTCAGCTCAACTACCATCTCAATGCAAAGAACATAATATCAATCATTTTTATCATAGTCGCTTGAGTTTCTGAGCACGTTGTTAATATAGGTTTGGTTATACTTTTAAGCATGTATGTATTAATTTGTTCATTTTAGCATGCAAATACATACTTTTTTCGTTTACTTTCCGGGTAATAGATATTTCTCATAAAAAGAATCAAGAACTTGTATATAGAGACAATACAGTCTAACGTGCAAGCGGTCTATGTAAGGCAGAGACATATGATATTGCTGTCTTCTTCGCACCCGACACCCCCTTTCCTATGCGCACCATGCGGCCGAAAATTGAAGCAAAAAATTAGACGCTAAGTGAATCTTCCCCCCTCTGCCGTTGTTTCAACACCTTTATGTGTGACCTTTGTTTGTTTGGGTTCTCTCTCAGAATTTTTGCTACGCAAAATATCCTCTGTTTGTAGTGTCTTGCTCTGCCACTCGCAGCGCTAGTTGTTCTCGAACAATCCTGATGCGCGCGCAGGGGCTATGTACACACACACACACACACACACACACACACACACACACACACACGCACACACACACAAATAATTCGAAACTTTCCATAGCTACGAATGCGAGGATCGGCTAGTATGGTGAAAAATTCACCTTTTCAGCATTACACGGGTACCTTGAGGTACAACCGTGCACAACCCACGGCATTAGCGCACGAGTATAAGTAATTTCGGCAATTTCATCAATTCCGTACCGCGGCTTAAACTCCAAACGTCAAAATAGTCGTATTTGGCGTCAGGGTGGTTAAGGCAAAGCAGATCTACCACGTGACATATGAATGCGAGAGAGATGGCTGAAATTTTCGAACAGAGATTTTTCAGAGATGAATAATATTTAGGGCAAAAGGAAGTCATCAAGCTCTGTGTCAGGGAATTCGCCAGAGCCTAATGTTTTGTTTTTCGGAAAAAATGTAACCATCTATGAAAAAGTTGGGTTCCCAAATTTGTGAGGTTATGTTGACCTTGTACAGCCCTTAAGTACGCCGTGCGGGAATCGCAATAAGAATATTGTCAGTGACCTACTAGCGCCACGGGGAGAGGTAGAACTAAATAAAGCGGTCAAAAAGCGTAGCATTGTTATATACGGTAAAGGATAGATGCCAGTCCCCTGATGAAGACTAGCGTCAGACGCTAGCTGAACTCGCAGGATCATTAGGAGTTGATGACACAACAGTCTCGAAACGTTTGAAAGCATTAGGTGACTTTTTTTTAAGGGCGGGGTAAAGTATTAAATTTTTTTTTTCATTTTTGTTTAATTTTTTAAATGAATGCATAATATATCAAGAATATTGTGTTAAAATTTCAAGTCGATCGGAGTAAAATTGACGAAGTTATGAGTATTTGAGCGTCTATTGCTCCATGCCGTTCTCTTCTCTTCTGCGTTTTTCAAACCGTTTTTCTGAGACTTGTCATATTTGAAGTCCGTGAGCACGATAACTCAAAATCTACTGGACCAATCGCTTTGAAATTTTGCACAGTGCTTCTTCACATAATTCACCAGGTATTGTCGAGAGCTTTTTTTTTTTTTTTTTTTAATAATTACTAATTTTTCAACAACAAATTAGCTGATTTTTTCAGCGAAAATCGGGTTTTTGGCTCCCAAGTGCTACGAAAAATCGAAAAATCGAAAAAAAAAATCCTCCCGTCATTACCTCGAGAAACATCTCCTTTAACAAATGCATTTTGATTTTTTTTGTTTCAAATGATTCTGTTGCGAGTTATGGTGCACACCGCAAACCAACTTTTTTTCGAGGCGCCTCCGGGGTTTAATTTTCACTCGCTCAATTTTGAATATTTTGCAATGCAAATTTAGGAGAATGTTGTTCAAATGTTACTTTATTATATGTAAAGTTTTCAATAAACGAACACTATTCGTTACGCCAAAAAAAAAAATCTTAAAAACATGCCTTTTTTTCGCCGAATTAACTTTACCCCGCCGTTAAATAGAGCATTGATATTCACAATTAACGAGAAATTATTCAACATCTCAATAAAATGCGCTAAATGCCATACTGATGTAACAAATACCAAAGTAAATTCATTTTGTATTGGGAGTACAACTTTGCAGTGACCGTTTTTTTCAAAAGTTTAAGGCTTTATTATAAAAAAGTGGCTACATATTTTTTAATGAAAGTACTGCCCGTCGCTAGCTACGACCTCGGCCCATCTTTCAGGTAGCATTCGAATCCCGCGTCGATAAAAGTCTTGGTCCTTGGAGGCAATCCAGGAATCGACCCAATTTTTGACTTCTTCGTAAGTACCGAAGTGCTGGTCAGCCAAATCGTGTGCCATTGACCGGAACAAGTGATAGTCGGAAGGGGCAATGTCTGGAGAGTACGGCGGGTGGGATAAAACCTCCCATTTCAGCTTTTCCAAGTACTTTTTCACGACATTTGCAACATGGGGTCGGGCATTGTCATGCTGCAGTATCACCTTGTCATGTCTTTCGTTGAATTGTGGCCGTTTCTCTTTGAGTGCCTTACTCAAGCGCATCAACTGACGTCGGTAGAGTTCCCCTGTGATGGTTTCGGATGGTTTGAGCAGCTCATAGTACACAACTCCCAGCTGGTCCCACCAGATACACAGCATCACTTTGGATCCGTGAATATTCGGTTTGGGCGTCGAAGACGGAATATGACCAGGCAGTCCCCATGATTTTCAGCGTTTAGGATTATCGTAGTAAACCCACTTTTCATCTCCAGTCACAATCCGGTGCAAAAATCCCTTCCTTTGTTGTCTTTGGAGCAGTTCCCGCAAATGCTGAGAATTCGGCTCGTAGGTTGCCATGTTTGACTGCCAATAACTTTATAATGCATACACGTATCCGTTGGCTTTTTTAAATTGTTTACATTGGCAGAGCCTCTAGTTTAAAATGCCACTTTTTTATTGAGCTAGGGCCACTACTTCGGCCGCAGTGGCTCTCTAAGTAAAACGGTCACTGCAAAGTTGTACTCCTAATATTTTCTGTACTTGTGATAAATAAACCAGTTTTCACGTTACATGTTTAAAAAAAAAGCGAGAGTGAATGAATAAAAAATCCAAATTAGAATCGAATCCAGGTCCTGGTATATAAATTGTGTCACAATTACATATTCGCGTTTTTTCGCGAGCAACGTAGTGCATGATTTTTTGGAAATCAACATAGGGCACGATGCGTAGCGCGGATTATGAAAACGTCTGGCCACGTTGTCGCTTGTTTTTTTTTTTAGTAATTTGTTTATTTCGCTGTCTTTTTTTTCATATACTTGACAAGTTCGTTTTATACCCTCGTCAGCATTACTAGTAGTTTAACTATATAATATGTATCAAGTATATTTTTCTTCGTGTTTATTCTTGTAATTTGATAACATTTAAGGATTTTTGTCGTATTATGGTTGTTAACCCATGGAAAACGCAGCTTCGCACAGGTATGTCAGATTGACGGCAGACATGCAGCGCGATTGGATAAAGATGGATCAATGTATTTTACATGGTAGAATGTCGCCCCTTTTTTGAGTGTACATTTTTTTTTTCCTAATGGCCATGTCGTAGCGCTGTTTTATACTTTTATGCGTTATCATCGATTGCTTCTATCAGCGCAATAGACAATTCGTAGTTTGCGTGTATTGCCTACCTAAACGAGGCATACCATGGGATCCGACAATTATTCCTATTGTTCAACGCCTTGCAACTCTTTCAACGTGATACCTTGATACAACGAGTAACCATTTTCATTTTTTCCACGAGAGAAACGAAACAATTCGAATTTGCTGAATGAAGAAATGTGAGGCTTCAGATTTCCACAGACACACACACACACACACGTCGAAATAAATCTCGGCAACAATATCGAATTACTCGTTCTTTACATATACTGCACATACACTCGAAGCATCTGAAAAAGTACCAATCTTCGCTGCGGCTTCGAGGAAATTATTTCTTTCTTTTTCTTCCCATTTAAATCAAATTCTTACAAGCTGAGGTAGGTGCATTTTTCTTCGATAATGCCCTATCGACATTACCTCCTTAAAAAAGGCTGCTTTTTGCCGGCCCACGCCGACTTCAACATTCGGTATAATAAATTATTGAAATCCTCTCGAACTACGATACTTTACTTTCGATAATATTTCTGCCACTTTTTTTTCTCTTCTTTCCTGTATCCACCGAGCAAAATAACATTGGATAAATGTGTCAGGTATCCGTCCCTTAATAATACTACTTCTAGAAAAACGGTGCAGTTTTCGTATTTTTTTTTTTTTTTTTTTTCGTACAGTCACACCGAATCCTGGCGCATATTCCTCACTTTTGGCGTGTGCTGTCGAGTGGTAAAACTAGTCGAAGAAACTCTACGAGCTTCAAGTTCAATAACAACATAATATGTAGCGTGAACGAAAATCCTCAGCTTGTGCGAGAATCACTTTTTTTTTTCGGGAATATTCCATCAATCCATATTTTTTTCTTACACTTGTAGAACCGTTCGGGTGTTGATAATCTCGCAATATTCATTACCGATTCAAAAGAACGAACGCCGCAAACCATTTCGAAAAAGCAAAGTTTCTTTTACAGACAAAAGGGTCGGATCCATTCAAAACTACCGTCAACAATTTTCCTATAAATATCCGGGCTATTTCTTCTTCGCATTTCCGTTTGCGCACCATGGAAAATGATAAATTTCCGGATACTCGGTAGCGGTTGTGAAATATGGAAAAAACGCGTCGGGAAAATGAGTTTTTCTAAAGGCGTTGGAGAGCCTTTAGAAGAAGTATCGTCGATATTTACATTAAATACAAACACCGTACTCTTTGGAAAAATTGTATGCGACGCTCGGCCGAGATTGAGTCTTGTATCAAATATATTATAATTGTTGTTGAAATGTAAACAAAGATGGGATGCATCGGTTAATGGCCCCATCTCAAAGGACCGCAATCTTCGGTTTGTTCACTATTCAAATAAACGTTAAAAAATAATCATTTATTCCTCCACCTCTGATGTCTTTGACGGACTCGTCACATCATTTAGATTATTTTCTTTTTACTTAATACTTGCTCGCGACTTTAAATAAAATCGCACATTTTACACCGTGATATGGCGTTCACAGTTTTTACTCGCACAGGACACACAAACAACTTAAACTATAATCACTTTTTCCATTATATATATATATATATATATATATATATATATATATATATATATATATATATATATATATATATATGGATAGATATTTACTTATCTCTATTTATTTTCATTGTTCTGTTGACTTTTGCATTCTACGTATTATATTTTCGTCGCTCAACGCTCATCAATTGTTTTTCCCAACCGAAATGCACGTACCAATGGGTTTCTTTCTTTTAGCTAATCATTCGGTGTACAGTTTGAGTGTGAAATTTAACTTTAGGAAGGCATAACAGGATAATATGTACGATATTACGTTATATGAGCTAACGGGTTTATTATTATCATGACTATTATTATTATTGTTGTAGATATCCTATGAAATACGTTGTGTCGGTGTTGGCGCATACGCGTGGGTGCACGAAGGCTCGAGTGGCCTTTTTTCAACCGATACATTTATCAATGAAGAAACGAACTGATCCGATCGTCCGATGGATCACTTGCAGTGCAATAATCTCGACAAAAGACGCAATCAACGTAATCAGGCAATTGAAGAATCAAATTACTCGCTCGACTCGCTTTTCTCATCAGGTTCTTCACAGGAGTAACGCATTGTTGTACCAGCTGTTGGTTCAATGGGTTCACGACTCGTGTCAATAATAATAACAGCGTTAAAGTAAGTATTACGGTTACTATCGGTACATTCGTTGAACATATGAGAAGCCAGTTGAGCGACCGCTCCACCGATTCATTTACAATAAACATATTTCTCTTGTTGGTTTGCTCAACTAATCTAGCGTAAAACTTACTAAAACTTTGTTGCTTCGTTAGTCGTCAACTAGTAATTTACTTACTGACTAGTATTGTAAGTGAAAACATTAACCGGTTAACCGCTCGACTGATCCAATGCATCGTTAAATAATATAGAATAGTGTAATAATAACGAAGAAACGGGATCGTTGATAATTCAATGGATTTAGAGCAATTGCCTAGTTTGGTAGCTACCAAATGTATCGGGAATACGCGCGTAAAATTCAAGGTGAATATCAATCCTCGCTTATTCAATCTTATTTGTTCGATTTTTTTTCGTCTCCGCCCCTTCGCCCCGGGGAACATTATTGTTTTTGGTTTGGTTGGCTCCGTTTGTACTCAAAATCTGCCATTTTTTCGTGGGTGCTTAGCGCGAGAGCCAGTGCAAGATCGGCATCCTCCTGTTCTTTTATTCTCCGGCGTTCGTCTTCAGTCTTTAAACTCTGTTTGGAGGCCCAAGCGAGCTGTTGTTCCTCGATTCTCGATAAGTTTATCGCTGCTCCACCGCCCCCGCCCCCGCTATTGTTCCTCCAAGCGTTCGTTTTATTCTTTTTCTCGCCGAAGCTCAGTTTCTCCTTGAACGCTTGTGTCGGATCGAAATCGGCTTTTTTCCTCGTCTTGTCACTTTTCATCAAGAATGCCTCGTCAATGTTCATTGTTTTCGCGCTAGCTTTCCCGGCAAAGAAATCCGAAACATCTCGATCGGATTTAACGTTTCTGTTCGTATCGCCGGAAGCGTTGGCTATCTCGCTCACGGGCACGACGCTCGTGTGCTTTGAAACGGTGATTGCGTCGAAATCGGATTCGAAACCGGCGCGCGCGAACGAATCGTCGTTGCCCGTGGACATATTCGTACTTTCCATTCCAAATGGATCGAGATATTTGCCAGTTGTGTTTTTCGCGTTTCCATTTATCGCGTCGTCCGTCGTAAAGCCATCTTCGGCGAACGGATCGGCGATGTTGAATGGATCCTCGTAGCGGTAATCCCTGAAAGGATCCTCGGTAAAGTCCGGCAGTTTGGACGTTGGCGCAGGCGTCGACGACGTTGCGGCGACTCGAGGCCTGCTGGAATCCGGCTTCAGTGGCACCGAAGACGATCGCATTGGTAACAGATCCGGCTGAAGCATTGTTTGTTTGTTTTTTTTTTGGTTTGTTTGGTTTTTTTTTTTCGTTTTTTTTTTTCGTTTTTCACTCGTCATTTTTTTCGATGCGATTTTTTTTACTGAAAATTCAAGAAAAAAACGTCCGCGCCGATAGCGCTGCGTTATCGTCTGCTGTCCATCGATGAACTCCGATCTGCGTACTCTGTTTTTTTTTGTGTCCTACTACCACGTGTGAGAAAAATTCGACGAAAATAAAAATCAAAAAAATAACGACAATGAGAAAACGAAAGAAAATACGAAACAAAAGATTCGTTCGACACTGTAAAAACGAAAAATTAAGTACACGTTGAGGGACTTCATGCTCCAGGCATTCTCGGGATACGGTGCATTAACTGAAAAATATTACGACATCTACCTAAATGAGGAAAATTGACAAATTATAGCGGTTGAGAATGTTGCCCAAACCGTGCAGATCTTTTGTACAATGCCATACCGGTCTTTTGAGATTTAAGGAGAGATATACACCTGGATGGTCGAGGTCGAGGATTTAGAAGCTATGAACATTCCGTCGACCGTAGATGACCTACACTATGGGCCTGGTATCGATGATTCCATGTAAGTTGACAAATTTCACGATTTATTCATTCCCAAATTTTCAAACGTGTTTTTCTCAAAACCACGTTTTTCAAATCGGTACCCAAAATTTCTCGAAAACCAATGAACCGATTGCCTTGAGGATTTTTGTGGTTATTTTATACACCATTATCTAGTACTTGTCATAGGATTTCTTTTCCATTACTCAGTTTTTGTTTTATAGGCAAAATAATAACTAATTTTTTGCCCAAAAATCACTATTTATGTTCAAACGTTCGCCATTTTGTCATAAATCGATATTTTCAAAATCGGCTATGACAAGTACTAGATTATAGTATCTAATTTAATAATCTTTTTGATTTTTTTTCAGATCATTTTCGAAGAAACGCCAGTGGGTACCGTATACGCAGATTTTTTTACGACGCTCCAAGGATCATACAATATCCTTGTATATTTTTGATATTATTAAATAAATCAAATTAAACATATTTTTGAATGTATATACTTTGAGGTAATTAAAACCCCAATCCGTAATTTTAAATAGGTTTCCTTGAAAAAATTCACAAAAATGACCATTTTCCGGCTCCTAGGTGTATATCTCCCCTTAAGGTATTCCTTTCACAAACCCGAATATTTAACAATTAAGCGATTTTCAGCTATGATGAAGTAAAAGTACAGGGTGTACTTCCGAAAAGCGGAAAGCGAATTTTAATCTGAAATTTGGCATACACCTTCCTTTTAATCTTTCAAGAGATCCCCGAAAAGGATTTTTTGCGGCTAGCAGTAGTTTTTCGACATATTGAATTTTTAAGTATTTTCGTCAGGTTCCGAAAAGCCCTCCCCTCTGATCAAGTTGAAATTTTGCACAGACCTTCCTCTTAAGGGGTTAGGCCACTTTAGCCGAAAAAATAGGCTTTTGGGGATGTTTTTTTTTTCAGAAAAACAAAAAATAAATCAAGATTACAAAAAACGCTGTTTATCGTACATATCAGTGTCTGTATACAATAATTTTTTTGAAGCGATTAATTTCCAAATAACGGCTTTGCAGCGTTTATCTCAAAACTGCATTTTTTAAGTTGGCCGGAAACATAACTCAGACAATTTTCAACCGATTCATTTGAAATGTTGAATATATCTTCATAAATATTAGGAGTACAACTTTGCAGTGACCGTTTTACTTAGAGAGCCACTGCGGCCGAAGTAATGGCCCTAGCTCAATAAAAAAAGTGGCATTTTAAACTAGAGGCTCTGCCAATGTAAACAATTTAAAAAAGCTAACGGATACGTGTATGCATTATAAAGTTATAGGCACTCAAACATGGCAACCTACGAGCCGAATTCTCAGCATTTGCGGGAGGTTATGATTTACTTCTTCAACATCAAGAAATCTGCGGCTGAGGCCCATCGTTTGCTTGTAGATGCTTACGGGGAGGATTCTATTAGTGAGAAAACGTGTCGGCGGTGGTTCATCGACGCCCAAACCGAATATTCACGGATCCAAAGTGATGCTGTGTACCTGGTGGGACCAGCTGGGCGTTGTGAACTATGAGCTGCTCAAACCATCCGAAACCATCACAGGGGAACTCTACCGACGTCAGTTGATGCGCTTGAGTAAGGCACTCAAAGAGAAACGGCCACAACTCAACGAAAGACATGACAAGGTGATACTGCAGCATGACAATGCCCGACCCCATCTTGCAAATGTCGTGAAAAAGTACTTGGAAACGCTGAAATGGGAGGTTTTATCCCACCCGCCGTACTCTCCAGACATTGCCCCTTCCGACTATCACTTGTTCCGGTCAATGGCACACGATTTGGCTGACCAGCACTTCGGTACTTACGAAGAAGTCAAAAATTGGGTCGATTCCTGGATTGCCTCCAAGGACCAAGAATTTTATCGACGCGGGATTCGAATGCTACCTGAAAGATGGGCCGAGGTCGTAGCTAGCGACGGGCAGTACTTTGATTAAAAAATATGTAGCCACTTTTTTATAATAAAGCCTTAAACTTTTGAAAAAAACGGTCACTGCAAAGTTGTACTCCTAATACATTGTTTATGAAAGTACGTAGGATTTTTTTTTTTATATTGCATAGTTCATTTGTTATTAGCAATTATCTGACGATTTTTTAGCCAAATATTTGGAAAGTGAAAAATTTGCCTAAAAAATCGTCAGATAATTGTTAATAACAAACGAACTATGCAATATAAAAAAAATCCTACGTACTTCAATAGACAATGTGATTTTCAAGATATATTCAACATTTCAAGTGAATCGGTTGAAAATTGTCGGAGTTATGTTTCCGGCCAACTTAAAAATTCAGTTTTGAGATAAACGCTGCACAGCCGCCTTTTTGTAATTGATCGCTTCAAAAAAATTATTGGATACAGTCACTGATATGTACGATAAACATCCTTTTATGTAATCTTGATTTATTTTGTAGTTTTTCCGAAAAAAAATCCCTAAAAAGCCTATTTTTCGGCCTTTAGAGTGGCCTAAGGCCTTAATATTCTTAGAGAACGCCTAAAAAGATTTTTGGCGATTAGGAATAGTTTTCGAGGTATGGAATTTAAAGTTTATTTGAACCCGTACGAGTATCCATATCACCCGCCACGGTCGATCGAATCCCCGCCTCCTTTGTCATCGCTGCTGTCTAGCGAACAGGGCTCGCCCGTTCGTGATGGGTTTATTTTCGTTTTTTTGTGTCTGTTTTGGTTTATTTGTGGTCTGTTTGGATTCGTTTTGTTTTTTTTTGTGTCTGTTTTGGTTTAGTTGATTCTGTCTGGGTTAAAAAAAATAACTTCAAAAATCGATATCTCTAAAACTATGGTGCGTCGTCAAAAAAACATTTTAAGGGATCTCTTGAAATTTTAAAAGGACGGTATCCGCGAAATTTCAGATAAAAATTCGGTTTCCGCTTATCGGAAGTTTATCCAAAGCACATCCGATGATACTGGTAAAAATTCAAGCCAAGTTACCGAATTTTTAACGAAAAATTATTCCACATTTCTATCTAATAATTTATACACCAAATAACTCTTGATGTAATATAAACTGCACAAGCGTGTAAAAAATTCTAAAGAATTCGTAAGGACAATAAAAACAGGGAATCGCCGAGTGTTTAAGGAAAATATTAATAACGAAACTTAGAAAAATGTGACAAGCAGAAGAATTTTCGCATGCGCGACGTTTTAGAGAAAACGCAGAAATGTCAAAATCTACTCAATTTGCGAGAATGTTTTTTTTTTAAATTTTATTTTGTTATTTTTATTAAATGCCACTGTAATTTACGAATGATTTAGAAGGGCTCTCCTTAAGGTCCCAAAAAATAAGGCTCTTCGCGAAAGGAATACCTTAAGGTTTGCGCAACATTAATCCAATTCGGTTCGGAGCAGTTTTATCAAATGTGTCGTACGTAATCATGTATCCTGGCTCTGAAAACACAATATCGCCCTCTACGTATCAACTGGCACGAAACGTGTCCTTATTGCTAATGACAAATTAAATACGCGACAGATATCAGACGTACCTATTAGAATTGAATAAAAATGACAACGACACGGCAATGGGGTTTCCCATTTGATCAAAGTACCAATGCAACTATCCCAAACACACGAAGCGTCAAGAACAACGAAAAACGACCTTGACGACAGCGTGTTTGACGTTACGTATTGTAAGAAATTTTGACTTTTTCTCGCTCGCCTAGTTCCAACCCAGCGCTCGAAAAGCCCGATATTTATTATTAGAGGAATTAGGTACTCGATGCATACGGGCGAGCGGGGAAGCTATTAAGAGGTTAGGCTACTGCGAAAATGACGAACGCTCAAATCGAAGGGAAAAGTCTAACGTATGGTGCAGGAATCGAAAATTGAAGCTAAATTTATGATTACAAGGATAAAACTACTAGTGCAACTTTAAACGAAATTTTCTCGAAACTGTTTTTCAAAATGGAGTACACGATTTCTCGAGATCTAATGAACAAATTAACTTAAAATTTGGTACGCTCATTCAGCGCAATAGTAGTTCAGTCTTGACCGACGTTCTTGACATTTATTTTGATTAATTATTAACAATATCATTTTTCCTCGAAAAATCGGAAAACAATTCAAATTTAAAAAAAACTGAAATACGATATATAAAGGTTGGTCGAGTCTTAGACGATATTATCAATTTTTCAGAATTTTTTGTTTGTTTCAGATTCACCGGATGACCAAAATCAAGTATGCGGTTAAGCCTCTCACAAGATTGTTTATCACTTCTCCAAGTATTAATATTTTTAATGAAATTTAGCACACAACTTTGTTATTGTAAACACAAAATAAATGGCCAAACGATTTTTCCATAATCTTACTGATTCTTTCGAAATTAATTTTTATTCAACCCTCATTTTCGTATCGTCACAGTAGCTTAACACCTTAAGGGGGGAGATACATTGAGGCGAGGACAAAATTTGATGATTTTCATGATTTCTTCTTTGAATGGGAGATTTTTTCATCATTTTTGAGACTTAGGGTATGTTTCATTACTACTTTTGGCTATACATGGTAATTTTTTAAAATTAAGCTTTAAAAATGGCAGAGGTATGGCACAGTCTTCTAAACTGCATTCTCAAAACTGGCGTGACGCGTGGTTAAAAAACTAATCGACAGATTCTGATGAAATTTGGTGTAAATCTTTCTAACCTTATTGTCTAAAACTAAAAAAAATCTTTTCGAGAATTAATTTAAAAAAAGTATTTTTTACTTGCAAAATGTAGCCATTTTTTTTCGGAAAATTCAACCTTTTTGTTTCAAAGCGTACTGTTTAATCGATTTGGAATATTTCTCACTTTTTCTTGCTTCGTATTATACGTATGAGTGTTAAGGATTCATGACAGTGTAAAATCGAAAAAAATCGATTTTTTGCATTATCCGATAGTATACATGGTTATAAACGTTCTGTCCAATTTTTGGATCGAAATTGGAATTATTTCGCTCGCTACAGCCTTTCTTAGAAAAAGTTAAGTCTTTGGCTTGATTGGATAACTGGAATGGTGTTTTTAAAAACGGGAGCCACTCTCAAAGGAAGAGTTATCAAGCTATCCATTTGAAATTTTGGTTATGGAAGCTTTTTTTAAACCTTCCTATTTTTTTTTTACGAGAAACTGTCGACAAAAAGGCAAAAATTCATACTTTTTGTTCAAAACGCCGCCTTTCTTATAGAAAGCCGCTATGTCCCTATAGAGGTTTTTTTTTAGTGAAATTTGAAAAAATGGCGGAGTTTTGAACAAAAAGTATCAAATTTAGCCTTTTTGTTGACAGTTTCTCGTAAAAAAAAATAGGCAGGTTTAAAAAAAGCTTCCATAACCAAAATTTCAAATGGATAGCTTGATAACTCTTCCTTTAAGAGTGGCTTTTTTTATTTTCTATTTATTGTTTAACATTGTTCTTATTTGCGGAAAATTGCGTGGAAAAAAATGGTGTCCCATGGTGGCCGGGATTGCGGCCGCAAGTTTTATCTGAAATAAAAATCTCAAAATGATTATTAGTCTATAAGACTGATAATCATTTTGAGATTTTTTTTTCAGATAAAATTTGCGGCCGCAATCCCGGCCACCATGGGACACCATTTTTTTCCACGCAATTTTCCGCAAATAAAAACAATGTTAAACAATAAATAAAAAATTGAAAGAAAAAAAAATCATTTTTTATTTTTCACGGGCGTTTCAATTTGTAAAAAAAAATAGATCGATTAGCTTATCCTATCTAAAAAAATAGCGAAAATCGGCTATTTTTCGGGCGGTCACACTGTGATGATTCCTTAAATCTGCGTTGTTTTTTTTTTTCAGATTAATCCCGCCGACTATTCAATATTAATATTTAAAAAATACCACGCAACAGCCAAAAGTAGTGATAAAATATACCCTAAATCTAAAAAAACGACGAAGAAATATTTTCTTTAAAAAAAAAAATCCCGAAAATCAGCAATTTTTTGTCAATAAGAAATAAAACTAACGAAGAGGGATGCGTGACAATGGTCCAGGTTGCAAACGTACAGAAACATCGTTATCTCAAAGCCGAGAAATCATACGAAATAACTGATGAATGCAATGAAATATCACAGTCGCGAAGAAAAAAAGGAGAAAGAAACCACTGGCAATAAACAACGTATTAAATAAAAGCGATAAAAATATAAATCAATCGATAATTATGTGTGCATGTTCGTGTATGTAGGAATGCAAAAGGCTTTTTCGATTGTCATACCTTCGCGTCGAAGTTTGCAAAATCTGCGAAACCCGTTGTGCTATTGTTCATAAATGTATTGCCATTAGCGTTGTCGATTGATGGTATCTGTGCGGCAAATGGATCCGAATTTGCATTTCCGAACGGATCCGGGGTAGGTGAGGGCGTCGGTGGCGCTGGTGCGGCTCGTAGCGGGCCGCCGGGGCCACCGGGTGCACTCGCTGGCCTCGGTGGTGCAGGTCGAGGTGGCGGTTGTTTCGCTTTCTTCGGTGGCAGCGCCGGACTTGGACTCTCAGCCCGTGTCGGTGCGTGAAGATTTGCAAACGGATCCTCGCCAAACGGATCTTTTATCGCCTGATTAGAACAAGCCCGACATAACGGAGTGGTTAAATTCTAGTTGACAATATTAAATTGGTCAGTCCAGCCCCCTGTCACCATCAGTCATACATGGCTCGCGAAATGTCCGTCGTTTTTATTTTCAATCGCTGCCACGTGGGGCGCTAGTAGTCACCTGCTTGATAACTATACATGTGACATATAACCTGTGAACCAGCCGAACCCACCAAACAATGGAGAAAATGTTTATGATAATCACTATTATAATATGATTATTTCAATCGTTTAAAATGATGTAACTCGAAATGTATTTGTTTTTTGGCAATTAGAGACCGGGGAGTAAGTGTATGCGTGCGTGTCGGTTTCTCAACAAGCATGAAAGTTTCAAGAAATAAATCGATACATATAAATATGAGGAAAAATATATTTATTTCCCTTGAATAATTTTTAAATTCGAAATATCAACATTTAATGTACATTTTAATAAAATGACCGGTTTTTTTCTTTATAATACATAAATGAGCCTTGAATATTTTTCACGTGGTACAAAATTTCGAATTTTTTTTGCCGTTTCATTTTCTGTTATCATATTTTCCGACTGTAGCTGTTCTGTCTTGGTCCACGGATATAGCGATGGGACACTCTCTTGTTTTAAGTGAGGGAATTTGTATTTCCCCTGAAATTTTCGTCATAATTCGAATGTAAGAGGAAAAAATAAAAATTCGGGTTACGACAACAACAAAAAAATGATCGAACTCACTATTCCAAGCACTTTTCCATCGAGACTTAGAAAGTAGCGGACCCAAATTATATTTCCGGTTTTCTGGAAATGCTTCTCGCAAACTGCTTTTCCACGTTTCACACAGCTGCTCTTTCACCGCACAGCTATTTTCCACAAATTCTCACTTTGCGGGTTCTTGCGAATTGTGAAAAAATTCACCTTTTCTGGGTTTGATTTGTACCCTGAGGTACAACCAGGGACGACGCATATCGGTATGATTTATCTCAAACCAATTGCCGCTCTTCGTCGTTTGATAATTATAACCTACACACAATACAGAAGGTATGTCATGGTGAACAAAAAATACACTTCACAGATCGCCGATTGATTTTTTGACATTTAAAATGTTCTAAAAATTGTAGTGTACTCACAAGCCAGAACACAACCGTAAAACGCGTAAAACTTCAAATACTCCGAAAATATTATTATGTCGAGCATGGACCGCGCATGCGTAAAAGAAATCGAGCAGGTGACTACTGACGCCACGAAGTGGACTGTAGCGCAATCAAACATTCCGGACAAAACGCGAGTAATTTATTGCCATAGGAATAGTACCCAGTGTCAGGGGGCTGGGTTAGTCGTAACGATCATTTATACTTTTACACGATTCAATGAGCATGAAACGTTGAGTTCCAAGTTCATATCTTGTTGAGTCGTGTTGGGGGGAGATTGGGGAATTTGGCGTTACGTAATATGTGTACGCCCTCTAATAATTCCACTTGCCGTCTTTACAATACGAGGGTGACAGTATAGATCGGGGTATGTCAAAATTCACCTAAGAATCTCAAAAAATGTAAAAGTTTTTGCGCGTTAGTGCTTCAATGGGCTACATCTATTAGGTTGGCAAGAAAGTCCTTGCGTTTAATTTTTGCTGATAAAACGCAGACTTTCTTGCCAACCCAAAACTTAGGTGGGTCAAAAATTACATTTTTCACAAATATTTGTATTCGACGGTATCACCTTTTAGCTATATACCCTGACAAATTAATGGAAATATTCCTAAAATTAAATGAGCTACAGCTTCCAACAGTCGGCCGAGCGAGGGGTAAGCAGCACCATACTTCAAACTTTGAGGGGGTTGGAGCGATTCAATTGAGTCAAATGATGGTTTATTCATTTTTTTTTCAATGAACCTCAAAAAAATGCATACGAGGTACAGATTTATTCTATGTATGCTAATTTTTTGAAATATATAATTAAAGGGCAAGATTATGCATTTTAACGGCGGGGTAAAGTTAATTCGGCGAAAAAAGGCATGTTTTTAAGATTTTTTTTGGCGTAACGAATAGTGTTCGTTTATTGAAAAATTTACATATAATAAAGTAATATTTGAACAACATTCTCCTAAATTAGCATTGCAAAATATTCAAAATTGAGCGAGTGAAAATTAAACCCCGGAGGCGCCTCGAAAAAAAGTTGGTTTGCGGTGTGCACCATAACTCGCAACAGAATCATTTGAAACAAAAAAATCAAAATGCATTTGTTAAAGGAGATGTTTCTCGAGGTAATGACGGGATTTTTTTTTTCGATTTTTCGATTTTTCGTAGTACTTGGGAGCCAAAAACCCGATTTTCGTTAAAAAATCGGCTAATTTGTTATTGAAAAATTAGTAATTATTAAAAAAAACAAAAAAGCTCTAGACAATACCTGGTGAATTATGTGAAGAAGTACTGTGCAAAATTTCAAAGCGATTGGTCCAGTAGATTTTGAGTTATCGTGCACACGGACTTCAAATATGACAAGTCGCAGAAAAACGGTTTGAAAAACGCAGAAGAGAAGAGAAAGGCATGGAGCAATAGACGCTCAAAAACTCATAACTTCGTCAATTTTACTCCGATCGACTTGAAATTTTAACACAATATTCTTGATATATTATGCATTCATTTAAAAAATGAAAAAAAAAATGAAAAAAATTTAAATACTTTACCCCGCCCTTAACATTTTTATTACGTAAAGGAGACAAACTTTTGTGTTACTGCCAACTTGAAAAAGCATAACATTATCGATGATTATTATGAAAAAACCATGACAACGAATGTTTTATACAATTCACAATGAAATTTTGAGTAATTCATAATTATGCCTATTCATATTTACGTCACGAGGTTATTGGCCCATGGTTTACGATGGGCAAGATGAAGATTTTTTTTTCTAAATGTTCACAAAGGTTCAGTTTGCGTTAATCCGTTGTTAGAAATGGTTTATCATGGTGCTAAATAACAATAAAAATTATATAACCTTTAGTGTGAGTCTTGCCCATCTAACCGCACGTTAAATTACATACATTAAACTATTTTTTATCTCTGGTGTTTGGTGGTGAAAAAAGTTCAAAAAATTCGTAAAGACTCAGTATAGTGTAAACAATAACAGGTATTTTTTTTTAAATTAAATCTAACCTCGGATTGTGGCTAACGCTCCAACCTCCTTAAGGCGGGATATACATTTAGACAGGGAAAATAAGCGATATTGAGGGATTTTTTTAAACCAATTTTAAACTATTTTTTAAAATCAATTCATCATCAAAATGCCGAAGCTGTGGCAGAGTGTTACAGCACGTTCGCCGCGGGAGTTGCGAATCGGCGTGCAGTGTAGCTTCCCGTAGACTTTGATTTGCAAAAATGTTCAAACATTTTTTCAGTTAGAACATGTATAGTTTCTATGTGACGGTAATTAAAATGAATAAAATGTAAATTTAAGAAAATGGCACGCATTTATTTAAAAAAATCAACATTTCACGCAACATTTCTGTAAAATGTGGATTAAAAAAGTAGTTTTTATTCCAATTTTTCAAAAACAATCCTCGTCAAGTAGAAGGAGGTACCGATATTTTAGTTTTTATATATTAATAGTTTTAGAGTAATCCTGCACGCCAACTTCGATAATGCAGTTTTGAGAAAAACGCGTTCGAAGTTCACGCCCGCTCCGAATCCGAGCGATGACGCACAGCGTTGACAGGCTGTACAGTTTGAAGTTTTTCCAATTTCGCTTTAAAGCTTTAGGAAAATATTCAACATATATAGTTCTATCGTTTAAAGAAGAAAAAAAAGAAATCGATTTTTTAGTCGTTGTATATAAATATCCCGCCTTAGACGCGATTTTCTCAAAACACCGAGTTCAAAGTCGGTGGACATGATATCTCGAGAACCACTCGATGGATTGCTTCCAAATTTACAGGCGATACGATGAGAAACATTTGAAGGTCGTTGACGATCTCACTTTTTGAAGATTCCTCTTCGTTTTTTAATAGTTACGTAAAAATGACGACATTTGTTCATAGATTTCGAATCCTCGAAATTCAATTCGTTGCCACGTTGTTAATAAAAATGATTTAAAAAATCGACGATCGTCAACGACTCGTATTTATTGTTAATTTGAATAACCCGTTTGGTTTTCAGATTTCGGATGTACCGTTTGAGCTGGAGAGTGTCCACCGTGAAACGGCGCAAAAAAATTTCATCACCTGCCGGCGACTACGTTTTTGTTGGTTTTCTGTATATTCTGGTATTTTCTTAAGGGAGACTGTCCCGGATTGAGCAGCGGGAGATGTTAGCGGCTCAACATGAGCAGCTAGAAGAAGAGGAGGGATGCCTCTATGGACCAGGCATTGCCGATTAGCGGTAATTATAAACACATTTGTGTAAACACATTACAAAACTTCAAACGCGTTTTTCTCGAAAACACGTTTTTAAAAATGGCTGACATTCTCCTGACCGCTGTAATTAACATATCGACCTGAAATTTGGAGAGCATAGTCAGAAAATATGTCTTCACGGAATGACGGATCGTTTTTTCGATAGATACATTTTTGCATTTATTATTTATCTTTTTATGCGAAAAAAAAACGCGAAAATTCGATTTTTTTTAAATTGCCGCCATTTTCCGAAATTTGTACTAAACGAAAAACCCATCCGTCATTCCATGACCAAAGGGTCACAGATTGATAATGTGCTTTGAATTTGTGTTTCAGATCAACAAAGAGGGGGCAGTGATGTCAGCCGTTTACCTCCCGCGATTTGAGGACCTGTTTTCGCGGAGCTGCAACGGCCGCCATTTTGGTTTAAAAAAAAAAAAAAAATTTTTAACGTTCTGTATATCATGAATAAAAGCAAGAAAAAACCGCACTCAAAAAGCTTTACTCGTTTCCATTAAAAAAAATAAAATGTAAACACCTGAAGTATGGCACTCCAAGGACAAAGTCTCCCTTGAAAGCTCCCAATATTTGTACCTTTGTGTTTAAAAAAGGCCTTTATATACATCAACCGTTTCCCAGAAAAAAAAAAATGGAATTTGGCAATTTTTTCAGGCCTCTGGGTAGATGTAGCCCCTTAAAAAAACTATCATTACGCTATCTATTTTTACTTACTAATGAAAAATATCTAATGATCAATTATCCGCAATGAGCAATGCAACGTCTAAGACAAAAATTCAAATGGATCGCGTAATAAAGCCAGCGGGAGAGAAATAAAAATGCTCTCGGAGCTTTTCATTTCCGTGAATGGAATTACGTACCGCTGGTCCTGCTAGCGACGTCTCTTTTCTCTTTCCATCGCCAAACGGATCGAATGCGTCTTGTTTTGTCGATGCAAAAGGATCACTCGAAAAACCGCCCGGGCTCATCACGGTGTTCTGTGCACCGATGGATCGTCGTCGTCGTCGTCGTTCACGAATGAAATGATTCAATGGAGCGTGACTTGCCAAGCGCTACCACATACGATACAAATCCGACATTGACTTTTTGTTAACTTACAACAGTCTGCTGCGAATCGAATGCGCGAGCAAAGGGATCTCCATCGTTCGTTGTGCCGAAAGTTTCCTTTTCCTTGTTCGATGAAAAAGGATCGTCCTGAACACCGAAAAACTTGTTTGCCAGCTTTCCGGTGGAAAGTCCTTTATCGTCGTCCGGAACGCCATTTTCCCGCGTTGCACTTTGCTGCTGCTCCTCATGTCTGTTGGGAGTCGTTAAACCGTTTTAATTCATCTATGATTGGGGCTATAATTAAATGCTTTCTTGCCTTTACCCCCTGGAGAACTCGATGTATAATTCATAAAATGGTGTCTAATATAGGCCGAGAGTAAAAAAGTCATTAAAAAACACACAAAAACGTTGTGAAACGGGTGAATTTTTGGACAGTTAAGGAGTGAGATGCAGTCAAAATTTTCAGAAAATCGATTTTTTTAAACATTTTCTTGAAGTATGATGTTTCGAGAATATTCGAAGGCTATCGGAGCCTGGACGGTTCCTGTTCTATCCTATTTCTGTGGGATACTCGTTGCACTTAGAAATGCACTTGTAACTTTAATCGTAACAAACTATGCACCGACATAACAACTCGTCTATCGACACGTCATGTTTTTTTGTGCATTATTTAATGACAGCAATTGCCAGAGTCTTTGCCGTTCGACGTTTCTAAAAACAAAATTCGATCTTGCTATTCGTCTCCTTGAAAATGACTGACCACAACGTTGGCCCAGGCACCTTTGGACGTTATCCTAAATATCCGAAAATTCATTTGCAAGCTTTGTTATTATTGATCGTATGAAAGTCGACTTTCTGGCTGAAACTAGTCGAAATGTAAATATTTTCTATCGATATTTATCGCTCGTACAATTGTAGAAAAAAAATCATATTTTGATCCGAAAATAATAGCGAAAAATAAAGTGTACTTGAGACCTTGTATAACTTTGAACAAAAATTATCGTTTTTTTTTCACTGACTTGAGAGGTGAGATGGATTTAGAATTGTCAAAAAATCGATTTTATTTTTACATTTTCTTGAAGTATGATGTTCCAAAAATATTCCTTGAAAATTTCAAGTCAATCCAATGAATAGTTTCCGGGATATCCCACAATTAGTGAAGGGGTGTCGGGTCCCCGTGGCAGGGAGCGGCTGACAAACGCGCAAACAATAATACCCGGGAAGGCAGAACGCTTCGAAGACGACAACAAATTGATATTTTGGAAGCTTCCACATCGGCAGAAGCCCTATTGCATGGGCCAGGAATTGATGATTCGATGCAAGTAACTTTTTAATTAGTATTTCTATACATAAATCGAGTGTAAAATTGGAAAACGCAGAAATTTTCAAAAATTTATTACTCAAAAACTATGAACTTTAGCGAAAATTTTGTAAAGAATACTTTCGTTTTAAAATTGCCCAAAATCCTGTACGTACTTCTCTTCGGAATGTTATTTTAAAGATGTGCTCAAAATTTGGAGTGAAAAAAAAATGAAAATTGTTGAAGTTATGCTGCGTGCCGTTTCGAAAAATTCTGTTCCGAGAAAAACGGTCGACGTCTCGGACACGAGATTGCGAACCTTTGTTTTACAGGTGCCAAACTTTTGCCCCGTTATTCTAGATGGTTCGAAGCATCTCTCAAGCCGACTTTGAAAAAATCAGTTTTTTTTTAAGTTCTACAGTGGTGTCAACCCTTAATTCCAATCGTCTACGAGTATTTGGATTTTAGTCTCGAAACTCCTCAAAGTCGACGTTTCCAGAAGCTCTGTGGAAGCTTAAGGGGTAAGGCCACTGTAAATGTTTTGAAAAATCGATTTTTTTTTATTGGCTTAAAAAATAGTTTAAACCCTCTAGAATAAGAAAAAAAAGGTCCTGTGCTTCTTCTTTTTTTAATTTTTTCCAATAAAAAACTATTCGCAAAACTTTAAACGCGTTTTTCTCGAAACATGGTTTTTCAAAATGGCACGCAGCATAACTCGAACAATTTTCATTTTTTTTACTTGAAATTTTAACCAGATGTGAACATTTACATTATCTTGAGAATGTCGATCGGAATTTTCAAGAACTTTATTTATTGATTTTTTATTAACAAAAAACTTGCCGTTTTTTTCGTCAAAAATCAATTTTTTTTTTCAAACGCACGCCAAATCCACAAAAATTGATACTTTTTAAAATCCGATCGACATTCTCTAGCTATAGCCCTCTAGATTAATGGTTTTTTTTTGTTCTAGATTCAAAAGTGCACCAGTGGTGCTGCGTGCCGCGGAGCCCTGGAAGCAAAACATGTCCCGGGAAGATAGCTGTGGAACCGCCATTTTGTTTTTTTTTACTGTAAAAAAATTTTATAATAAAGTTTAATGTATGCCCGATAACACCATTAAAAGTTTTTTTTTCAAATACCTTCAATTTCGGGAGCAAAAAGTTAGTGAAAAAACCTTTTTTTTTGGGCCGTTACAGTGGCCTTACCCCTTAAGGCAGGATATATATTTAGACAGGAAAAAATAAGCAGTACTGAGGGATTTTTCAAACTAAGAAATAATTATTCTACAATTTTCACACTTTAGGTATACTTTAATAGTATGTTTAAGTATACGAAACAATTTTTTTAAATTGTTTCATCATCGAAATGGCGGTGCTGTGGCAGAGTGTTACAGAATTTCGCTTCGAAACTTTAGGAAAATATTCCACATATATAGTTCCATCGTTTAAAGAAAGAAAAAAAAGAAATCGCTTTTTTGATCTTTGTAAATGTACATCCCGCCTTAAAAGTTCTAGAAATCATCTTGACGAACACAATGACGGTAAAATATATTTGCATCACGGTTCGTCATTCTCACAATCCCTTAAATCCGTACACAGACGCACTTTCGGACTCTTTGAAATTCCTAATTTTTTGTGTTGCGCATTTCATAACCTGTCAATGACATTTTCTTGAAGAAGCCCGACGAAGCCATTTTCAATGAAAACTATTAGTAACCCGGTTTTATAAAGGGTAAGCGAAAGTTTGACGAATAAAAACTCACTCAATATGTTCTATTTCCGGATTGAATTGCAGACTCGTGTCGGAGACAAGGCTGGGATCACCAGCGGCCAGTGCCGAATCGTAAATAGCGATCGCGTCGCTCATTTGCCTTTGCTGTTCTTCAAGATGCGTTATCTTCACTTTCGCCTGACTTATCTGTAGCTGAGTATTTTGCAAATTTTTTGTCAACTCGTTTAACTGCTCCCTGCTTTTGTTTTGCTGCTGCTCGAGCAGTTGTTCCTCCTGACGAAGCCCCTCCAACTCCTGTCTCTTTGCATTCAATTCTTCCTCTTGAGAGCGGAGCACAGATTCCTGCTCCTCGGCTTGTTGACGTAGCTTGTCCACCTAATGTCCAATATTTAACATTCATTTTTCGTCACCTCAATTTACCGTTCATCTACCTACTTTCTAGCTCTTATCACGAAAAAAAGCAAGCAGCAGTGATACAATGAAATGAATTTTCGCCCATAAAGATGTGCAAAGTTTTTTTTTTTCGAAGAATGTCAAAGTGACAAACCATCTTGCTCGATAAGGAAAATAACGCGATGGCGAATTTGACCATGGCCTGCTATTTTCACCTTATGACAATAAAAAACGAAACTACTGAGGAGGAAAGACATTTCGAAGAAATGTTTGCCGGCCAATTTCAAGAGAAAACATTATTTTCGTATATCCAAGACACCCGGACGAGAGAACAAATAGGGGAAAGGCAAAATATTCATAATGAAAATAATATTCTTTAATGCATGTACCTTGTCCTCTTCCTCGCTCGTTTCCCTCCTGATATCAGTCAATTCTTTATCTACATCAGCTCGCTAGCAGCCAAAATAAAAAAAAATAAATACAAAAAAAAGAAGAGAAAACACACACAAAGAGGAAAGAAAGGCATGGCATAAAAAAAAAAGTTTTAAAAAGTATCGAGACGTGCCGCATTCGCACAAGGATCTACAGTTAAGGCCCTTAGGCCACAGTATCGGGTATAAAATCATGTGCGAATTTAACCTTTTTTTTCGTATGAAAAAGTGATTCACTCATAAAATCAATTACACATCTATTTAGTATGATTAACCAAGCTGTTTGAAAATTTTTTTTTCGATATACAAAATGGCCGACTACTCGAAACTTCTCGAAACATTTTTTTTCCAATTGGCGTGACAAATATCTTCAACAATTCTCACTTGATTTACTTCAAACTTAAAAGTTATGTTCCTAATTGTATTTCGCAGAGAAGTACGTACGGAATTGCTGATTAATCGAAAACTTTTCATTTTATGAGCAGTGATAACGAAATTGTTCACTGAAAATTCATTCTTATGTTCAACTTTTGAATAAAACAATATTTTTTAAATTCCGTACGTACTTCTCTCGGTATTCTAATGTAGATTGACGAGAATTTTTGTTTTTTGTTCTCGGTAAAAAATGTGGATGCTAAATGTCACGCCTCGGAGCGCCCAAAAAAAAAAATAACAAAAGAAAATATTAGAACTCGGCCATTTTGTGCATTGGAAAAAAAATTCTCACAGCTTGATATTCATACAACATAGATGTGTAATTAATTTTATGAGTAGATCACTTTTTCATACGAAAAAAAATGTTAACTTCGCACGTGATTTTATACCCGTACAATGGCCTAAGATCTTAAACAAAAATCGTAATAAATGTTTAGACAGTTTCAACAAATAAGTGTAACGAACATTACTCTGCTTTTATGTTGTGATTCTTATAAAACATGTTGGATATTTTAAACGCAGCTTGTCGAACAGCAAAAGAAATGTAAACATGTTGTTTGGCTCGTCCCTAGAGTTTTTTGAATGCCGATACATAGAGGGTGAGTGAAAAATTGTGCAATATGTTGGCGTTACCGTGCGCGCATACCTTTACGAAAAAAAAAAACACATATATCTAGCAACGAAAATCAGATTAGATCGAAATTCGGACAAGCGCGTCGTCGTTTACCTGAGCCTTGAGGTCGTTGAGTCTTTTCTGTGCTTCGCCACGTTGAGTCTCTAGCTGTTTGAGGGTCGCGGCGAGTGTGTCGAGCTCACTCTGGAGACTTTTTATCTCGCCGTTCTTGATTTTTATGTCAGCTTCCTTTTGAGCAATGTCTTGTTCCATCGCTCGTCGCTCGCGCGACAAATCCGCTATGTCCTTGCTTATCATGTCAAGCTCAGGATTTGAGTATCCAGTTATGTTATTGTTTTCCTAAAAGAGAATTAAAAAAAAAAATGTTCGTGGTGAAAAAAAATTGTTTACACCAGTCAAACGCGGAGTTAGTACTGTCGCGCTGTATATTGGAATCGGAAAAAATTAGAAGGCTAGTTTTTCGATGGGTGTTTTTGTAGGCGCCGTGGGTGCTAAATCCAAGTTTGCCTAAAAATGGGGGGGGGGGGGTGGATTAATGCCAAACTGCAACCCTGACGAGGTTGGCGCCGGGAATCAAAATGTTCAGAAAAATCCGGCCTTTATTTTTGTCCACAGCGTCGAAGTCGTGGAAGTTCATTTTAAGGGTGAAAAAGTGGGGTGAAATTTTGAAAAATCCGTTTCAATTCGATAACTCTTAAGAAAAATTCATAGAATTTTTGTTCACATGGGAACATTGTAGTGCTTGAAAAGACGCGTCGATCGAGTATTATGATCATCCCTCTACAATAATATCTTCAGCCCGAAAAAATGTTGAAGTATTAAGGGCGGGGTAAAGTATTTAAATTTTTTTTTCATTTTTTTTCATTTTTTAAATGAATGCATAATATATCAAGAATATTGTGTTAAAATTTCAAGTCGATCGGAGTAAAATTGACGAAGTTATGAGTATTTGAGCGTCTATTGCTCCATGCCGTTTTCTTCTCTTCTGCGTTTTTCAAACCGTTTTTCTGAGACTTGTCATATTTGAAGTCCGTGTGCACGATAACTCGAAATCTACTGGACCAATCGCTTTGAAATTTTGCACAGTACTTCTTCACATAATTCACCAGGTATTGTCGAGAGCTTTTTTGTTTTTTTAATATTTACTAATTTTTCAACAACAAATTAGCCGATTTTTTAACGAAAATCGGGTTTTTGGCTCCTAAGTGCTACGAAAAATCGGAAAATCGAAAAAAAAAAAAAATCCTCCCGTCATTACCTCAAGAAACATCTCCTTTAACAAATGCACTTTGATTTTTTTGTTTCAAATGATTCTGTTGCGAGTTATGGTGCACACCGCAAACCAACTTTTTTTCGAGGCGCCCCCGGGGTTTAATTTTCACTCGCTCAATTTTGAATATTTTGCAATGCAAATTTATGAGAATGTTGTTCAAATGTTACTTTATTACATGTAAATTTTTCAATAAACGAACACTATTCGTTACGCCAAAAAAAAAAATCTTAAAAACATGCCTTTTTTTCGCCGAATTAACTTTACCCCGCCGTTAAAAATAATTGTTTATCGAATAACGAAAAAAACAATCAATTTTTCGGAGATGGTTTGAATGTACGAAATGTAGAGAATAATTTTCTCTATATTTTCGTTTGCATGGGCCACCCTTGAATGTTGCTTTTTCCAACCGCTCTCGGGGGTTGAAAATTCAAATGAAAATTCTGAAAAAACTATCAACAGCACGACTGTACTAAGTTTATTGTACAAGTGCGTAATTGCGCGAGTAACAATTGACATACGTTCTGAACTTGTCAGAATTTCAGCTTTCATTTATCCCGATAAGGAGAGATTGTTTTTCGCGCACCACAAACGTAAAACGCGCGGGTTAAAAGTTGGCCATGAGAAAATGTATCGACGGGATAAAAGTGTCAAAGCGCCAAAGAGACAAAATCTAGAGCCGGAAGCCGAATTGACGAATCTATCGATCTGTTTGACCGTGACGAAGCCAGTCTTATTTCGTTGTACGGAACGGGCCGCTCTCCTTGATATTCAAAAAACCAAAAATTATCGAATCGCCAAGAAGTTTCAGGAAAAATCCAGAAACCTCAGATTCGTTGATCTTTACGGACCCGATTGGGACCGCCCTTCGAATATTCAAAAATCACGCCATTTGTACAAAGAAAAATTCATCCAATCGAAAATCATCGACGACAATTTTCTACAATTTACCAGCGATCGGTAACGGATCACTGCTGCCAAAAAGGACGATAAAAGTAAATATGTGTATGTTTATATATACAGGGTATCCTGGTATGAATGGATAATCATGCAACTGTTGATAGGTCAGATAATGTCCTACTATACGATGGAATATCAGTTTAGTAATAGTTCCAGTTTTCAAGATTTTGGGATTTATGTGTTTTGTCGAAAAAAAATTATCTGCCTTTCGTTTTTCGCACGCCATTTGTACGAATGATATGAATCGACAATAACTAAGCAACTTTTAAAAGTAATTGGCACGATGTGCATAGTACATTTTTTTTGCACTGTACGCTATCAAAGTCAGATATTCCAATTGGTTTGTATGAAAATTCTGCATAAGATCTTATACTTCATAAAGTGTCCTTAATATTTAAGGTTAAAAAGAAGACTTTTCTAGATAAAACAAATAACCAAGAGTATTTTTTTTAACCGGGTAAAAAAGTTATCATTTGTAGAAATGGCATGCGAAAAACCAAAAGCAGATGACTTTTGTCTCGTAAACCGTGGGACGTTTACTAAACTGGAATTCCAGCATAGGACATGATCTGATCTATCGACAGTTTCAGGATTATCCATTCATAACGGGACATCCTGTACATGTGTGTTTATATTAGGGTGGCACAAATTTGAGCTCTACTTTTTTCTTTTTCTCACCATCCAATTATTTTCTATAAAGAAAAATACATATTTTCGCGGAAATTGCGAGCGGTCAAAAAATCTTTGGAGGTCGCTCAAGCCTCTCAAAAATTCAAATTTTCAATAAAAAGATGATTTTTTTTTCGTCCTCTTCACACCCATAAATTTTACGCTTTATAAATTTGTAATTAACGCAAAAGCTCTAGTCAGCCAATGATTTAGTGGTCCGTCAAGAGCTTCAAAATTTCACGTTTTCGCCATTTTTTCTTCTTTCCGCACTCATAAATTTGACGCTTTGTAAAATTTTAAAAATAATCCTTTTTTTTTCTAAAGAAACATATTTTTCATATTTACCTCAAACTTCTAACCCAAGAATTATAATCTTTGTTCTCATAAAATAATTCTTTGAAGCTCTTGTCCGTAAACAAAACTATAGGTCGTTTTATTCGTAAACCTGAAATGGCAGCTGTAATTCCGCGCATCGTAAAGCGTCCCACGGTTGGCCTCGTTAGTCAAACTGCGGACCAATCGTAGCTATACTCTGTGACGAGCGACGCAATAATGCAATAATACATAATACATCATAACACTTAGTCTGATTGGTACTCAGAAAATGTAAACTTCGCTTTTTGTTTTGTTTTTATGCTACAAGGAGTTATAGTGCATGCGAGATTTATTTTTTGGCGGAAATTGTAAATTTCGAAAACCTTGAGCGATCACTAAACGTTCATTGGCCGGCTAGAGCTTTCGCGAGGTTAAATTTAGAATTATAAAGCGTTAAATTTCATCGGTGAAAAAAAGACGAAAAAAAAAATCGATTTTTTAATGAAAATTTCAATATTTGGGAGGTTTGAGCGACCTCTATATATTTTTTGACCGCTCGCAGCTTCGGCGAGAATTTTTTTTCTTTTAAGGGCGGGGTAAAGTATTAAAATTTTTTTTTCATTTTTAAAATTTTTTTTAAATGAATGCATAATATAGCAAGAATATTGTGTTACAATTTAAAGTCGATCGGAGTAAAATTGACGAAGTTATGAGTATTTGAGCGTCTATTGCTCCATGCCGTTCTCTTCTCTTCTGCGTTTTTCAAACCGTTTTTCTGAGACTTGTCATATTTGAAGTCCGTGTGCACGATAACTCAAAATCTACTGGACCAATCGCTTTGAAATTTTGCACAGTACTTCTTCACATAATTCACCAGGTATTGTCGAGAGCTTTTTTGTATTTTTTTTAATAATTACTAATTTTTCACCAACAAATTAGCCGATTTTTTTTGCGAAAATCGGGTTTTTGGCTCCCAATTGCTACGAAAAATAAAAAAATCGAAAAAAAAAAAATCCTCCCGTCATTACCTCGAGAAACATCTCCTTTAACAAATGCATTTTGATTTTTTTGTTTCAAATGATTCTGTTGCGAGTTATGGTGCACACCGCAAACCAACTTTTTTTCGAGGCGCCTCCGGGGTTTAATTTTCACTCGCTCAATTTTGAATATTTTGCAATGCAAATTTATGAGAATGTTGTTCAAATGTTACTTTATCATATGTAAATTTTTCAATAAACGAACACTAGTCGTTACGCAAAAAAAAGAAAATCTTAAAAACATGTCTTTTTTTCGCCGAATTAACTTTACCCCGCCGTTAAGAAGATAATTGGATAGTGAGAAAAGGGAAAAAAATAGAGCTCAAATTTGTGCCACCCTACACACACACACACCCACAAATAATCGGCGTTGACAGTTGTATTTTTTGCATCTTTTTCTTTCCATCCAGATAGAAGTTCTGCAATGTTACTGCATAAAATCTTTTGCATACTGCTGGCGCTCGAATCAATTAGGGGCATGGGATTACCGAAAAGATTCCACAATAGATTCGAGCGTTTAAAAAAAAAGATCAACAAGCTGATAAAAGGAAAAGAGGGTTTGTAAATAAAAATCTATGCATACATTTGTCGTGACTATTGTGGCAAAACAATTTGATTGGAATGAGAGTGAACGTTTTTGTTCGTTTTCTTTGCAAGGAAACGAATTATTTCTCGATATTGTTGAGCTCGAATATCCAAAGGTTAACGAAACTTTACGACGAATGTACCGGCAGCAGTGGGACGAGTATTACGATTGTTTGAAAAACCAAATACAAGACGCGGGCGCGGAGAAAACGACTTATCCGACAGTCCTTTCAGTCCTTGTAGGAACCTCCGTCGTGTGAGATTCAAAACTACGTTGCAAAAATACAAATTCTTTAGAAGACATGTAGCCGTAATAAATGTAAAGATGTAAGAAAAAGAAAGTTATTGGATTGAACAGAGGTGGAGAGGGTCTGCGTAAAGTTCTGGGTGAAAAAGAAAGAGGAGTATTTTCAATATTTTTGTCCGATGAAAAAATATCTATTTTCGAGTCGACAATGTGTACTTGTTACTGGTTATGGCGAACACTGATAATTCTTCAACTTGTGCTGTATATAATTGGTCGCGCACATGAATGAAAAAAGCGCATGCTACAGGTTAAAAAAATTATGTTTCTAATTTGATCAAAGGTTTTTACGTTATTGTGTAAATGCCCTCGAGTTATATATGTATTTGCATAGATTGAAATGCAAATTATGCGTGTCACCTGGCGAGCTGCAAATGAGTGATTCAATCGAGTGGCGATATAACAGCAGCACCGACCCTAAAGTCACTAATGTACCGATGGAACCCTCGGAGCATGTGCTCGTTACACCGGACGAAAGAGATCTGCATTTTTACAGTGTCCAAGTTAGTTTTAAAAATGACCCAAACAAAATCGATAGAAAAAAAGCATATTTCATTGGTCAAACGTCATTAAATTTTCGATTCGTCGCCGCGTTTTCGTGTAATATCGAATTAAAGTTAAAACGTCGTCTGCTAAAGCCCATCTTACTGTATAAAGAGTCGCGGCGTGTTTGTCGATCGGTCAGTGGCGTCGAAATCGGTGGCATCGATCAGTGGCGTCGAATTGTTTTTTTATTACTTGGCGTCAAGACGCTGCCGCGTCTCTTGATCTAATATGAGCTGTCGTCCGCGTTAAGGAGGTTGGAGCGATTCAGTTGAGTCAAATGACGGTTTATTAATTTTTTTTTTTTCGATGAACCTCAAAAAAATGCATACGAGGTACAGATTTATTCTATTTATGCTATTTTTTTAAATATATAATTAAAGGGCAAAATTATGCATTTTAACATTTTTATTACGTAAAGTAGAAAAAAATGTTGTGTTACTACCAACTTGAAAAAGCATAACATTATCGATGATTATTATGAAAAAAAACTACGACAACGAATGTTTTATACAATTCACAATGAAATTTTGAGTAATTCACAATTACGCCTATTCATATTTACGTCACGAGATTATTGGCCCATGATTTACGATGAGCAAGATGAGGATTTTTTTTTCTAAATGTTCACAAAGGTTCAGTTTGCGTTAATCCGTTGCTAGAAATGGTTTATCTTGGTGCTAAATAACAATAAAAATTACATAACCTTTAGTGTGAGAGTCTTGCCCATCTAACTGCACGTTAAATTACATACATTTAACTATTTTTCTATCTCTGGTGTTTGGTGGTGAAATAAGTCCAAATAATTCGTATAGACTCAGTATAGTGTAAACAATTAGATTTATTTTTTTTAAATTAAATTTAACCTTGCATGGTGGCTAACGCTCCAACCTCCTTAAGGCCGTAGGCCACAGTAACGGGTATAAAATCATGTGCGAATTTAACCATTTTTTTCGTATGAAAAATGATTCACTCATAAAATTAATTACACATCTATTTAGTATGAATATCAAGCTGTTAGAAAAAATATATTTTTTTTTTCGATGTACAAAATGGCCGGCTACTCGAAACTTCTCGAAACAACTTTTTTCCAATTGGCGTGACAAATAACTTCAACAATTTTCACTCGATTTACTTCAAATTAAAAAGTTATGTTCTTAATTGCATTTCACAGAGAAGTACGTACAGAATTTCTCATTAATCGAAAACGTTTTATTTTATGAGCAGTTTATGAGCAGCTATAACGAAATTTTTCACTGAAAATTCATTTCTTAAGTTCAAATACCTACAACTTTTCAATAAAACAATATTTTTCAAATTCCGTACGTACTTCTAGGTATTCTAATGTAGATTGACGAGAATTTTTGTTTTTTGTTCTCGGTAACACGGCGCGGAGCGCCTAAAAAACGATAACAAAAGAAAATTTTAGTAGTTGGCCATTTTGTACATCGGAATATATATATATGGGTATAAAATCATGTGCGAATTGAACAATTTGTTTTCGTATGAAAAAGTGATTCACTCATAAAATTAATTACACATCTATTCACTCAATCAACAAATTCACAATATCAACCTGTTGATATTCATACTATTCAGTATGAATATGAACCTGATATATATATATATATATATATATATATATATATATATATATATATATTATATAACAGATTAATATTCATACTGAATAGATGTGTAATTAATTTTATGAGTGAATTACTTTTTTATACGAAAAAAAATTGTTCAATTCGCACATGATTGTATACCCGTTATTGGGGCCTGAGGCCTCAATACACGCAAGGAAGACAATTTTGTGTACAAACTTCTACACCCCATTTCACCCCTTTAGGAGTTGGTTTTCGAAAAATCCTTTCTTAGTGCATCTCGACGCCTTCTAAGGAACATATCTTCCGAATTTCATGTTTCTATTTTCAGCGAAATCAATCACAGTAGTGTTTCATACGTATAGAAGAGTATGCATGTTTGAATAATTTGTTTTATGCTTGTGCCTACATTATTAATGTGCCGAATTCCGATTTTTTTCTTCGGAGAAACGGTTGGTGAAAAAGAAACGCGTTTTTTTAAAACACAAAGGTATATATATATATTGAGAGCCTTTACAAAAAATCACAAAAAAATACCGAAAAACAACAAAAACATAGTCGCCGGTTTTAAACGCTGTGTTCAAAGTCGGTGGACATGATATGTCGACAGCCACTAGATGGATTGGTTCCAAATTTACAGGAGATACGATGAGAAACGTTTAAAGGTCGTTGCAGGTCACACTTTTGAAAATTTATATCTTTATTTTTTAATAGTTACGCAAAAATGACGAACTTTTTCATAGATTTTGTAGGCTCGAGTTTCAATACGTCGCCACTTCATTTAAAAAAATTATATTATAAATCGACGATCGTCAACGACTCGTATTTATTAACTCGAGTAACCCGTTTGGCTTTTAGATTCCAGTTGGACTGTTCAACGAATCAACACCGTGTGAAATTCACAAAAAATCGATTCTTAGTGCATTATCCGATAATATAGACGGTTATAAACATGGGCCTGGCATCGCCGATTTATCGTCCTCAGACAATTTATATGAAAATTCTGCACTCGAAACTTTAAACGCATTTGTCAAAACGGTGTATACGCTCAAAGGAAAGGTTTTCAAGCTATCCGTCTCAAATTTCGACACAACGTTCGGCACGCCATTCTTTATCTTGCTACGGAAGCTTTTTTTTAATCTTCATATTTTTTTTAACAAAAAACTGTCGAAAAAATAGGCTAAATTCGATAATTTTTTTCAAAACGCCGCCATTTTGTCAATTTTGATTTAAAAAACCTCCATAGCAAGATAGCGGCTTTCATACTGATCAATGATGTTTCTACAAATTTTGTTTCAGATAATATTTACGGCCACAACCGTGTACACCGTGAGGAATCGTTTTTTTTATCTAAGACATTTTCAACCGTTAAAAAAATGTTTAAAAAAATACAAAAATAAACATTTATATTCTGCTTTTCATGAGTGCTTTTATTTGATATAAAAAAATCAGACGCATTAGCGTATTTCAAACATAGAAAAATCGCTAAAATCAGCTGTTTTTCGACTCGTTACACTGTGATGATTCCTCAAGGGGTTACGTAAGTTTGAAAATTTCAAAATTTGATTTAAAAAAAAATTTATTATTAATAGTACAATATGTCTAGAATATTCTCCGAAAGTTTAAAGTCAATCGGAGTAAAAGTCTAGGAGAGAGAGAGAGAGAGCCTTCGGGAATTCCCCCCGTTGGGAAAGACCGGCCGGGAGCGACGCAGGTAATCGCATTTTTCTCAAAACACTATTTTTGAAGCCGGTGGACACGATTTCTCAAAAACTAATGCACCGAACTTATTGAAATTTTGCACACTTCTTTAAAAAAGCATTGACTAGTCATTTAACGAAGGTTTTTTTTCTCAATTACAACTAATTTTACAAGGCGTAGTGTAAATTGTAGTTTAAAGTTTACAACGTAGTGTAGATTGTACCAAAAATTGAAGAATTTTGCATACAACTCTGCCAAAAATTCAAATTTCATTTTTTTTAAATCCTTCGTTCAATCACGAGCTATACTTATCTACTAACAGAAAAAAAGTGGTTTTTTAATTTTCAGATAAAGCTATCAAGCGTTATCCTGACCACCACGAGGACACTTTTTTAAGGGGTCTTCGGAAACCAGATCCCACCGGCTGAGTCCCCAAACTTTTGGATGAACATTTTTTCAAATATTGTTGAAATGTTGCTCTTTTATGTGCTCAACATTTTGAATAAAATAACTTATATAGTACATTTTTTTTTAAATAGAGCCAATATGCGTTTTTTGGATTCGAAAGCCACGTAACCCCTTAAGCTGAAGGGTGTCGACCTCCAAACATCGCGAAAAAAATTTCATCATCTGCCGGCGGCCATGTTTTTGTTGATTTTCTGTATTTCTTTTTAAGTTTCTCAATATTTATATCTTTGTTCTAAAAAAATGCGCTTCCTTTTCACCAACCGTTTCCCAGAATTTTTTTTTTTCGGCATTTCGACATTTTTTTCTGGCCTCTAGGTAAATGTAGCCCCTTAATATTGGAGTGAAATTCAAATGGCAGCTTTCGGAGCGAGTCATTCGACCGTTTATCGGTAAAATTTTGTCTTCGGATAAAACGATTGCGCGCGTAGGAAAAAAAAAGTTTGACGATCTTTTAGCAGAGCGAAGGAGGAATTTATTGGTGCCAGTTGGGAGACACAGTCTCAGCGCCATACTATCTGCAAGCTGACGAGGCAACTGATTCGACGCGCTCGGTACAACCGGAAAGCTCTACCGGGACGAGAAATCATCCCGCACCACCCGAAAATCTCGATGAATACGGCTTGCGGGTTTTTACGTCCTGGACCCCTTGGTCTTTGTGCTCAACATGTGGTAAAGTTGGCCAGAGGACCAGATATGGATATTGTACCATTTCGATCAGCGAAAATGGTCTGAACCCCTATAATGCTATCGAGGGTGCAACTTTGGGCACCAACGGAAAAACTAACGCGGTAACAAAAATAGAGGAGAGTACGGTCGTAAGCGAAAATGGTAAACGTTCGATACGCCTGGTTCGGAGACAAGGTAAGAAGCTTTCGTGTCGTTACTACAATCGTAGTGTTAATTAAGGTAGTTCCTCTGCGAAAATCTCAACCAAAAGTTTACACACCATGTTCATGTTTAAAAGATCGATAATTGGTTTAATTAGTAATAAATAAAATTAAAAACTACGCAATATTAACTCGGTACTAGTAGATAATACGATGGATATCATTTATTGCCGTAAAATATATTTTATATTGTGTTTTTCATCTACTATTGCCAGTGAACTTTTTGCCGGGACTGTCCAGGCTTTGCCCCAATTGTTTTTTTTCCAGGCTTTGCCAAGCTTTGCCAGGCTTTGCACCAAAATTGTGAGGGCTTCTCATGGTTATATCTTGGAAACTAGATGGTGAATGATTCTCATTTTTTTTTCACATTATTCGTGATATCTTACGCTAGCTTATCCTCGTTTTTTATCAATTTCTTAATTTTAGTTTTGGCGGTAGAATTAATGATGCTCTGTTTGCCCATTATAACGCATTTGTTACGTGCAAACCAAGCCAACTTTAAGTGTAAATATCTCAGGTTTGGGGTGGTCAAACTTATTCAAATTGCACAGATGTTTGGATAATGTATTAAATAACATATATGTCAAATTTCAACCATTTCTTAATTTAACTCTCCTGTGGAGGTACTACCTTAAGAGGTTAGGCCACAGTAACGGGTATAAAATCGTGTGCGAATTTAACAATTTTTTGTCGTGTGAAAAAGTGATTCACTCGTAAAATTAATTACGCATGTATTTAGTATGAATATCAAGCTGTTGGAAAAAATATATATACTTGTTTCGATGTACAAAATGGCCGACTACTCGATACTTCTCGAAACAGCTTTTTTCCAATTGGCGTGACAAATAACTTCAACAATTTTCACTCGATTTATTTCAAATCAAAAAGTTATGTTCCTAATTGCATTTCGCAGAGAAGTACGTACGGAATTTCTGATTAATCGAAAACTTCTCATTTTATGAGCAGTTTATAAGCAGTTATAACGAAATTTTTCACTGAAAATTCATTTCTCAAGTTCAAATACCCACAACTTTCGAATAAAACAATATTTTTCAAATTCCGTACGTACCTCTCTAGGTATTCTAATGTAGATTGACGAGAATTTTTGTTTTTTGTTCTAGGTCAAAAATTGTGGATGCTAAATGTCACGCCGCGGAGCGCCTAAAAAAATATAACAGAAGAAAATATTAGTAGTCGGCCATTTTGTACATTGAAGAAAAAAATTATAACATCTTGATATTCATGCTAAATAGATGCGTAATTAATGTTTTGCGTGAATCACTTTTTCATACGAAAAAAAATGGTTAAATTCGAACATGATTTTATACCCGTTACTGTAGCCTAACCCCTTAATTACAAATACGTTGAAGATGTACAGCCCTAAAACAAGTATTGAGTGGAGCGAATGGAGCATTTTGCTCGTGATTTTTTTCTGACAATAAAAATTCTCTGTTTATATAATAGCTGACGTTTAAAAGAAGCTAGATAAGCAACCGATGAATACAAATTATACAAACGCGATCAATGTTTTGCAGTAGCAACAGAAACGTCATCGGAAACAATAACGAACGCGTTTGAAGAAAGCACAATCGGAGATATCGAAGACGAGGGGAACGAAAAAAAGGATAAAAAATCACCGAGAGAGTTGAAAAATCTGGCTCGCATTATATTGCCTATATTTCGCAACAAACTTCCGTGCAGATCGATGCAAACACCCAAGGAATTTATGAAAATTGAGCAAATCGGCGAAAGGAAAACCGAAATTATGACTGGACTTTGCAAGGTAACCGGTGAATCGCGATTCTCACCTGATACCCTGACACTTTTCAGTACCCTTATGTTTTGGAGATTCGAACTTTTTTCATTTTGTTTGCAAACCGTCCATTGGCTATTTAATGTCAATATAAATAGAAGAAAAGATTCGATGAAAAATGATATGCTCGTCGAAAATCAACACAACGTCGTAAAGTTAAGGTTGTTATGGGGTTTAGCTGTCGGGGTGAACTACGAGGGGGTCGCCCCATGCGTATGCAGGCAGCCGATTAACTTTTACCAACTGTTAGCTTTCAAATAATCGTCATATTAAACGTACGGTTTCGAACTATTTTTCTACACCTATTCGTAAAAATATGCATTTTTGAATATTGGATTATTACATTAAGGGGTAAGGCCACAGTAGAATTTTCAACAAATCGATTTTTTTCTCGCTAAAACGGTGCTTTATCATAAGAATACGTTACTATTCGATTTATAGCGAGATTTTTTTTTTTTACCGACTTTGAGCGTATAACGTAAGCCCGGCTCTGGCACGACCTAAAACTTAAAGGCGCCTGGCTACCTTGGCCGATCGAACAATGGGTATATTAAAAAAAAATAATAAACTCGAAAGTATGGGCCGGAATATCTTTATTTTTTTACACAACGTCGGAAAGGGCTTTAAGAATAACGTTGATAAATTCCCGTTCAAAATATTTTAAAATAGCTGACGATTTTTTAGGCAAAGGCCATGGCCGGGTAAGTAGGGAAAAATTGCCCCCGCATTTTCTCCAGCGAAATTAGGAGTATATTATGAGGTATAAAAAAAACAAATTTTCTGAAAATTTCATCCCCCCCAACGCAATTGGTTTAGGAAAAATGAATTTTTTTTTAAATAAAAAAACAAAAATAAAAAAATTCCGCAAACGCTTCAGTGGATCGATTCGATTTTTTTTGGTACTTGTTACGATCAAACGTGTTACGAAATAAAATTATAGAACATCTTGCGAAAGATTAAGGTTAAAAAAAAATAATGTTCCTTGTTTTATTTTTTTTTACTATAATCCACTTGGGGTACAATAACGAAATTTTTTTCATATAATCTTTGGGCACCTTATTGGATTATATAATTTTTTCAAAATGATCGGTTTGGTACGCCACAGTGAAAAAAAAAGAAACAGACTTTATTGATATATTTTAGTTATATATCTATATAACTAAAATATATCAATAAAGTGTGTTTCTTTTTTTTTCACTGTGGCGTATCAAGCCGATCATTTAGTCACATATCAGACTTTAATGATATATTTTAGTTATATATCTATATAACTAAAATATATCAATAAAGTGTGTTTCTTTTTTTTCACTGTGGCATACCAAACCGATCATTTTGAAAAAATTATATAATCTAATAAGGTGCCCGAAGATTATATGAAAAAATTTTCGCTATTGTACCCCAAGTGGATTATAGTAAAAAATAATAAAACAAGGAACATTATTTTTTTTTTCAAACCTTAATCTTTCGCCAGATGTTCTATAATTCATTTCGTAACACGTTTGATCGGAACAAGTACCAAAAAACAATCAAATCGATCCACTGTACCGCTTCCGGAAATTTTTTTTTTATATTTAAGAAAAAATCATTTTTCCAAAACCATTGCGTTGACGGGCATGAAATTTTCAGAAAATTTGTTTTTTTTTTATACCTTAGAATATACTCCAAATTTCTCCCTACTTACCCGGCTATGGCCTTTTTCACTTTCCAAAAATTTGCCTACAAAATTGTCAAATAATTGTTAATAACAAATGAACTACGCAATATAAAAAAAATCCTACGTACTTCCATAGACAATGTATCTTTCAAGATATATTCAACATTTCAAGTGAATCGCTTGAAAATTGTACGAGTTATGTTTCCGGCCAACTTAAAAAATGCAGGTTTGAGATAAACGCTGCACAGCCGCCATTTTGAAATTAATCGCTTAAAAAAATGACCGTATACAGTCCCTGATATGTATGATAAACACCCTCTTTGTAATCTCGATTTATTTTGTAGTTTTTCTGAACAAAAAAATCTCTAAAAAGCCTATTTTTTCGGCCTCTAGAGTGGCCTAAGGCCTTAAATGATTGAACTTAATACAACACAAGACGATATATTTATCGGTGTGCAGATGAAGTGCGAAAAAGAAGTGATTTTTGAGATCCGTGACAAATCGGGAAATGTATTGGAAAGTGCAAACAATAGCGCTGGAATTTTCTCAATGGTCCAGGGTCTGCCCGAACCACGCCCTTCGGTCGAGCGTATTACGATTTATCGGAAACACGGAAAAAGCGTTACGCTCGTATGTCCAGGGTACGGGTAATCCACAAAACAACTTTTATTCCAATAGACGCGTGAGAAAATAAAATGAAAAGGACCGATTTTCAGGAACTTAAATGCCGATGTTCCGATGGTTTGGCAAATAGGAACGAGAGCTCTCGTTCCCTCGGCTATAGAAGAAGAAACGGATGAGCGCATCTCCATCGACTCCCGTCGACGAATATTCATTAAAAAAGTACGTTTTGGGGATTCGAAAATGTACAGTTGTTGGCAGCGAGGTGAACTCGCGGGAACGATACGATTGGAAGTTACAGACGAAGTCGAATTGAAAGTTGACCATCGAGTATTTATGATTGGCGCTATCGTGATTGTATTAGTCGTGCTAAACGTTTTCTGGCGGGCTTTCAAGGGACGGAAAAGATTGACTGCTTACCGAGCCCGAAACCCTTAGAGTCCGTTCTACCAAATACGTTCGCGAATCGAAGTATTTCACATAAATTATTAAAAAAAAAAAAAAAAAAACAAGAGGCTCTTTCGTAACGGGGCCGGATTGGAATTCCAAACTTTTAATGCTCGGACGGTTTAAAATTCCGAATTTTAATGTTCCAAATTCAAGATGGGGTCGGGTTGAAATTCCGAACTCTGAATGGTCAGAACGCTCAAAACTCCGAACGATCAAGGCTCCGAAATAATTTAACACGAAAGACCAAAACTCCGAAAATCTTAACACCGTCAAAATAATTCGGCTATGGAAGTTTTAAAAGTTTCACAACTTTCAAAAAATCGAAGAATTCTTTCAAGAATTATTTTTATTGGATAGTGATTTAGCGTCAATTTTGAAATTTGTCTAGGCAACCTTATACGGTCTACATAATTTACAACCAAGTGTGTAGACTTTCGCTGGCATGATTTCGACATGAGGGCCGGGTTGAAATTCCGAACTTTGAATGCGCGGACGGTTTAAAATTCCCGATTCTAATGTTCCGAAATTACAAGGTTCGTCAAGATTATGCCAGCTCAAGTCTACAAAATTGACTGTAAATGATGTAGAACGTATAATATTGTCTAGACAACTTTCAAGATTGACGTAAAATCACTTCTTAAGGGGAGGGTAGGGGTTTCAGCGTGAAAAAAAAACACTTTTTTGCGAATTTTTTTCATCTATATGGACAGAGAAAATTTATTGAAACCGTTTGTACATTGTTAAGTGTCATTTCAAGAACATTCCGTGAAATTTGTACGCGAAAATATCCACAAACACGACGGTGCCGCGTTTTTTCTCGAAACCACTTTTTTCAAAGTCCTTGTTCACTGCCATTTGAAAACTACATGACCGATTTATTTCAAACTTGGTACACGCTTTCTACATATAAAATACCTCCCCCCAACGGTTAGTTTGAGATTTTTTTACATTGAGGGGGTTTTCCACCCCCAAAATGGCGGAATTTTTCGTGAAAAGTAGCACTTTTCACTTTACACGACCACCAAAAATTTAGAGATGAAAAAAAAATTATCAAAGACCGTTGGGGGGAGAATTTGATGATACTTTGACTGAATTTTAATGGTACTTGATTTCAGATAATAGCTGAGATACAGTGAACACCGCAAATCGTGTTTTTCCAAAGGCGTTCTTGGAAAAGCTTTGTCACCGGCTTGTTTGTGGATATTTTCGCGTACAAATTTCACGGAGTGTTCTTGAAATGACACTTAACAATGTACAAAAGGTTTCAATAAATTTACTCTATCCATGTAGATGAAAAAAATCGCAAAAAAGTGTTTTTTTTTCACGCTGAAACCCCTACCCTTCTCTTAAGGGCGGGGTAAAGTATTAAATTTTTTTTTTCATTTAAAATTTTTTTTTTAAATGAATGCATAATATATCAAGAATATTGTGTTAAAATTTCAAGTCGATCGGAGTAAAATTGACGAAGTTATGAGTATTTGAGCGTCTATTGCTCCATGCCGTTCTCTTCTCTTCTGCGTTTTTCAAACCGTTTTTCTGAGACTTGTCATATTTGAAGTCCGTGTGCACGATAACTCAAAATCTACTGGACCAATCGCTTTGAAATTTTGCACAGTACTTCACATAATTCACCAGGTATTGTCGAGAGCTTTTTTGTTTTTTTTAATAATTACTAATTTTTCAACAACAAATTAGCCGATTTTTTTAGCGAAAATCGGGTTTTTGGCTCCCAAGTGCTACGAAAAATCGAAAAATCGAAGAAAAAAAAATCCTCCCGTCATTACCTCGAGAAACATCTCCTTTAAGGAGGTACGGTGATGACCACGCTAGTAAACTAAGAGTCTATTTTTCGCCATAATACCGCTACGTTTTAGACATATGTGTGTGGCCTATATTTCGAGAAATATTTTTTAAGTATTGAATTTCAAGCTACTTATTATTTTTATAATATGAAAACAAACGTAATAATCTACTACTCGACTTCAGTAGTACGTCATATCGTCGACGTTTAGCATCGTTGCATTTTCGATAGCTGTCATCGGTCCCACGCGCTCGGCTTATTATTTTTGGTAGCCGGTAAACATGGAGAATGAAAATAAGTACTGTAGAAGTTTATCAAGAGAGTAACAGGATTGTACCTGAAGTCCAGTTTAGAGACAAAGGTAGATTCTGTCGGACAAGAATTAGAGAGTGAAAAGATGATATTGCGAATGCAAATGAAAAACGTCGCGTTGACGTTAACCTCAATATCCAATGTCCAATCTGTCAGAAGTCAAAACATATTTCATCGATTGTTATGTTATTTTTCTCTTTCCTAATTTTAACAATATTTGCAGATATAAAAAAGAACGTTCATTTTATATGACGGTTTTTCCATGCTGAATTTACATATAAATGCGTTGTATGCATGTCGCCAAAAAGATTGAGATGCCTTAGCTATACATAAAAGAACTTTGAGTAAATATCGACGAAAGGCCTTTTATAATCGATTAAAAAATGTACGGCTTCACACAACCATATTTTTAATTCGCGTTGAAAATATCCGATAGAAGAATCAAATTTGCGCGGGTATCCGGCGTTGCCACACTTCGAGCAAGATGGCTGCGGTTACGTCACGAGACGTCTCTCTCGCCGAATACTTCGGTTTTTCGCGACTTTATTTCTAAATTTATTGCTTATTTCTGCGGTGAGCTTTCCAATTCAAGTTGCCTTATTGATCACAACGAACCAACGAACGCAACCGTCAGTTTTTTTACGCGTGTTTTGGCTCCAAGTAGCACAAAAAAATCGATATATGAGAGGACAGGCACATTTTGTCGTCTACGTGTGACTAATTGACCAACTTTAACAATTAATAACTCAGAAACTGTACGGTACATCTCGCGGAAACTCCGCATACGCATGGACAAAGCTCTCGACAATGTTATTTAAAAAAATCGGGCTTTTATCTTGGACTCGCTCCAATCACCGTACCTCCTTAACAAATGCATTTTGATTTTTTTTGTTTCAAATGATTCTGTTGCGAGTTATGGTGCACACCGCAAACCAACTTTTTTTCGAGGCGCCTCCGGGGTTTAATTTTCACTCGCTCAATTTTGAATATTTTGCAATGCAAATTTAGGAGAATGTTGTTCAAATGTTACTTTATTATATGTAAATTTTTCAATAAACGAACACTATTCGTTACGCCAAAAAAAAATCTTAAAAACATGCCTTTTTTTCGCCGAATTAACTTTACCCCGCCGTTAACCCTCAATCCACGAAGGGGGCTCAACAAATCTGTCCGGGCAAAAATTAGAAAAACGCATTTTTTCCGCGCATTGCTTGATATCTGGTTAAAAAAATATATTAAAAATAACAATATCCGAAAAACTCCTGTTCGTCCTTCAAGAGTACATTCTAAGAATGAACTATGAATTATTACAGATTTTTTTATCAATAATTCTGGATGTGTGAATGTGGTGGCGCGCAGACGAAAATGCCACCACATTCACTTCATGGATTGAGTGTGCCGAAAAATAATTCGTCGATTTATTGAAATTTCTGAAACTTTTAAAACTTCCACAACCGCATTAGTTTTGACGGTGTTCAGATTTTCGGAGTTTTGGTCTTTCGTGTAAAATTCTTTCGGAGTATTGATCTTTCGGGGTAGTATATTTTCGGGGTTTTGAGCGTTCCGATCATTCGAAGTCCGGTATTTCGACCCGGCCCCTTTGTAACTATGTGTATCGGTAAATTGAACGAGCCGGTAATCGATACAAAGACTATTTTAGTTGAGAGATGAATGTTCTCACCGCAACAGCATCCGGAACTTTTCGCAGCGAGGGTGGAATCATTTCTGGTGTGAGACTGGTCGGTGGATCGATGCCTTTCATCGTTTGCTTTATCAGCCACATTGAAAGTGCAAACTGTTGTTTGTTCAGCTTTCCGCTTTGGCATATATCGCACAGACTCCTGAAATTCAACACGAAAAACGTTCCATCCGATAGCCTGTCAATGATAATTCAGGAAAAACCTCGTGAAATTGTTATTACCAAATATTAGCGAGAACACTTTGTGGAAGTCGACTTTGCAAGAAGACGTCTTTAATCTCCGAACCGGAAACAAAGCCGTCCATATCCATGTCAGCTTGAAGGAAGAGTTTGTCAGCCGCTGCCTGATCTTCCGCGGTTACGACCCATTTAGGAACCGCCGGTATAGTCTGCAATTTCGTTATTTATATCTTGTTGCTGTATTAAATTAATCCTGCTGCTGTTGCTAGTCAAGTGATTTTCAATAGCTACAGTAGAATGCGCAGCTGTCCTCTTAAGGGGTTGAGCCACTCTAGAGGCCGAAAAAATAGGCTTTTTGGTAAATACGATTTTTTAGGAAAATTTATCACTTTCCAAAAATTTTCCGAGTTATGTTTCCGGCCAACTTAAAAAATGCAATTTTGAGATAAACGCTGCACGCCGCCATTCTGCAATTAATCGCTTCAAAAAAATGATTTTGTACAGTCACTGATATGTATGTTAAACACCTTTTTTCATAATCTCGATTTATATTGTAGTTTTTATGAAAAAAAAAAAAAAATCCCCAAAAAGCCTCTTTTTTCGGCCTCTAGAGTGGCCAAAGGCAAATTGGTGTACTAACCTTTGCGGGCTGCTCGAGGTTTACGAGGTTGGCCGCTGCTGTCGTCGTGTCGGACAATGGTAGAATAGGCGAGGCGCTCGGCATCGGAGGAGCCTGACCACCCAGCGCTGCTCCGACAACTCCTTGTACCGCGATTTTTTTGTTCGGAGGCATCAACTCTGGGGGTAGAATACTCGGTATTGCGTACTTTTCCAAAGCTTTGTACACCAAATGCATAGCCTGTTGAACACGACACAGGATACATTTTAAAAAGAAACCCAAAGCTATAACATCGACGATTGTTCTTTGGAAATGTTGAAACTTTAAGGAGTTTCGAAACTAAAATCGAAATGCTTGTATACTACAGTAGAACCTCGATTATCCGAACCCTCAATTATCTGAACGATGGCTTAGTTTATCCGAACGCTCAATTATCCGAACGTTGGCGCGAAAGATACATTGTTGCTCGCTGCCACTACCGTGAGCAACAATGAGCAACCCAACGCAACTTCTCCTTCTCAAACGGCTGCGAGAATTAGCCGCGCAAAAACGCGTTACGGCCGTTCGTCAATTAAAAATGGAAGATTCTATAAGAAAAATATTAAAAAAGGCATTCGACTTTTTTCAGGTGTTTAATATGTGTGTGTGTGTGTGTGTGTGTGTGTGTGTGTGTGCGGGCGGACGTGCGTGCGTGCGTGTGTGTGTATTAACACCTGATATATGTAGGTACATAAAAACAGTACATACATATATATTAAAATTTGACATGTACTGTACCGTTTTTATGTAAAAGGTTGTTGTTTATGATCTCGTCCCAAAAAACCCAAAAGTCGAATGCCTTTTTAAATATTTTTTTTTAATAAAATCGTTCGTATAAAAAGTTCGGATAATCGAAACGTGGGTTTTTTGTATGTACCCTAAAGGTACATATATATATATATATATATATATATATATATATATATATATATATATATAAACAGTACATGCATATATGTATGTACTGTTTTTATGTAAAAAGGTGTTGTTTATGATCCCGTCCCAAACAACCCACGTTTCGATTATCCGAACTTTTGATTATCCGAACTAGTCTCGGTCCCAATTAGTTCGGATAATCGAGGTTCTACTGTATTGAAATTTATATCACCGAGAAAATTCATTTAGGATGCATTCAGGTCGGATATTCATTTACAACGATCGAAAAATCAATTTCTTTTTTTTTTTCTTTAAACGATAGAACTATTCGGAGCGGGCGTGAACTTGAAACGCGTTTTTCTCAAAACTGCATTATCGAAATTGGCGTGCAGGATTACTCAAAAACTGTTAAGCCGATTGAATTGAAACGTGGTAGATATATTGATAATGTTGGTACCTTCTACTAGACGTGAATTGTTTTTGAAAAATTGGAAAAAAATTACTTTTTTAATCCACATATTACAGAAATGTTGCGTGAAATGTTGATTTTTTTTGTAAATGCGTTCTATTTTCTCAAATTTGCATTTTCTTCATTTTAATTACCGTCACATTGAAACTAAACATGTTCTAACTGAAAAAATGTTTGAACATTTTTGCAAATCGTAGTCTACGGGAAGCTAGACTGCACGCCGATTCGCTACTCCCGCGGCAACCTCGCTGTAACACTCTGCCACAGCTCCGTCATTTTGATGATGAATTAATTAAAAAAAAAAATTGTTTTGTATACTCAAATATACTATTAAAGTATACCTAAAGTTTGATAATTGTAGAATAATTGTTTCTTAGTTTAAAAAATCTCTCAATATTGCTTATTTTTTTCCTGTCTACAAGTATAAGGTGTACCGGAAAGTTTTTACCGGTTTTTCTGACAGATGCCGCTAGCCGTCAGTATGGAATAAAATAATTTGGCATATATGTCAATTTATTCTACTGTCATTAACCTTCAAAAACTACTCATTTTCATTCTGACTAAATAATAGTGTCATAGTGTTGTAGCTCTGTGAATATGTCGAATTTCGTACCTGACAAAAAGCATTTGCGGCGTGCATTGCTTTTCTTATTTCATCAAAAGAAAAAGGCCATTGAAACTCATCGTTTGCTGGTAGAAAGTTACGGAGAGCATGCTCCAAGCGTAAAAACGTGTGAGACGTGGTTTCGAAAATTTAAAAATGGAGATTTTGATTTAACAGACAGTAGACGTTCGGGTAGACCAAAAAAATGTGTGGACGCGGAATTGCAGGAGTTATTGGACGAAGACCCAACCCAAACTCAAAAACAATTGGCAGAACGGTTAAATGTGGCACAAGAAACGATTAGCGACCGCTTACGAGCAATGGGAAAGATTTTAAAACTAGGAAGATGGGTGCCACATGAACTGAATGATAGGCAAATGGAAAATCGAAAAACCATTTGTGAAATGCTGCTTCAACGGTACGAAAGAAAGTCATTTTTGCATCGGATTGTGACGGGTGATGAAAAATAGATTTTTTTCGAAAATCCAAAACGTAAAAAATCGTGGTTATCGCCTGGCCAACCTGGCCCATCAACTCCAAGGCCGGATCGCTTCGGAAAGAAGACAAGGCTCTGTGTTTGGTGGGACCAGGGTGGTGTGGTGTATTACGAACTTCTAAAACCTGGTGAAACAGTAAATACTGATCGCTACAAACAACAAATAATCAATTTGAATTATGCATTGATTAAAAAACGTCCAGAATGGGCCCGAAGACACGGTAAAGTGATTTTGTTGCATGATAATGCACCATCACACACAGCAAAACCGGTGAAAGACGTATTAAAATCGCTTGGATGGGACGTATTATCACACCCGCCGTACTCTCCGGACCTGTCTACATCCGATTATCACCTTTTCGCATCAATGGGGCACGCACTGGCTGAGCAGCACTTTGCAAATTTCGAAGAAGTCGAAAAATGGGTCGTTGAATGGTTTCGCTCAAAGGACAAGCAGTTCTTTTGGGATGGCATTCATCATTTGCCAGAAAGATGGACAAAGTGTGTAGAATCGAATGGCCAATACTGTGAATAAATACCATTTTTTTTTTTTTTAATTATGTGTTTTTTCATTTAAAAATCCGGTAAAAACTTTCCGGTACACCTGGTATATCCCGCCTTAAGGTAGTACTACCGGATTGACTAGTCAACAGAAAATCTATAATTATCGAATCTGAAAAAAGAAAATTATAATGTATTTGGGTAGAATAGTAAACATGATACAGAAAATAATTATTTGCGATGTGCATGTGATAACTGTTTGTATTATGGTTTGGTAAGTGAAGTAAAATCGCAATCAGATTTGACTTCAGTTGTCACAGGCCGCCATTTCATAATTCTGGCAATATCCGTGGCAACGCTGTATTCAGGTGCTTTCGATACATGTCAAGCATGCGTTTGTTTACCGTATGTGTAATCGTGTGTTGTAGTGTATGTGTAATGTGCATACTGTAAACAAGAGATGGCAGGCGCGACTAGCGAACGAAAAAATTAGTCGATTGAATCGATATCTGCTCGGAATGTCCCGTAACCTATATTTTTTATGGAACATACGTGACCGCCACGGTTTTCTTGTTATTCGTCGCTTTTTGCATAGCTCTGATTTAATCGGGAACTATTATTATTTCCGTTCCAACGTTCGATCTGCACGGATTCCCTATATGGTGCGGGTTAGATGCATTGATTTCGTCAATTAATTACTATTGTATTTAGCCGGTAAGGCCTGCAGAGTTTTTGCGGACGTCATTTTTCAGGTCTCTACTACAGCATACAAAAAAATCATTTTTTTTTACTGAGGAGATTCGTGCACGTACTACCTTAACCCTTTGAAGCATACATTTTTCCTTACGTGCAATCAGCTCAAAACTTTGTACTCGGGGGTTTTCGGGGTCACTGATTACAAATCTGCACTCAAAATTTGGAAATTCAAGATGGCGGATCCAATATGGCGGACCATAAATGCAAAAATCGTTTGATGAAAGCGAAAGTTGGTACTCGGGGGTTTTCAGGGTCGCTGATTACAAATCTGCACTCAAAATTTGAAAATTCAAGATGGCGGACCACAAATCCAAAAATTGTCTGTTTGAGTTATAATATTATATGAAATTATTTATATATTATAATTAATATATAAATATATTTTTATAATATATTATAATAGTATATAATAAAAAAAATTTATAAAATAAAAAGTAAAAAATTTTTAGAAAATATGGAGCTAGAAACTCGCTACGTCCTCGCCTTTAGCTCCGGGTAATGCTAAAAGCGTAATTCTATTAGATATTCAGTATAACAGAATCAACATATTGAGCAACTCTGATGTTTTAGTAATTCCAGTAAAATTGCCGGTTTTGGTTTGCCATATTCGATACGCCATTTTGAATTTCTGGATTTTGAGCTCGAATTCGTAATCAGCGACCCAAAAAACGTCTCTGAATTAATTTTTTGTGTATGGTTTACCTGCTAGATTAGGCACAATTACAGTAGAACCTCGATCATCCGAACTAGTCTCGGTCCCAATTAGCTCGGATTATCAAAAGTTCAGATAATCGAAACGTGGGTTTTTTGGGACGAGATCATAAGCAAAATTGTTGTTTATGATCTCGTCCCAAAAAACCCACGTTTCGATTATCCGAACTTTTGATTATCCGAACTAATTGGGACTGAGACTAGTTCGGATAATCGAGGTTCTACTGTACATTTATTGTCTAAAATACGTGTTTGTTTTGTACTGCAGTGATGATCAACATCCACCAAGTGCAACATAAGCCCTTAATAGTGATATTGTAGTAACAATTGATCTCCTAACATCCTAAATATACATTTACATTCGTCGTTATGCACTAAAAAAATTTGTTATTCAAGAAAAACAGAGTGGAAGTAGGTGACATATCAGTATGTCACTATGCTTCAAAGGGTTAATAGATTATCACAGAGTAAAATTTAAAAAAAAATCGATTTGGTTTTTTTTCGCATTATCCGATAGAATAGACGGTTATAAACATGCTGTTCATGTACTTACATAAATGTAAGTAGACAATTAATATGAAAATTCCTCACTCGAAACTTTAAACGCTCTTTTCTCGAAATGTCGTTTTCCAAAACGGTGTACACTCTTAATGGAAAAGTTTTCAAGCTATCGGTCTCAAATTTTGACACAATAGTAGCTTCTTTTTGTTTGAAATTTCCATTTTTTTAACGAAAAAATAGCCTAAATTCAATTTTTTTTCTTCAAACCGCCGCCATTTTGACAATGTTGAGAACTCTTTTTTTTCGAAACCATTTTCGACCGCTTTAAAAAAATGTAAAAAAAATCAAAATAACCGTTTAAACATTTATTTTCTGTTCATCACGAGTGCTTTGATTTGACATAAAAAAATCAGATTGAGTGGCCCATGTTACCCATCGAAAAAAAAAATCGCGAAAATCAGCTTTTTTCCACCCGTCACGCTGTAATGTTAATTTAGGATGAACTGTCCAAATATTAATCGTTGTTTCACAACATACTTTCGAAGATTTTTTATCATCAAGTGGAGCCTTTATCCATTTGGTGGACAAATGGCACCTCGTAAATACTCGTTTATAGGACTGTAGGGGCGAAAATAATACTTCGATGACTTTTCTTTTTAACTGAGCAAATCGTGATCGTAGTGTTGGGAATCTCGTGTCAAAAAATTAAGCACTTTCTCTGCTTCGTTCGGACATTAACGAAACCTGTATGTTAAACGAGGCAATACCGCGTTAATTGGCTCTGTCGAGCGAGCCACCCATAATGAAGCATTGATTGGCGAGTGCTTGAGGAGATACCTTTAGGCGAGGAAAAAAGTTTGCTGTTTTGCATGATTGTTTTTTAAAGACAGATTTCTTCACCATTTTCGAAACTTAGGATACGTTTTATTACTACTCTTGTCTGTTACATACTTTTTTACTTTTTTTACATCTTTAGAGATGGTGTATATATGGCACGGTCTTCTAAACGGCATTTTCAAAACTAACGTGACGTATAGCTAAAAAGCTAATCGACCGATTCCGATGAAATTTGGTATAAATCGCTCTAACCTTGTTGTCTAATACATGAGCCAAATGTTTTTAAAAATTCAAAAAAAGTATTTTTTGAATGCAAAATGTAGCCATTTTTTTCCGGAAAATTTGATCTTTTTGTTTCGTACCATTTCATCGAGTTTCAACATTTCTCACTTTTTCTTGGTCCATATTTCGCGTGTTAGTGTTGGAGAAAGAAAAATTCTGGTTGGTTTTTTTTCATATTAATCCCGCCGACGCTACGTATCACGTAGACGTTCACAGCACGAGTCTGACAACATCCGCCGCAACCCGTTTAGTAGACCGTGCCACACCTCCGCCATTTTTAAAGGTTAATAAGAAATTAAGAAATACCACTTGACAACTAAAAGTAGTAATAAAAGAAGCATACCCTAAGTAGTAATCGAAAAACTTACCCTAAGTCTCAAAAGTGGTGAAGAAATCTATCATTTAAAAAAAAAGTCATATAGATCAGCATTTTTCTCCTCGCCTAAAGGTATCTCCTCTCTCAGACGTAGTTACTATTACAACATTTGAATGTTATGATAAAATATATTTTTTCGTCCGCTGGGCATTCCTAACGTTGTCTCGATTTCGTCGAGTCAAAAACTCTTTGCGAAACTTTCAACCTTTCTCACCGTGCAAAAAACCCGGAGCCGACGACGCTTTAGCGACAGTCAGTCGGGCCAATGGCAGAAACGGCCGCTATTGCCAAGTCTATCGGTTAATTGAAAAAATAAAATTGCAACATATTTATGTTTAATTGCAAAAATGATAACTATTAAGGGGTAAGGCCACTGTAAATTTTTTGAAAAATCGATTTTTTTTTATTGGCTTAAAAAATAGTTTAAACCCTCTAGAATAAGAAAAAAAAGGTCCTGTGCTTCTTCTTTTTTTAATTTTTTCCAATAAAAAACTATTCGCAAAACTTTAAACGCGTTTTTCTCGAAACATGGTTTTTCAAAATGGCACGCAGCATAACTCGAACAATTTTCATTTTTTTTACTTGAAATTTTAACCAGATGTGAACATTTACATTATCTTGAGAATGTCGATCGGAATTTTCAAGAACTTTATTTATTGATTTTTTATTAACAAAAAACTTGCCGTTTTTTTCGTCAAAAATCAATTTTTTTTTTCAAACGCACGCCAAATCCACAAAAATTGATACTTTTTAAAATCCGATCGACATTCTCTAGCTATAGCCCTCTAGATTAATGGTTTTTTTTTTGTTCTAGATTCAAAAGTGCACCAGTGGTGCTGCGTGCCGCGGAGCCCTGGAAGCAAAACATGTCCCGGGAAGATAGCTGTGGAACCGCCATTTTGTTTTTTTTTACTGTAAAAAAATTTTATAATAAAGTTTAATGTATGCCCGATAACACCATTAAAAGTTTTTTTTCAAATACCTTCAATTTCGGGAGCAAAAAATTAGTGAAAAAACCTTTTTTTTTGGGCCGTTACAGTGGCCTTACCCCTTAATATCACGTCCTGGCTCAGATATATTTTTCAACAACATTGTGGGTTGGATATTGCCCGATGATAATTTATTTTTCACGTGAAATTTTATTCGCTAGTTGGCAGCTTTAAAAAACGCACTTTATTTTCACCCCCAATCGTGGAGCCGAGGAACGTTATCGAAACTCCTTAATAGCAGCATTAGTTGATTATCTCTGTGCATTAATAACAGTCATAGCGAGACTCACAACGACGAATTCGTGTCTGTCGAGCATCCCGTCTTTGTCCATGTCGGCGAGGTCCCAAATTTTGCCAAGCGTATCAACGGGCAATTTACTATCCATCAGTACGCCCTTGACTTTATTTCCGGGAATGTAACCGTTGACGGGTCGGAGACTGTCGAACAACTCGTCGTACTTGGCTCTCTCGTTTGGTTTTATCGACCAATCGCCGCTGTTGACGCAAGATATGACGGGCGGGCACGTCGGCGGTAGAGGACGCGTTATCTTTGGCATTTCACCCTGTGAAACGTGCGAAGCGTCGTTAGTCTACGAGCTATAGGATATTTCGCATTTTTTGTTTTCGGCAGAAAGGGAAAGTCAGAGCCTTGGGAAGCGATTAGCCTTGTGCGGCGTTCGTACGACGATCTTTACCATTTTGGGGGGTGCTACGTCCCGCGTGAGATTAGCCATGTCGAGTTGGCGGCCCGACTGCGCGAGGGCGCACAGTTTCAGGGCTACGAACATGCCGGCTTTGTCGAGAGAGCCGCGCGAGCGCGGATCCGCCATGTCCCATATTTTGCTCAGAACAACGTCGCTCAGCTGAGACTGTTTGAGAAAGCGCGCCGCTTCCAAAGCGCCTATACACCCATAGCCGTGAGGATCGACCTGTATATCGAACAAACGTAAATGGTCACACCCACTATCCTTGTCTACACGTTCAAACGACGACGTTAAAGAGTGCAACGTTGGAACGAAACAAAAATGATTTTCCTCCAAGTGCTCAAATTTCCTTGGGCAAAATTGACCAACGAAAATCACGCAAACATTTTCTAGGTTTCTTATTTAGCGATTTACGACTTTGAAAAATATGATTCTGCATGATGGAAATGAGACATGGAAAGGAATTTTCGTTGCGTTCTAAGGATGCAAACTTCAACTCCGTTTTAAACGAACGAGAGGCCTTTAGCCGAGCGGGACGGTGCAACGTACCAGATTATAGTAGGCTTCGTAAATGGCGACGTGGCTTCCAGCCACCTGCAAACAGAATTCATCCATCGGTCACTTCGAACGCACTCCGCTTTTGGGAATATTTAATACACAGCTCGCGTCGATAATTGCGTTTAATTTGCAGATTTACATACAAATACGTAAATTACATTATTTTACGGTCCTCTTTCACCAATAACGGCACGATGATTGTGCGATTATAGGAATGGAAAAAAGCTTCTCTCGTGCAGGAAATGAGATAAGAGATGTGTGTATGTGTGTGACGTTTCCCATTTCCACACCCGATCGAATTTTTGAGGCTAAGTCACAAGATACATTTCTGCAGAATACTCTCGACCCCGTAAAGCGAGTGATCGAAACAAAGAGACGCTCTTGCGAGAATAATCTATGTTGATTAACGAACAACGGGAGTGCAGCACGAGCCGTCAGATCTGTGTGCAAACAAGCCTTCGAAAAGTCTTCGGCCCGCGGGTTTTTATCAATAAATAAGTAATCTCAACGAAGATACGTGGAAACGAAGAGTCTTCAATAGTGCACGTAGGGTAATGTTTGAGAATGGAAAAAAGACGATCAGCTCGTGGTAAATTAGAGCGATTGTGTAATTTAACGGGTAATAAATGAAAAAGATCTTATGTACCTGCGTCGGTGACGGCAGGGCCGCCATACTTGCATAGAATACTGGCTGAACCAATCGGGCGGTAAATCGATAGCGCTAGTTGTTTGTAACGATTTCGTGCCGCATTTCTCTTCCACCCGAGTCGGGGAGCAGTAGGCGGTGAAATGCTCGGTGGTAATCTTATCGCCGCCGCACGAGTACGAACGTACGAAGGAGAGGGGCAGGGACGTGCGACGTGCGAGTGCCTCGCGCAAAGATTCGACTTGCTTATTTTCTGCTACAAGAGAAATAAGTTTACTTGAAGCGCTTGAAGCTGAGCCAAGGCTTGTACCAACACTACCCCCGAGTAGATTTTTATTTTTTCACCTATACATTGGTTGGCACGGGTAGAAAAATCTACCTACAGATTGGAACATACCGCCTCAATAGGGAACCTTACTGCCAATTTCTCCCGCTAGGGGGACATGGTATTATAACGTAAACAAAACTGACGTTTAGTGAGATTCCCTTTGGTTTTGCCCGTGTTTCTACAACTACAGGTGAATTTTCTTGAAATAATCCGTTTGTCGTGAATAAATTGTGAAGAATGCATCAGTGTTGTGCAATTGGATGCAGAAACGAAGGCGTTCATTTATTTCCTAAAAACGAAAAACTTCGCAAGCAATGGGATATTGCTATACGTCGCAAGCACTTTACAGCCACAAAACATTCAAGGCTATATCCTGATCATTTTAGATCTGCAGACTATAGAAATGAAGGATTTATTACAGCTGAGCGTATAAGCATAATATTTTTGACGCTATTTACTTCTAAAAGTATATTGTAAAGTAGTTAATCATCATAACCTAAAATATTCTATTTGAAATATTTGCATTTTTTTAACCTTCTGGTATTATTTCATTAGATAATACTTACCTAGCTTATTTCCATTCTTTGCGGGAATGAAACTGAGCCGGAAAATATCGAGAAATGCGGTGATGCCTTCTCTGTTTTTTTGGGGCAAAAAAACACTTTACAGGATGGAAAGAGAAGGACAAGAGTAGAAGCCTTTTTTTCAATTCCGGTATAGTCAAATATTCGTAATTATTGTCCATTGTGTCCATTCATATAATTTTAGTACAAGCAAACACCGTGAAAATGTACCGCGCGCACTGACAGCTTCTTTTGTTTACGTCATGTTTACGTGGCGCCATCTGCGCTGATATTTGCGTAAGGATTCCTATGTTTACCGTCGACTACGGTCTTACATACATGTCTTGCAACGAAGCTAAATTTTCGTGATGGGGGTAGACACGCTTATCGACTTCACTTTTCGATTCACTAGGCGCCGCTACGCGTCGCTACTAGCAAGGGGAAGTAGTTTCCCCCTTACCTCTTACCGGCGAATGGGCCCAAGGTGTTTACGTATGTTTTTGTGGCGCGATTGTCGAAATAACCTTTATTTGCGACCATATACCAGAAGGTTCTACGCCATTTACCGTGATATATTTTTTATCGTGTTTTTACGCATAAGTGTGATTTTGTTTTGGTAGTGTTTGCGAAAAAAATGCGAAATGGCTAAGGGTTCCGCGGTTCGCAATGGTAAAACGGGGTACAAAAATTATAAGCAGAAATGCTCCGTGTTTCGCGTGCCCAGAAACGTCGAACGATACTAAAAACGGCTCGATGCTATTCCGGGACTGAAAGAGTCTCAGTACATGTGGGAAAAACATTTTAAAGAACGATGTATTGTGAGACATTGGAGAAAAAAGGATCTAAATGGTCGTAATAAGTGCTGGTATGAATTAATGTATTCAAAAAGTTTTCAGTGTTTTCTAGATGAAAGTAGTCATCTTTTTTTTAATCAACATATTTTTTTGTATTGGTTTCGTATATTATGTAGTTTACACGACAGTACGGTAAATTGAGTTAGGGCAAATGGCGCATGCGTTGCGTTCAGGAGGGAAAAGGACAGAAGGGCTATTTCTCTCTTCGTCGCACCACTACTTCCCCTTGCCGACACGCGCCAAGCGGCAGAAATCGGAATAAAAAACAGCACCGCTAAGGGTGCCTACCCCCACTACCGCCGTTGTAAGACCTGTATGTAAGACCATGCCGTCGACATCACTCGCGCACACACGCAGTTGCTCAATGCACAGGCCAGGGAGACTAGCACACAGTGGACACTGTGTGCTAGCGATGTGGCTCCAAAATCAAGGAAAATAAGAGTTGTAGGTGGCGTTGCAATCGGCTTTCCCTTATATATAGATCTACTCTCTTGCTTAGCTTTCCGTCGGCTACTTATACATGGTTATCTGTGGATTTAATCCATGCTCGAAAATAAAGTATTATATGATGTGTAAAAAAATTATAAATAAAAACTCACATTTTAAATAAGTTTTGTGTATAGTTATTAATGTTTTATAAGAGGCAATGTTAAATGTGTATAATTTGAGAACGAAATATTTATTAAACCGTTCGGTGAATCGTTTTCAAATTTGATAGAAGATCATTACATAGACAAAGTAACAATGGGTGTAATTGTGATAACTTATTATTTAAAAAATTACGCTCGTACAATAGAATATTTGTGATTATTATTATTACTTATTGTGAGTCATTTATTATTACATAGGCATAATGTACAGCAAAATGCGCCGTGTTAACAGTACAGGTTGTTTATTTAATTCATTCGCAGTGAACCATTTTTAAATTTATTATTCAAAATTATATTGATTACTTTTCATTGTAACACTTCTGTCTGCCGTTGTTAATCGCACGTGTGAACGCTTCCAGCATCGCTCTTAACATTATTGGAACAATAAAAATGGAAAACATTGCAAATCCTCCAGTACGTCATGCGTTGAAGCTCAATCTGACTCTGTGCATTTTTTTCAGCGATGCAACAATCTTACATTTTTCATTCTCATTATCTCACTTTCTACAACCAGAGTTCCGCACATTAGCTCCGTCAACTACGAAACACGAATCGTTTTTGTGTTTTATAATAAACAAAAAATACAACTGCACGCTCGCGAAGAGAAAAAAAAACTAAATGTTAGTATAGTACAAGTTTGAAAATATTATGCAATACCAAAAAAAACGCAAACCTCGATTTTGACAACTTTCCTCTAATGCGCATGCCTAGAACCTTTAGCTGCAAGTATTACTATACATCGGGGAATTGCGATCGCAGCGCCCCTTGCGGTCACTTAAAAGTCGGGATTTTGGGGCCGTCTTTCGCTGCTTATCTCCTATGGAGTGTCCACTCCTTTACTCTAGTCTCCCTGGCACAGGCTAGCAATCTTTTGCGGTACTCTATGGACAAGGTCCGAGCGTGGTGAAGTTAGTGACACCACTTTCGAATCTTGATTTTTTTTCATTCTACTCGTTTGTAAGTGATTGTAGAACATTTCGAACCTCTATTAGATCACCATTTCGTTAAAAAATATAAATTAAAGGTGACCGCGAAGTTAGCGCCACCATATCTATTTATTTTGCCATTGACATTCTTCGGGGAGGGTCATTTGATCCGGAATTGTTTGTAGGTGACGAATATTCAAACTAAAACGTTTGTTAGATCATCGTTTCTGAAAAAGAAGGTAAAACCCATATGCGGCAAGTTCTCCACGCATCGTCATATTACCAAATGAAGTTAGCGCCGAAAAATTAATTACTATGGTATTTCTAGATAATAAATTGCTGAATCGGCATAAAATCGCTTGTAGGTGACGAATATTCAAATTACAACGTTTGTTAGATCATCGTTCCTGAAAGACAAAGGCAAATACCATACGTGGTAACTTCTCCACGCATCGTCATATTACCCGATAAAGTTGGCGCCGAGAAATTCATTACTACGGTATTTATATACAATAAATGGCTTAATCAGTGTGAAATCATTTGTAGGTGATGAAAATTCAAATTAAATCGTTTGTTACATCGTCTTTCCTGAAAAATAAAAGTAAATACCATATGTGGTTACTTTTCCACGCATTGTCATATATTACCTGACAAAGGTGGAGCCCAAAAATTCATTACTACCGTATCTCTACATACTAAATGGCTTAATCGGTGTGAAATCGTCTGTAGTTGATGAATATTCAAATCGAAACGTTTGTTAACTTGTCATTTCTGAAGAAAAAGACGGTAAATACCGAATGTGCCAACTTCTGCACACCTTGTCATATATAAACTGGAAAAAAGCCCAGATTCTGTAACATGATCTTACATACAGGTCTTGAAACGACGGTGGTGGGGCTAGGGCCGCTTAGTGTCCAAGGCGCTGCTGTCGCGAGGTGTCCTTCCCCTGGCCCCATAACCTGCCGCGACGACGATTGCTATACGTCCCGTGGACGCGGCAGGTTGAAGGGCTAGGGGAAGGACACTCCGCGACAGCAGCGCCTTGGACACTAAGCGTGTTTACCCCCACTACGGAAATTCGCTTTTGATTCAAAACCTGGGGGTCGAGTCTGTAACAAAAACGAGGTGAAAGAACTAGATGTAAGCCGCTTTCTCGATTCCGAAACCTTTACCATAGTGAAAATGTTAGTCATCTCACGGGAGTTCGTTCGACAATAAATTTCTTGATGGATCGGTGAGATTCGAGAGAGAAAGGTCGAGAACAGAGCGAGAAAGAAATAATAGACTAAGTCGTGACGCGTGTTGCGAAGACTCGCATTCGCACGAATATATAAAAACTCTAGTGTGTAAAAAGCTCCGTTAAAATGGCATTGTATATGGCTGTTACTCTACTACTCGACGATGAAGAGGATGATATTGAATTTCACGATCAAATTATGATAGTTTCGCGAAGAAAACTTAGAGCCATGTCAGATCCTTTAGTATAAATAGTATAGTATTAAAAAATATTACTTAACATACTATACTACACTATATACTTACTTTAGCCCATACTTTCGGCAACTTTTGCGGGCCGTTACCTGCAGAATGGATTTGCAGGGTAAATTCTTCCCATAATTCGTCCTGTAATGCGAGGTCGAATCATTTATTATTTAACATTTGAAAGCAATAAATTGTAGATTTGATATTTAAAAAACAAACATAACCCATAAAATCACTTACTGAACTTTTTATTTTCTCGATTGTACCGCACTCTTCCTCGACCATAGTTGGCGTGGGTGAACATAAACTGTATAATGATTTGTTTTTGTTTTTCTGCCACATTCATTTTCACTACAAAAAATTGAACAGATAAAAAACATATGTCGCCGTCTTTAAAACCTCATTGACGTTTATATTATATTTCGGCTGGGAAGTCGTTTTTCAGCAAGTACAATCTGAGAAAGCAATTTCTCCTATCACTTCATGTCTAGTGATTTCGGACTTTCCCTGCGACACTACAGAATTGCGTGAGCATATTCACGTGTAATGAAAATATAAAAAGTAAGTGGTCTCACTTCGGTTACACAAACGACCCCCTACATATAAGACCGTGGTCTCATCCCAGGTCACGGTCTTAAGATGCGCTTATACGGGCAACTAAAGTTGCTCAATTCTGGGCGATATTGCCCAAGTATGACGTCACAACTACATCCAGTAATTTACTGCGATTCCTATATGAAGCAATTGTTGCTGGATATATTGCCACAATATATTAAGGGGGGAGATGCAGTCAGAATTATCAAAAAATTGATTTTTTTAAAACATTTTCATGAAATATGATGTTTCGAAAATATTTCCTGAAAATTTCAAGACAATCCGATGAATAGTTTCCGGGATATCCCACAATTAGTGATGGGGCGTCGGGTCCCCATGGCAGGTAGCGGCTGACAAACGGACAAACGATAATACCCGGGAAGGCAGAATGCTTCGAAGACAACAACAAATTGATATTTTGGAAGCTTCCACATCGGCAGAAGCCCTATTGTATGGGCCACGAATTAATGATTCGATGCAAGTAATTTATTAATTATTATTTCTATACATAAGTCAAGTGTAAAATTGGAAAACTCTTTCAGAAATTTGCATAAATTTACATATTTTACATCCTTTTTTATATTTACATCTTTTTTCTCCAATGTCTCACAATACAACGTTCTTCGAAATGTTTTTCACACACGTACTGAGATTCTTTCAGTCCCGGAATAGCATCGAGCCATTTTTTGTATCGTTGAACGTTTCTGGGCACTCAAAACACGGAGCTTTTTTGCTTAAAACTTTTGTACTCCGTTTTACAATTGCGAACCGCGCAACCCTTAACCATTTCGCATTTTTTTCGAAAACACTACCAAAAAAATCACATTTATGCGTAAAAACACGACAAAAAAATGTATCACGGTAAATCGCGTAGAACCTCGTGGTATATGGTCGCAAATAAAGGTTATTCCGACAAACGCGCCACAATAACAGACATAAACACCTTGGGCCTATTTGCCGGTAAGAGGTAAGGGGGAAACACTTACCCTTGCTAGTGGCGACGCGTAGCGGCGCCTAGTGAATCAAAATGTGGAGATGATAAGCGTCCCTCCCCCCGCCGTGAAAATTAAGCTCCGTTGCAAGACCTGTATGTAACACCGTGATCGTGACCCAGGTATGCACGGCGCCAATTCAATTCCAAATGAAATATCGATAGTGCATACTCACACATCCACAGGGTGTCTCAAAATGACCTGACATTTTAAATTGCGCGTCATTTTTTTTGTGGCGAATATAGAGTACTAATCTTTGACAACTGGCATCAGGAAGTATTGAGGTTTAGTCATGGGGAATTACACGATCGGGGAACGCATAGAAATTGTAAAAATTCATTACAAAAATGGTGAGCCGCAGGGAGTGCGAGTGTTGACGAAAGTCCTTCCACCTCGATTCGCCATCGTGCTCAGCAATTGCACATTTCAAGATGCTCTGTGCAGCGAATTTTGACGAAAGCTCTGTATTTGCATGCTAACAAGATCCAATTGACAGAAGAACTGCAGCCAGCAAACCATGCGCAGCCTCGTACATCCGCCAATTGTATATTGGAGCATCAACAAATCGATGTTGATTTTCCGACTTAGTGGCTACATAAATAAACAAAACCATTTATCGGGTATTGTGTCCCACACATAACCTCCATATTTGTACCTTATATTAAGGCCTTAGGCCACAGTAACGGGTATAAAATCATGTGTGAATTTAAATTAATTTTCTGAAGTTTTGAGACTTTGAAGAAAGTTCTGCTGCGTGCCGCGAACCACTGCAGAGGCAGTACCTGAAGCGGGAGCTTCCCCAGCGTCACCATGGGGCGTGACATTTTTTTTTATGTATCTTCAATAAACAACGAACAAAACGAAAATAATGTTTCGAATATCTCTTTTTTTCCCACAAAAAAAAATTCTTGAAAAATGGCAAAAAAACAGGGGGTCACAGTGGTGTTCTGCCTTAATTAGAAATTCCGTTGGTACTTCTCTGTGACATGCAATTAGGAACATAACTTTTAAATTTGAAGTAAGTCGAGTGAAAATTGTTGAAGTTATTTGTCGCGCCAATTGGAAAAAAGCTGTTTCGAGAACTTTCGAGTAATCGGCCATTTTGTACATCGAAAAAAGAAATATATTGGGTGTACAACTTAATTCGGTCCGTTTATTTGCTTAAAATACGCACTTATCTGAATGATAAAATGAATTAATACATTAATCAAAATATTGTCCATCGCTAGCCACTACTTTTCCCCATCTTTCTGGTAATTTATGAATTCCGTTGCGGAAGAAGCGTTCATCTTTTGAAGCCAAGAATGAATCGAGCCAATTTTTGATACCCTGTTGTGACGTGAAGCGTATTCCAGTCAAAGCGTTCTGCATCGATCGAAACAAATGGTAGTCGGAAGGGGGAAGGTCTAGGCTATAAGGCGGGTGAGCCAGAATTTCCCACCCGCTATTTTCCAAATAGTTTTCAACCACAATAGCAACGTGAGGCCGAGCGTTGTCATGTTGAAAGATTGTGGACCCGTGTATGGTCGCATATTCTGGACGTTTTTCGGCTATAGCTCGCTTTAAACGGATCAATTGTTGCCTGTAGAAGTCTCCCGTGATGGTCCCACAAGCATTCGGTGGGCTTCAGCTGCATTTTTCTTCCAATTGAAACAGAAAGTCAACACTTCCTGCAAATGGTGCTTATTTAGGACGAAATTCGACATTTTCACCGCAGTAAAACTTAGACTTGATGCGCAAAACTCCAAGGTCTGTACACGATATTTGGTTAAGAGATGTTGATACTTCGCGATACAGCAAAAATCAGCTGTTGCCGTCAACCATTTATAGCACCTAGAGTTATTTTTTGAAAACGGACCGAACTAAGTTGTACACCTAATATATTAGGTGTACAAATAAGTTTTAGGATAGTTTTCAAAAAATTCAAGATTTATTAAAAAATAAGTAAAACACAGTTATTCATCGAAGTAATCTCCATCGCACTGAATGACCTTCAGCCATCTCTCAGGTAACTCGCGGATGCCTTTCGCAAAGAAACTTTCGTCTTGCGAGGTGAGAAATTTAGCGACCCATTTTTCCACTTCTTCAAATGTTTTGAATCGCACGTCAGACAAATCGTTCTGCATTTTCCGGAATAAATGATAATCGGATGGGGCTAAGTCTGGTGAATACGCCGGGTGTGGTACAGCTTCCCATCCAAGCGCTAGTGACGTATCCTTGACCGGTTTACCCACATGAGGCTGCGCGTTGTCATGGAGCAGTTTTACTGGACGTTTTCCTTTACCAGAAAATGGACGTTTCTTCTCAATTTCTTGATTCACTTGCATCACTTGATGACAGTAGCGATCGGTAGTAACTGACCAGGTTTGAGAAGTTCATAATACAGTACGCTTTTCATATCCCACCATATGCACAGCATGGCTTTGTTACAATGAACATTGCGCTTTGGCGTGGATGTTGTCTGCTCGCCGGGGTCAACCCAATGGTATTTGCGTTTCGGATTATCAAAATAAATCCACTTTTCATCGCCGGTCACAATTTTCCACAAGAAAGACTTTCTATGTTGCTTGTTGTAAAGACTCACACAAATGTTAAGACGGCTGTTTTTATTTTCTTGAGTCAGAAAGTGTGGTACCCACTTTGTTCCTTTTCGAATTTTACCCATTGCTTTTAAACGATAAGAAACAGTTTGTTGAGTTACTCCAAGCTGTTCCGAAAGTTGTTTCTCCGTCTGACAAGAGTTTTCATCCAGCAACGCTTGCAGTTCCTGATCGTCCACCTTTACAGGAGGCCCCGTGCGTTCACGGTCACTAACGTCGAAATCACCTTCTTTGAATCGCTTATACCAATACTCACATGTACTTTTAGATCCAATGTTGTCTCCAAGAACAGAACATATCGATTCACACGCTTTCCTAACACTTTTTCCTTGATGGAATTCATAGCGAATGCAGTGTCTAATAAATAGCTTATCGGTCTGCATGTTTAATTTACAGAATTTATAGGTTATGTTTATGACTCCTTTACGTTTCGATACTACATATCAAGCGCCATCTATGATAAGTGAGCGGGACCTTTGAATTAATTTAGAATAGCTGTTATGATACAAAAGCGAAGTGTCCTAAAACTTATTTGTACACCTAATATTTTCTAACAGCTTCATATTCATCCTAAATAGATGTGTAATTAATTTTATAAGTGAATTCCGTTTTCATACCAAAAAAAATTGTTAAATTCGCTCATGATTTTATACCCGTTACTGTGGCCGAACCCCTTAAAACAATTTTCGTACTTTTCAAATAAATAATACGTTTTATTAACGAATGAATTTGTCATGTCTTTTTGAGACACCCTTTATATGAATACTAATATAGTATATAACAATGTAATCTCATTACCTGTAATAGGGCGACGGAAGGGGGGGGGGGAGGTAAATTAAAAACTTGTATGGACAACGTGAGAGGTACTCGTTGACTCGTTTCTTCGCCGATGCGTTTATTGCAGAAGTGCCGCGAATGCATAGCGGTCGGTCGATACCGATCTCGCCAAGTTAACGAAATAATTTATGAGCCACCAAACAGCGATTTAAATTTCGGATGAAAAAAGACAAAAAACAGTTTCGTCAACGGTGGTGAAAAAGTATTTCGAAAACGCTCTATCGAAATACGAAAAAAACGAAATAGAAAAGAAAAACGGCATTGGAAATGGTGAAGCGAGGAAAGAATTTCAACGATAGCCTTATACCCTTAACTACGCTACAGGCGATTTTCGGTTACGCTGTTTTTCAATATCCAAGTGGTCGACCACGATTATTGTTCAGTGTTGCGTACGCGATACTCGTTACGTTAGTTTCATGGTGCTCATTCATTTTGATAATCGACCATTCGTTCAAAAGTGCGTGGTACAAAACGGAGGATAAAATGATATACACCATAGTTTGTGTTAATTTTGTCATAGCTGTGTTGACACAATTTTGCCACTGGTATTATTATAAAGTAAGTACCAACGTTGTATGTTTAGAAATTATCGTTTTATCGTAAATTTGTTGTTACTGGAAAATTTAATATTTAGTTGAAGGTGAATGTGGCAAATGAATTGATTTTTTTTTTAATACGCAGAAATCGCAATGATCGTTATATAAATAATTGTAAAAAATAATAATCGAGTCAACAATTGCAATTCATACGAGTAGCAAAGTATTCATATACGCGTTTTTGTGTGCCCGCGTAAGAAATTTCAAGATATCGTAAGAAGGATGACAAAGGTGGACGAAACCCTTTGCACGCTCGGAGCAATATTCGACTACGAACAGAATAAGAAACAAGGAATGATATTAATCGTTTTCTGGCTAACGATGGTCACCTTTGAAAATTGTATCGACTCGTTGTGGTTTTGGGAGAAAGTACCAATCGGCGAGATAATTATCATTGTATGTACCATTCATCATCCGATACACATCAACACCATGGTATCTTTATATTATTCTCTAATTATCGGGTAAGTCGGTAAATCATTGACGAAAATTATTATTACCTGATGCATTCCCCGTCCCCATTGGCGTAGCCAGGAGCTGGCAAGGGAAGGCACGCCACCCTCCTAAAAAACCCGGTGCCTCCGACGAAAAAAAATCGATCTAAAATAATTGAATTCAAATAATCAATTCATTGTATTCAAGTTTCACCCAAAAAAGCATAAAGCAATAATTTATTAAAATTTGAACTATTTCCTTACTAGACATTTCGTAATTTGTATAAAAAAAAGCAAATTTCACAAATAAGTTAACTGTAGGTAAAAGCAATACGTTAGATTTGCCGGCCGATACACAACCGGAAGAATACTGGACGATCAACATTTATAATATAATTTTAAATCTAAAACGCCGGTTCGAGAATCTGCCGTTAGCTCAGGGAGTTGACCAATTTTTTAAGATAGTCCTATCGCTTCGCACTAGTCATACCACTGATCATACTTAAGACTTGTGCAATTTATATTTGTAACATATGCAAAAAGAATTGTAATAACTAAATTTTCCATGTGTAAACTGTTTAATATTAATGTTCACATTTAATTAGAAAAATAGTTATTCCAACGATTCGCGCAGTATTTCTAGGTTTGATATTTGGAAATACTGCTTCTATCTCCGTCTCTTTTTTACTCACCCAGGCGAGTTCAACCTCCATGCTTTTCAACGTCGATCTGTCAAAACAATGTCAGGTGCGAGAAATATAAAGCATTGTATTCGGGCCACGACTGGTAAAAAGCGTGGAAAATTTGTGTCGGCCAAATATGACGGTTAAACATGAAATATGTGTGGAAATTCGAATGAGTGAGATGAGGTTAGGACTACAGTCAGCTGTTGCCTTGCTGTCATGTCTCTTTATCGTAGCAAGTGGTAATAAATCCAATACCGGAAGATCAAATTAAACTCGATATTACATAAAAATTAGGTTAATAAGCGTAATTTTTTCTGAGCGCACTGGTTTACTACAAGTGTTAAGTATGTAAATCTGATTATTTTTAAGAGTCTGACGCATTCCCACTATTATATACACTTATGTACCGACCGGAAATTGGGTTTTTGTATGTCGTCTCGGAATTCCTTCACAAAAATACGCAATTTTAATATTTCTTTACTCTGTAATTAAGTCGATAAACGACCCTGAAATTTTACAAAGACGATTATGAATAGATATAGTGATGCTCAAAAAAGAAAAAAAAAATTATGAAATTCCTATGGATTTTCTGCGATAGGACTACCTTCGATTGGATATTTAAAGTTTGACCTACGATTTACACAAAGAAAATGTTGACTCGCCATTAGTCTGCTATGCTGGGTCCATATAACACGCTCACATTTTTTGCAATTTGTGCAAAATATGTTTTTCGTTTTTTTTTTGGACATGGGAAAACCGTGTTAAGTAAATTCTGTTTGAAAAAAAAAAATGATTGTCAACATAACCAGTTTTTTTTCAGGCCGACCTTCTCATACCCCCCCTCCCCCCAGAATAAATTGCTGGCTACGTCAATCACCCACCCCCCCTTTGAAGAATTTAATTGGACGCGATTGATTATGCTAAAAAATATGGATATCGTCTGTATTAAGGGGTCTTCTCACTTTAGACGCTAAAAGAAAGATTATTTTCATTTTTTTATAGGTTTATATTATAGATATAGATATAAAAGTTGTTACACTTAATTAATACACTTTCGAAATACATTAAATTTTATTTATTTATTCAAGTCACTATTTATCGACGAAAATGGTAATAAAAAAAATGGTAGGTCTGCGTTGTTGATAAAATCTCGGAGATGGATCATCCGAAACAAAAAAATCAAACGGTTTTACATTCAGTACGTTAATGGCTAAAGCGCATATCATACGATTTTTTGTGTCTGCAAAAATCACAAAATGGCGGACATTTTTCGAAAAAAACAAGAAAAACGTGTTTTTTCACCGTTTATGGAAATAAAAGTAAATATCAAAATTTTCAAATATCCTTTATACGCGCTATAGCTACAGTGGTAAAGAATATGTAGTTAAAATTTCATAAGGATTGGTTCAATAGTTTCGACGATTTTATCAACAAGCCGTCGAAAAACGTTGTTTCGAGAAAAACGCGTTAAAAGTTTGTTTGGGTTACACGGATACATAAAAACAAATTTTTAATGTATTTCCAAAGTGTATCTATTAAATGTAACAACTTTTATATCAATATCTATAATATAAACCTATCCAAAAAAATCATGAAAATAGCCGTTTTTTAGCATCTAAAGTGAGAAGACCCCTTAATCGTATTCATTTTATTCTCCCATCAGTCAGATTGGAAGCAGATTTTGCAAGGCGAACAAATTAATTGAGGATCTATGGAGAGTAAATAAAGGACTATTGATGGACGATAAACGCCTGTGGTTAGTTGGAAATAAAGTTTCCGGCATTTCGTCCGAAGCGCCTAATATTCGAGCTTGGAAAATTTACGAAGATCCGACACGGTTACTGGAGATTATTAGGTGACCGAGACGCTGACATTTTAATGGATAATAATTCTCCTTAGAGAGCGTGTGATATTTGCATTGCAATGAATTTTTTAAACGTGTATAAATCAACAGGGTTCTAGCAATTTTCATTATTTCAAGGCACATACATCTCGAATTGACGCTAACGGCTACAGATTTGGAAACCGTTTACAGTGTTATAATTTTGCTAGAGTCGGCCGCGTTTTTCGTTATGTTTACGGGATTATTTTACGTGCTTTATTTTATGGTTGTCGTCGTGACGCCGGAGAAACGATTATTGCGAATAATCGTTGTCGTCGCAGTCGCCGCTACGTACATTCCAGTATTTGTCTTTATCAATCATATGTGCGAGAAAACAACAGCCGAAGTAATTGTCACTTCTATTTCAATCTTCGACATGCTTGCTTTTCGCCATTCAAATTGTATTATTTATCGGTGAACTTTTGTTTCATTTCATTTTGCGCTGAGAGGCTGAACGGACGGGCATTCTCATTAGTCGCATTGAAAGGGAGAAACAAGATGCCAACTTGAACGACGAAATCAAACAATTTACTCTACAATTGATGACCAATCGTTTGTCGTTTTCTCCCGTTGGCTTCTTTACTCTCGGCTATGATTTTCTTCGAGGGGTAAGCTTCAGCTTTTCTTTTTACTACGTACCAAATACATTCAAACGTATTAGAAAACTTGTGTTATTTACTTTCTTTTGCGGGATTTCGTCGTCAAAGCTTGTCAAAGTTCAAAGCAGTATCGGCGTAACTAAACGCTGCTGCGTTTTTTTCGATAAATTGTTTAAGTCGTACAACGACCACGTGTTCGCTCTTGCTGATTATACATTTTTATGTCAATATATATATATATATACCGGGTGTACCATTTTAATCTTACACCTGATTTATCTCGAAAAATACTGCCCCGATCAAGTATTGAGTATATTTAAACTTTTAGGGTTCGAAGGAGACGATAAAAAAATCCTTTTTTGTCCGAAATTCCAAATGGCGACGTTAAGATAGCCGGTATGTTTGGAAAAAAAGGGGATCTCGATTTTTTTGCATCAAAACATTTGTTGGGCCAAAATTAACAACTTCTGTAGGGAATCCGTTTTATAAGGTTTATCATTTTTAGGTTGGAATAATTTTTTTTTACTATTTTAGCTCTTTCCAGAATGTGAATAGAGTCTTTAATATCCCTAGTGTAAGTGGGCGTGTTTATAAGTATTTTGCGTTTGTTTGATAGTGGAAGTGATGAGCTAGAGAGACCTAATCCTTGTTTCGGTTATCGAACAAACCCAAACAAACCCAAACAAACTCAGGCGCACTTACACTAGGGATGTTGAAGACTTTACTTTCTCGTGGTACATTCTGGATAGCGCTAAAATAGTAAAAAAATGGTATACTAACTAAAAAATTATGAATGTTATGAAAAAACTTTTCTTAGAAAAGGGTCCGTACGCAAATTGCGTAACGCAATTGGGGGGTCGGCTAGGCGTTACGGTCTACGTACGTAGCCCCCCCCCCCCCACCCCCGACGTCAAGAGGTCAAGGTTTGCGTTGCGTCACGATTTTAAAACTGCCAGGAATAGCAAAATTTCTGCATGTTCAAGTTTTTAATTTAAACCTCGCGTGCAATTTTCACCGTGGACAGCTCACAGCTTGCCATACGCAAGGTCAGTTAAGGGGGGAAGTCACTGTGCAAGAACTTGCACAGTAGCTTTCCCACATCCTCCAAGCAAAATTTGAACGTATTTTTCAAAAATAATTCTTGAAAGTACATGTATTGAAAAATATGTTGGCAACATTTTTATTCGCAAATCCGAAAATTGACGGAGTTATAGTCACTTTGGTGAGAACGGGTAGCGCGACTGGTTAGTGCCCTCAGTCCCTACAGGTGCGGCATCATTTACAATATATAAAGTACAGGCTCTTATTATTTTGTGAACTATCGTCAAAATGAAGAACCGTCATATCGCCCGCGACTAGATACTTCAATGTAAGTACCAATATTCTAGAACAAAAAACATAACTTTATATCAAGAAACACGGAAGGAAAACTTTGAACGCGTTTTTCTCGAAACTAGTTTTTTTGACCTTATTCGAGCGAATACTTAAAAACTTATCAACCGATTTTTAATAAAAAAAAAAACATTTCTTTAATCTCAGTGACTAAGGTTGTACGTATGCGCGTTTTGAAAATTTGACAGTTACTATTTTTAAAGGTTGCTGGAATACGAAAAAAGGGCGTTGAAATTTTTTTTAAATGTCCAGACTGTCGACATTTTGTAAAAAAACCGAAATAAAAAAACGGCTACGCATAACAATAGCTACATTTGTATAGATATCGATAAATTGTTGATTTTTAACTTACAGATAACCTTTCATAAACCCAGTAAACCAGCCATGTAACGGCAGTATAACGTGGAAGTTACAATTAATATCAGAATGTTACACTTGTGTAGTATAACTGTTATGTAATATGGAAATAACACTGCAATGTTTCACTCGATACCTGTATGTCATATACATATAACATACCATTGTAACATCATGGTTACATTATCAAAATGTATAACAGTCTCATAACATGTGTGTAACAATGTGAGTATAACATTGGTAATATTCAGATTATGGGAACGTTGTGAATGGGTATAATATTGCAGTTACATAACCAACATATTATAACTGTTACATATTAGGTTGATAACAATGTGAATGTAACATTGGTAATATTCAGGTAATGTATATGTTATGAACTGTTGCAATATTGCAGTTGCATAACCAGTACTTGCAACAGTCACATATTAGGTGTACAAATAAGTTTTAGGACAGTTTTCAAAAAATTCAAGATTTATTAAAAAAGTAGTAAAACACAGTTATTCATCGAAGTAATCTCCATCGCACTGAATGACCTTCAGCCATCTCTCAGGTAACTCGCGGATGCCTTTCGCAAAGAAACTTTCGTCTTGCGAGGTGAGAAATTTAGCGACCCATTTTTCCACTTCTTCAAATGTTTTGAATCGCACGTCAGACAAATCGTTCTGCATTTTCCGGAATAAATGATAATCGGATGGGGCTAAGTCTGGTGAATACGCCGGGGGTGGTACAGCTTCCCATCCAAGCGCTAGTAACGTATCCTTGACCGGTTTACCCACATGAGGCCGCGCGTTGTCATGGAGCAGTTTTACTAGACGTTTTCCTTTACCAGAAAATGGACGTTTCTTCTCAATTTCTTGATTCACTTGCATCAATTGATGACAATAGCGATCGGTAGTAACTGTTTGACCAGGTTTGAGAAGTTCATAATACAGTACGCTTTTCATATCCCACCATATGCACAGCATGACTTTGTTACAATGAACATTGCGCTTTGGCGTGGATGTTGTCGGCTCGCCGGGGTCAACCCAATGATATTTGCGTTTCGGATTATCAAAATAAATCCACTTTTCATCGCCGGTCACAATTTTCCACAAGAAAGACTTTCTATGTTGCTTGTTGTAAAGACTCACACAAATGTTAAGACGGCTGTTTTTATTTTCTTGAGTCAGAAAGTGTGGTACCCACTTTGTTCCTTTTTCGAATCTTACCCATTGCTTTTAAACGATAAGAAACAGTTTGTTGAGTTACTCCAAGCTGTTCCGAAAGTTGTTTCTCTGTCTGACAAGAGTTTTCATCCAGCAACGCCTGCAGTTCCTGATCGTCCACCTTTACAGGAGGCCCCGTGCGTTCACGGTCACTAACGTCGAAATCACCTTCTTTGAATCGCTTATACCAATACTCACATGTACTTTTAGATACAATGTTGTCTCCAAGAACAGAACATATCGATTCACACGCTTTCATAACACTTTTTCCTTGATGGAATTCATAGCGAATGCAGTGTCTAATAAATAGCTTATCGGTCTGCATGTTTAATTTACAGAATTTATAGGTTATGTTTATGACTCCTTTACGTTTCGATACTACATATCAAGCGCCATCTATGATAAGTGAGCGGGACCTTTGAATTAATTTAGAATAGCTGCTATGATACAAAATCGAAGTGTCCTAAAACTTATTTGTACACCTAATAACATTGTTACAACCATGTGAGTATAACAATGGTAATACGCACATAATGTGAATGTTCTAAAACGGCTAAATGTTGCAGTTACATAGCTTTCATATCGTAACCGTCACATATTATACCTGTAACGATGTGAATATAACATTAATAATATTCAGGTTATGTAAATGTTATGAAATGTTGCAATATTGCAGTTGTATAATCAGTACTTGCAACAGTCACATAACATTGTTACAACCATGGTAATACGTACATAATGTGAATGTTCTAAAACAATATAATACTGCTGTTACATAACTAGCATGTTGTAACTGTTACATATTATGCTTATAACGATGTGAATATAAAATTGGTAATATTCAGGTAATGTATAGGTTATAAAATGTTGCAATATTGAAGTTGTATAACCAGTACTTGCAACAGCCACCTAACATTGTTACAACCATGTGAGTATAACAATGGTAATACGTACATAATGTGAATGTTCTAGAGTGGCAAAATGTTGTAGTCACATAGCCAACATATTGTAACCGTTACATATTATACCTGTAACGATGTAATTTTAACGTTAATAATATTCAAGTTATGCAAATGATATGAAACGTTGCCGATTTTGTACGATTAAGGGCGGGTTTTTCCAACTTCTCGGTAAGCCTCTACCTGCCAGTTATCCTATGCTTGATAATGTACGTTAACATTAATATTAACTTAGGCCGAAAAAAAGAAAAATTTTACGATGTTTTTTTTTTCAGCTCCATTATTGTATATAGCTATAAAACTTATTCTTTTGCAACATTGTTTCAACCTTCTAAAATACGAAAAAATATATTTTATTTTGACTCATTGAATATTTTTTTAGAAGACGCCAAAGTTGCGTCTTTGAAAATAATACCTGGTCCCATGGTCGACAGTTAATCTCAGGATTGGCAAGTCTGAGACAAAAAAACAAAAAGCATTTGATAGAGAAAGGTTTCGTACACAACAATTTACCACAGTTAATACAAAATCGATGAAAACAAAAAAAAAATGGCGGATGTTTGAACCAAATTTGTGGAACGATGCGGTGTTGCCATATGTCTTCTTATTAGACGGGACAAATATTTTTTACGGAAAATTATTTCGTCTAAATTTCAATGCAAACCCTGCAGTGTTAAAAGTTGCAACTTTAAAACCCATTATCTCCCAATCTAAATAGTCGACTGTTCTGAAATTTCACTCAAACATGCATAATGATATGAACAATGCCTTGTTAAAACTTGAACAAAATCTATAGAAACCAAGATTGCGCGCTCGTACTACCTTAAAGACAAAAGAAAGTTGAGTTCTACTACGTTGAACGTAATGTATGCGTATGTCACATCACCTTAGCTCTGTTTCTAGATAAAACAATTGATACATGGATTATATTTTTCGTTACATTTTTAGTAATTAGTAGATTAGTTCGATTAGTGCGATTATATCGTATAGTATCTAGTCGACCGGCAAAGTAAAAAACGATGAAGTTCATCATAATCATTATAAAATAAAGAACTTTACTTTTCCATATATATATTATGTTGACTATTAATCATTTTTTATCCATTAAGAGACGCCATGGAAATATTAAAAATTACATTATGGCTTAATTATACTTTGAAATTTAGCAATATATTTCATCAAAAAAACTTCAAAGGTATTCATGAAGCAATAAAATGTATAAGGTCGAATATAATCAATAACTAATCACATTTTTACAGTAATTACGAATATAGCTTGGTGGAAAATTATAATTGAACCATAATGTCATTATTTGTAAGATCAACATACATAACATAACATAACAATTGAGAACACTGTAATGTTGCATTTATACCAAATGTATTATAATTCGTGTTTCCACAATATTAGTTATCTCAGCTCTCACATAACCCTTCGTGTTAATACAACATTAAAATTACTTTAACTGTTACGTAAACATATATGTGAATGTAACAAAACATTTACATAAACTGTTATCTAACCATTGATGTACTTGTAATATAACATTCATATCAACCATTAAATAACTGTTCAAGTTAATGTAATATTGCATATATCAGCTGATAGGTAACAGCTAGGTTCATTGTTATATTACGTTTGAAATTGCGGTTACGTAATTGTTGTGCTACTTAATATATTACAGTTACATTACACGATGAACCAGTAACGTAACTGAAGTATAACGGTTACATAAGATGGTACATAACCAGTAATACTTATGAGTAGGAAATAAGAACTTACACGTAAGTTGCATGTAATATTCGGGTAATATAACTTGTTACTTTCGTTAACGTTACCGTTACATTTCCGTTACATAGCAGTTGCATTGTACAACAAACAAGTAACATAACAAAAATGTAACGGTTACATAAAATATTACATAACGAGTAATACTCATAAGTGGGAAATAGCAACTTACATGTAAGTTGCAAGTACTATCCGATTAACATTACATGTTATTTTCAGTTACTTTGCCGTTACATTGCCGGTACAGAACTGTGTTTACTGGGAAGATATCGATGGCACAATGAAGAGAATTTTTTGTTTCGTCGTCAATTCAAGGCATATATGTCGGTCAATTTTCAAGATTTTGTCATAAAAATTGGCATAAAACTAGATGGATATATACTCCATAAAATGAGTATGAAACCGATCCGTTTACAATTAGTTATGTCTATGAAAAAAAAATCGCAATTATTGACGACAAAGCACCTGTTGCGTAACGGAATAGGGGGGGGGGGGTTCTGGCCAAGCGTTATGGTCCCGTTACGTGGGGGGAGGGGGGGGGGGGTAAAAATTGGAAAATGTTGTTAATTTTGGCCTCATAAGTGTTTTGGTGAAAAAAAGTTCATGTTCCCTTTTTTTCTAACATGTCAGCCATCTAAATCTCGCCATTTTGAATTTTCTGCCAAAATGGATTTTTTTAACGCCCCCCCCCCCTTTGAACCTTAAAAGTTTGACTATAGTCAATACTTGATAGGAGCAGTATTTTTCGAGATAAATCAGGTGTAAGATTAAAATGGGACACCCGGTTTGCGCGCGTATGTGTGTCTGTGTGTTACCGGCAACGTGTATAATGCAGGCGTTCTATAGAATATCAGGATTCGTCAAGGCTATGTATAAAATATTTTATCTATCGCTAACCATTACATATGTAATAGTTAGCAATAGATAACAGCAGATGCTGTAACCTAGGTGGTGTATGCAATACCTAGGTATTATATTGACTGCCATTGGGAGATCAGGTAAAGTATAAAAAGATGGACAAATAAAACATCTTTTGATTGCTCAAAATCATCAATTCAATAAATCGTTTGAATAGAATGGTATTTATTTGTTCTCACATGTTGAACTATTGTGACATCTGTTTGTGTTATACTCGCGCGCCCTCTCGCCAGCCGCATCTATTGAGGGAAGTTTTTGCCTTGTTTAGCCAAAAAACGTTCGATTTTTCAACAATTTTTTATGCGAAAAGTATTAAACATAGAATGTTGATATTTGGTATGTTGACTAAGCGATCTTTATTGAACATCAAAATATTTTTTTCAAGTTTGACAAAACATGGCGGTCGGAGTGGGAGGAGCCATGTATGTCGGTGCGCGGGCAATGACATTCTTCCCTTGCGGAAGTCCTAAGTCCCGGACAGGTGGTCTGAAGCAAAAAATCAAACATATTTTCACTTTGTACAATGATGTGTATAAATCGAACTAGAATCAAGAAGAAAAAACGAAAAATAAAAAAATTTTGAGCTATCGAAGGGGAAGTTTAGGTTGTTACCAAAATGTTTGCAGTTTTTTGTTCATAAAATAAAAACGTTGAATATTTTTGGATAATTCTAGTTCGACTAATGAAGATGTTTGTTGTATACGCGCCTGCCAAATTTCGTAACGATTGCTCATTTAGGGCGCGTGGGAGCACTTCCGCAAGCGAAGAATATCATCGCTGGCGCACCGACATACGTGGGTCCTCCCACTCCCACTACCACGTTTTGTCAAACTTTAAAAAATATAATCATGTTCAATTTAGACCGCTTGGTAAACATACCAAATTTCAACATCCTATATACAATATTTTTCGCATAAAAAATTGGTGAAAAATCGAACATTTTTCGGCCCAAAGGCAGAAACTCCCCTTAAGGGGTGAGATGCAGTCAGAGGCGTGAAAAAATGAGCATTTTCAATAATTTTCTTTTATAGTAATTGAGTTTGTTTTACAAAAGTGGTTACACAGACTTTTTATGTTATATTTCAACTTGACTTGTACAAATTTTCAAAGAAAAATATTGATTATTTATAAAAATATTGTCATCTTTGTTGAAAATTTTATGATGGTCACCGCGAAGCACTACATGCCGAAGGGGGGCCCTTCGGCATGTAGTGCTTCGCGGTGACCATCATAAAATTTTACTGGATTATCTGAAATCCAACCAAAAAGAATCAAAAACGCGTTTGAAGTTTTTCGATGTGGTTACGGTATTATATGTTCGTAAAATTTTGAGCACAATGGATGAAGCTAAACTTTTTAATGTATTTTGATCCGCTGAATGCGAATATCATAATTTTCGCCGAAAAGTCGAGCATTCAATTGTTTATAGCCAATTGTTAAAACAATTTTTCAAAAAATGAGTTTTTCGGGATGAATTATTTTTTTATATATTTTGGGCAATTTTAAAACGAAAGTATTCTTTATAAAATTTTGCTAAAGTTCATAGTTTTGGAGTAATACATTTTTGAAATTTTTTGAAAATTGCAAGTTTTCCAATTTTACACTTGATTTATGTATAGAAATACTAATTAAAAAATTACTTACATCGAATCATCAATTCCTGTCCCATACAATAGGGCTTCTGCCGATGTGGAAGCTTCCAAAATATCTATTTGATGTTGTGTTCCAAGCATTCTGCCTTCCCGGGTATTATCATTTGCGTGTTTGTCAGCCGCTACCTGCCATGGGGACCCGACGCCCCTTTACTAATTGTGGAATATCCCGGAAACTATTCATGGGATTGACTTGAAGTTTTCAGGGAATATTTGCGAAACATCATACTTCAAGAATCTGTAAAAAAAATCGATTTTTTCAAAATTCTGACTGCATCTCACCTCTTAAACCGAGGGTCTCAAACTTTTGTTAATAATGCACGCTTTCTGGGAGAAAAAGATGGATGCGACCCCCTATCACATCTTTATTGATATTAGGGTAAAAATGACCCCCCACCCCGTATATCGCGATGCCCCCCACTCAACGGCTGTAAATTTGGTACTCTATAGAATGCCTAGGTAAAGTATGTATTAAATAATATTTTATATATTGCCTGAACGTTTTAGGTTCAGGCAATTATACGGATTATACAGATTGCCTGTAACATATATATGTATATAACTTTTCATATATATACATATGTGTGTTTGTGTGTGTGTATCTTTTCTGTTGCAGTTTCTCGGAAGCGTCGTGACATACTTGGTGATTCTCATACAAATGGGCTCTGATACGTAATCACACCTACGATGAAAATTATATTTTCATAGTTCAATTTCTTCGAGAAATAATTCACTACCCTAGAAATACACTCATAATTTTCGCTTCTGAGGTTATGCACACTGGGCCTGTGAGACCCGGGTAACTTACAAAAAGTAGTTTCCTTAAAATTTCGTGCATTCAGATGATTTTCAAAAACGAAAGAGCAAACTGTTAGAAAAGCACCTGTGAAGAGAAAATCTATGTTCGCTTCCTATTACGTCTGAGAAAGCTGTTCGAGCACATCAAAATGTTTTGCGAAGGAGGAAAAACAAGAGTTTTGCGTTTTTTGGTCGGGTCTGTGAGACCGAAGAGTGTACTCCTAGGGATAATATTGTATCCAATTGTCACATATAGGACGACGTGGAGACATCAATTTTGATGGTCCTCATAGCATGTATGGAACTTTGGTTTGCAATTAATGTGGAAAAGAAGGCCGCATTGAATTTCGTTAATTGATATTAATACGTTTTTGGTAATCATACAGAATGGATGTAGGCCACACTGACCTTGCATTATGTTATTCTTTAGATGATTCCTAACAACTTTGCGCCTACATACGAAGGGGCGGAAACAACGCCTTCGTTACTTTTTCAGTGATAGAAGAATTATACGCAATCTATAATACTTCCAACACCTCCATCTTTATCTTTGTTCCTTTATTTCTCTTTGTTTTGGCGAAAATTAATTTTGGCGTGAAGATATATATAGCTTCATGTCGTCACGAATAACTCCATCCAACTGTAAATTTTGTACGAAATGTTGGTTTCCAAAATAAACAAAGGAAGAAAGTAAAAGGAAGCACACTAAGGAAGATGGAAACACGGTACTGTCAATCATCTATGCAATTTTGTACATCCTATCAGATACTCACATTCGGAACATCGAGCGTTCATAGCGTGACGTGCGTTGTGGCATCCCGAAATGTGGACACAGGGCAAAATATTACAATTCCTATTTGCCTGAATTTTTGTTTAAACGGAGATTTTTGTATTCACAACGCCGTGCGTTTTGCAAAAAAATTGGAATGTTGGATGCTATTGCCATTGAGGATGAACTCATTGTTGAATAAAACGACTACTCAACAAAGCAACGTTGATTTTTTCTGTGTATATGTTTATTTCTGTTTGTTTGGGTTTGGGGAATTTGCACGTGTGCCATCATGTTGATACCACATGGTTTGTCGTGTAAGTAAAGGCAACTCTTCGAGCAAAAGATCTAATGTATTTTTGATAAAATTACATGTACACAAGTAAATGACGTACATAATAACGTACGCATTGATATTGATGGTCGTCATTTCGAACACTTACTACAAACGTAGTAATTTTATTTACTATCGAATCTGTAAGTATTATCCCCTTCCTGTACTTTCTATGACCTTCAATGACCTTATGTCATAGGTCGTTGAACTTGTTTTAAGCTCTTCTTTCATGATACAGAAAAAAAACATACCGATCCATTTAAAAAAATGGAGTTGACCTTCAAATGTCCGAAGTACCTCCACCTGCAAAAAACCTATTATCGCTATCGGATGGCCCCTTTCATATGTGCAATTTCATTACAGCAAATATTTCTGTGAACCTTATAGTTTCGAAGATATCCAAGGTGCTAATAGTTATTGATCCACCCTGTATATATCTATTCAGGGTGTCATGTTATGAATGGATAATCCTGCAACTTTCGATAGGTCAGATCATGTCCTACTATATGCTGGAATTTCAGTTTCGCAAAAGTCCCACAGTTTTCGAGATTTTCGGATTTATGTTATTTTTTTAAGAAAAATCATCTGCTTTTGGTTTTTTGCATGCCATTTCTACAAATGATATGATTCGGCAATAACTAAGCCATTTTTTTAGGTCTTTGGCACGATATGCGTTGTACATTTTTTCACACCGTAGACTATCAAAGTCAGAAGTTCAAATCGGTTCGTATGAAAATTCTGCATAAGATTTATTTTTCATAAAGTTTCCTTAACATTTAAGGTTAAAAAGAAAACTTTTTTAGATAAAATAAATAAACAAGAGTATTTCAAACCGGGGCAAAAAAGTTTCATTTGTAGAAATGGCGTTCGAAAAACCAAAAGCAGATGATTTTTATCTCGAAAACCGTGGTACTTTTACTAATACTTCGTAACACCCATTTACCCTTCGTTACCTTTTACTAACGCGCACCTGCGTCTTATAGCAGTGTAGGACGTGCGACCGCCTAGGATTGAACTGAACTTCCAGCATCTAGTAGGACATGATCTGACCTAAGGATAGTTGCAGGACTATCCATTTATAACAGGACACCCTGTATATACAGGATGTCTCAGAACTGAATGCGTTCCTTGAAATGGGGGCTGGGCGGTGAAATTCTGAGTCGATTGATATGAGCATGTGCGGGTCCCGGATCAACCCCTGAATTATTTTTAATTTTTAAAGGTGGGTTAGCCAGATGGGCCCGATGAGTCAGCGTACGTCAGTGAGTGATACGCGGCTGTAGTGGTACATTAATCAACACCCTACATGCATGTACGCATTTTTTTGTTGTTGCATGTATGTATGTATTTTTACATGTATGCATGTATGATGCATATATGTATGTATGCACGTATGCATGTATGATGCATATATGTATGTATGCACGTATGCATGTATGATGCATATATGTATGGATACACGTATGCATATATGATGCATATATGTATGTATGTGTGCGTGCATGTATGTATATATAATTGTTTTAACGCAGTAACTATATAAAAAGTACGCCTTACCTCGGATGACCTTGAACTTGAAATATGTTGTAGAGCAGATTATCTCAAACAAGTATGTGTGTGCGTGTGTTGTTCGGGATGACCTCCTCTACAACATGTTGTGGGGTCATAAAAGTGCAATGGTCATTAAGATGTTGCAAAAGGTCATGTATTTCGATCACGGTACAATAAACAACAGGATATCGGGTTAGGCGTTCGACCACCCCGTGTCAGACCTCCGCTAGACTCCTGTTTATATTTCTTCCCTTGGCGACTTGTATCTCTCCTTGGTAACCTGGTAACTTGGTAGCTCTGTAGCCCTTAGCAACCCTTCGGTATATTGTTTTCCCACACTCGGCCATTCTGATTTGGCGTCGTCCTCGATGCCTATAATATTTTCGTATCTTCGGAGTTCCAATTGTCGCTGTCAGACTCTGTGTCGCTGCTTTCGTCGTTCTGCGATGGCAGATCGATTTCGGGGTCCCAGCCTCGATGTTGAGGCCATGATTTGATGTAGTCGGCTGCTGTGCTCGTTGTTTTTGGGCCGTTGTGTTCGCCGATCTTTTCCACGATGTATCGGTTACTTCGGAGTACTCTCGTAATGCGATTCGGTCCTACGAACTTAGGGCATACTTTCAGTTCTGGTCCTAGTTGTGTTCGTTGAATCGCCACTATATCGCCTCTTTTGTGGTTTTTGGCTCGTGTACGTCGTCGGTTGTATATTTTTTGGTTTTCTGTTTGGATTTTCGCAATGTTTTCTTTCGCCTTTTCTCGGAGCTCTGATCGTTCTTTTTGAAATATTTTTCTGCATTCCCGCCATATTAAATCTCGCAGTTCCAGATCATCATTGAGTCGCATTTTTCGGCCGACCAATAGCTCAAATTGGATTGTCCCGATACTGCGGTTGTAGGAAGAGTTCATAAATTGTTGTACTTTGCCAACGTGTATATACCATTCTTTTGCCTCTGGGAGCGCTAATTTCGTCAGCATGGCAATTATTACACGGTTCATTCTTTCGACTTGTCCGTTTCCTCGTGGTATCCCAGTTGTGATAAGGGTTTGTTTTGTACCTTCGTGCCTGCAGTATTCATTGAATGGTTATGCTGTAAATGCGGTGGATTCCCGAAAATCAATGCTTGTTTGGAGCTTCCTCCCTGGTCGTTGACTTGGTGGGGTAAAGCCATACAAATTTGCTGAAACTATCGACTACTACGAATATGTGTGCATAGTTCTTTTTCGTTGAGGGGATTGGTCCCAAATGGTCTACGTGATATGTCTCGAGAGGTTTACCGTCCTTGTCCAGTGGTTGTAACCATCCGTCAGCTTTCCCCTGTTTTCTTTCAGCTAAAAGGCAGTGTATGCAATTATCGATCGTTTGGCGTATTTTCGTTCGCATCTGTGGAAACCAGTATTCCTGTTTCATCATTTTTTCCATTTTTCACCAGCCGAAGTGTCCTCGTTCGTGTGTTCGGATGACGATTTCTTGCTGCATCCGGTTCGGTGTCACAGGCAAGGGATTTCCCCTATTTTCCTTACATAGCACACCATTTGTCATTACGAATTTCTTGTTCGTCCCGTTTCTCACGGATTGTAGGATGTCTGTAGGCCTCGGTCGTTATTTTGTGCACGTCGTATCTGTGCTATAACAACATCTTCAGAGCTTTGTATCATCAAACATTCGATTGGATTTCGGCTTAGCGCACCTGCATGTCTCATCGATGAGCCTGGCCGATGTTCTACGGTGTATCCGAACTCTTCTAACTGTAGCGCCCAATGAGCCACTCTTAAACAGGCGTCCATTTTTGTTATTGTTTGTACAAACGCTTTGCAATCTGTGACGATTCGAAATGGGATACCTCGAAGGTATACCCTAAATTTGCGTAATGCTTTAACTACTGCCAGTACCTCGAGTTCGTAGCTTAAGTATAGCTCCCAAGCCATGTTGTGAAGCGTCCGTGTGGATGTCTGTTTCCGCTCCTATTCGATAAAGCAGGTACAGTACAGTACAGGGTCCTTTATTAGAATTGCCTTCAGTTATTCGAAAGCCTGCCTTTGTTCTTTGCCGAATATGAATTTTATTCCGTCTTTCAATAGTTGGGATAACGGCCGTGCTATTAGAGGACTGGGTTGTTTTGACCAATGTTGGTTCTGGAATTTTTTACCGCTTGTATTTTCTTTCTTGATGGGTATATTGTCCCTGCTTCTACTATATGTCCTAAGTATTCTACATGTCTCACTAGTAGCTCGCATTTTCTCCGGTTAATGTTCAACCCATAGTTGCTTGCTGTCTCCAATACCTGTTTTAATTTTTTCAAACATTTTTTTTCTTCTTTGGCCGGTATAATTAAATCATCCATGTATATCAGGACTGTGTTCGTAATCGTCAACTCGCGGAATACGGTCTTGATATGTCGTTGGAATACTGCTGGTCAGTTACATAGCCCGATGGGGTCTTCGAGAACTCGTATTGGCCGTCTGGAGTTACGAATGCGGTATATTGTCTGCTGTTCTTGTGTACCGGCACACGAAAGAATGCGTCTTTAAGATCGAGAGTGCAGTATACTCTTGCTTAGGAAAGTTTGTCCAGTTGGTCCTCTATTAGTGGAAGCGGGTATCGGTCTCTGGTGATTTATTTGTTCAGTTTTCGATAGTCAACACAGCGTCTTATCTCACCGTTCTTCTTTTTTGCTAGAACTATGGGACTGGCATAATCTGAGTTGCTAGGTTGGAGCACGTCGTCTGCGATCCAGTCATCAATTATTTTTTGTACCCGCGTTCGTTGTGCCTCGGCTAATCTGCGTGGATTCTGGTATACAGGTGTTTCATCCTTTAATATCAGTCGCATTACAACACCACCATCTTTTACTTTCTGGGGGTGGTAATTACTTACCATTTCGCGAATTTCGTTTTGTGTCGCTGTGTCCGTTACGTGTATTACGGGGACTGCTTCTTTTCGCTCATTACTATCGACATTGGATTGTACGTCGATACATGATACTTCTGACCAGCCATTGTTTGAATCCTTCATTGTCTTCATCATCGGCTCCTCGTCTGCTACAATTTTCGTTAGTGTAGCCTTGCGTTTCCGGATATGGAGTTCCGCGAAATCGCATAACTCTCCACCCAAGATAATATTGTGTCCCGTGTAATGGTCCGGTACCACATCGCTATCTAGGTCGAATTTAAGGTCGGCGATTTGTATCTCTGACCGGAAGCGTCCCAACGTATTTTGTGTTTCCGAGCCGATTCCCTTAAAATTAATTGTCTTTTGTTGTATCTTTGCAGCACCCAGTTGTATGTATAGACTGGCACGAATTAAGTGTAGGTCACTTCCTGGGTCGCTTACTGCGGTTACGTTTCTGTCCAAAATGTTTACCGTTTTGTAGGTTTTTTTGTCACTGCGTGTTTGAAGCATATTCACCTTTGTAAATGCTGGTGTCTTCTTGGTCATCTTGAGATTATTTGTGCATCTCCTGGCGAAGTGTCCGAAATCTTCACACGTATAACATCTTGCGCCGTTCGCTTTATGTGGGCATTTTCTGCTCAGGTGGCTCTGGTCGCCGCAATTATAACATTTTCTAACCTCGTGGTCTGTGAATGCTGCGTTCTCTCTGTTTGATTTATCGAGGAACTGGGTCTCTTTTTTGTAAATGGATTGTGTTTCGTTCTGCTAAGATTTAATTGCTGTGTCTCGCACTGTAGTAACCTTTGGCGCAAGTCTTTGATCGTTTTAGCGCCATATAGAATCGATTTGTGTGTCTGGTCGTCTTTGATTCCATCGATAATATATTGTATTTTTGAGTTCATTTCCATCTCACTGTGACTTGCGAGCTCTTAAACTCGGTATACGTATTCTTGGTATGATTCGTTCGGTTTCTTTAATACTGTGATTAGCTCTTTGTGTACTTGCCGACTGTTCATTGTTGCGCCGAACTCATCGATGAGTGCTTGTGTTAATTATCCCCACGATTTTGCGTGACACTCGTAGTTCGCGGAGAGTTTCGCCGAGTCTCGTAGTAATTTTTCCAAGTACACTATTTTGTGCGTCTCGCTTCATTTGCACAAGTCAGCCGTTTCTTCGAATAATGCGAACCATCGTCTTACGTTCTGTGCGCCGTCTCCGCTGAATGTCTCTTAAGCATCTTCGACATCTTTAAATGACAAGGTCGGTTGTGATCCTGTCCATTGTTGATGTCTATCTGCTCGTGGTCTCGTGTTATCATATCATAAAGTATACTTGGTATTCCGTGGTCTCTGGGTATAGGGTGATCGGTTCCGGTAGTTCTTGTCGGGTCCCGATCATTTTGCGTTTCTTCCTCCCCTTTATCGTTGTCGTTCACTTCGTTGATCGTCTCCCCGCGTACCGCTGCCGCCAATCTTCGTTGCAGGTCTATCTTGAGGCCCGCGGTCGACAGGCCTAATTCTTCTAATTTTTGTTGCAATTCTTTTTGGAAAGTGCATACATGTTTCTCACCTCATCGGCTTCCCTCTGTCTTCTTATATCCGCTTCATCATTTTGTGTATTAGCTGTATTTTCTCGTCTGTTTTCTACGCCGTCGTAGTTGTCACCAGTGGCATCTAATACGCCTTGCAGATTCGTCTCCGTACCGGCGTTTATCACTCTTCGTAGCCGTTCCCGCATCACCGCTCTACTTACGGTAATTTCCATCCCAAATTCTTCCAGTTGTTGCGCCAGTTGTCTCTCCGTCAATTCGTTCAAGTTATCCGTCATGATGTCGTATTTTATCTCACTCTCGGTAATCTTTTATGTGTGTTTCGGAATACACTATGTGCGTATCTTTTTTTTGTTGCGATCCCGGACGAGCCCCCAAATGTGGGATCATAAAAGTGCAAGAGTGATTAAGATGTGGCAAAAGGTCATGTATTTCGATCAGGGTACAATAAACAACAGGATATCGGGTCAGGCGTTTGACCACCTCGTGTCAGATCTCCGCTACGACTCCTGTTTATGTTTCTTCCCTTGGCGACTGGTATCTCTCCTTGGTAAACTGGTAACTTGGTAGCTCTGTAGCCCTTAGCAACTCTTCGGTATATTATGTTCCCACAATATTACAAGGTCAAGATCGTCCGAAGTGAGGCCTACTTTCTGAATAATCACCGCGTTTTTTAATTTTGATAAAGTTTCATTTTTAAGTTGTTCCGGGTCATCGAATAATCCCATCATAATTACACTATGAATGTAGTTGGTCGATGGTTCGGAGTATGTGCAATTAGATAATAACAAGTTAAATGTGTGTGTGTGTATGTGTGTATGTGTGTGTGCGTGGAGGTAATATATAGGTTACAGTGTAATATATAGATTATGTGTTCCGTATTCCCTTGGTGCGAAAGCGACTTTTACGACTGATGTCACGTTCGTGCAATCGCACGGGACATCGAGCTATCGAAAGATGTAACATTTTTTCTCTCGAGTCCTATACCTCGAGTCTTGAGTGATTATTACTTTTTTTCAATCTTTTACAAGTAGCGCAGTAGTATGAGAATATGTCAACGTTTATTGTGCGTCGAATACTTATCCCAAGCGACGCAATCTATACGATACCAAAGACATACCCCACCGGATAACTCACTGATATGTACCTACTGGGTATTAAAATAATAAAAGGCGGGCAAACAAACCGAACGTGTATTCGTATCAATATTTAATATAAATAAAAATTACGCGCAGAGAGGAACATTAATGAAAGCCACGATAAAAATATAATTTGCCAATAGGAGATTGAACGAGGGGGTATGGACGAGATAAAATTATGATAAATGGAACATTTTGATAAAAAAATTACTTTTGGATGGTATTCAATTAATTTTCGTCTATGTCTACCGTGAAACTCTGGATAGTCATCGTCTATACAATATGATAGTTTCCATCTGGACAACGGGGCATTCTAATAATAAGCGGGTGAATATCATAATAAAATGGATCGTGCCTTTGCGTATCACTCGATCTTGAGCTCCTTTATTTACGATAAAACTGCAAACACTCAGTCCCTCGAGAGAAGGACGCCATTGGAAAAACATTACGAAGTGGCTTTTTTTTCATGGAAAAAAATGCACGACCAAGCATTATGGACTATTAGGATCCTATTTTCCCTGAAACATTAATATCTGCGATAGACAGACAGGCATTGCTCGCTCGAGCTTCTCACCCGTTTCAGATGTTTCGATCATTTAATCCATAAAGTGTGCTAGGTAGTCGGGTGCTGCTCTTTGCCTCTCGCGGCAGTGTGAAATACGGTTTCTTTCTTTGAATAAAATAGCATCGCATAATAGGGGCTTTAATTGCTGTACTCTGGAGGCCGAATATCAAATTAAAATAGTATATTGGAAAAGTCAGGGTTCAAAGCTGATTTATAAAAAATAGCTTGTCTTGTTGTCGCGAATACTCGAAGGGGTACATAGAATTAACCACCATCCTCTATTAACGGTTTGTGTCTATTTGTGACAGTCGAAAACAGTTCATTTTTTGTTTTAATTTAGAAAATCGTGATGATAAATTCCAACAAAAATTAAGTATTCGAAAAAGTATCATCTGAAGAATACTCGGTCATTTTTTGTGTAAAAATATTGAATTATAAGCGATTTAAAGCCAGTTTCAATTTAAATTAGGATATTAGTTTATCGTATTTTTACTATCAAATCGCCCGAAAGAATATCCGAAATATCAAATTAAAAAAAAATGGCGCCATTAGTCTGCTATGCCGTATCCATATAAAACGTACACATTTTTTGCAATTTGTGCAAAAACATTTTTTTCGATTTTTCGCACTTGTCACATGGGATCTTAAATCGCCCTTGTCACATGGGTCTTAAGGCGGGAGCCTGAATTAAAAGATCCAAAAAGCGTATTTTCGGGAATTTTTTTAGATGGGAAAAAAACAAGTGAGCCCAACAAACATTGAGTTAACTTTTCATGTATATTTGAAATGATTAAAATATTCAACCTGAAGCAATAAATGACTGCAGATTTATCAGCCTATTCCATTTGCATTTAGCCGCTGCAGTTCCCAATCGGCGGAAAAGATGTAGCTCGTAATTCTTGTCTGAACCAAATAAACCATTAAAATTTTCAATTGCCATATATTTTTCTTCTGGGTGAATTAAGAAAAAGTTGAAAAAATCGTGAGATTATTAACTTTGCTCAGGTTTGAAAAAAAAATGTGTTAAAAAAACACTTAACGTGCTATAAAAATGATTTAAATCGACTTTTGAACGACTTTTTTAATTCACTTCGAAGAGATTTTCATACTGGAGAAAATAAACTTTGGTTTGATTAAATAGGTCGTTTAGTTTGTTTGCGATCACGCCCGCTAATTTGGAAAAATCGTGAATGTGAAAAGTCGATAAAACGCGCTTCAAAGTTTTCAATAGGAGGAAATATCAATATCAAATATCAATCGCTTCTCTGCTTTTGACTTTGTATTTTCGAAAACATTTGCAATTGGCTTCCGTAACTTTGTAAATATATTCTTGCGTAGTTTATCTATCCATTTAAGAAATTTAAAAAAAAACGATTTTTCGGACCTTCTAATTCAGGTTCCAACCTCGAAGTTTCATAGGACGCTCAGACCGTAAATCTGTCAATTTTGATCCGCTTCCTCTGAATTTTCAACGAAAATTTATAACATCTACTGTCAAGATCTACTGTCAAAATATATTGGTTTAGAAAAAAATGATTTTTCTACTCTTAAAACTGGGCATAACCCCTTAAATATCACATACGTTTGATACTTCTTCATTTTCGTACAACGATTCAACTTCTATTTTCAGAGTATCCAAGTGGTGTTCGAATTGTGTCGATTCAGTTTCAAGATTACGCATGAAAGCCAACAGCATTAAACAGTTACTCTTACCCACGGCCATTTGCGGCTGGATATTTGGAATTGGTATTATAGAGTTTCCACTTGGGACTCGTTGGCCTATCACGAGTTTTATCTACGCGCTAATTTTAATCGTTGGCTATGGTATTGTGACGAAAACAACTATTGGCAACGATGAACCCCTGATGTTACGGCTAAATCCAACCGCCAGACATATCAATCGATTCTTCACTTTTGGCACCATTTTCCTTTATGCTTTTGACACCGTGATCGGTTGGAAGCGCATAAGACCCGTGCAAAACATCGTCGATCGTTTCGAACGAGCCGATAGGAATGTCGAAAGAATGGGAATTTCGCGAAACTACAGGAGCATTTTTATTCAACAATTGATGACTATCGGGGCCCATTATTTTTTGGCTTCTGTCGTAATAGTCATTTGGTATAAGAAATTGAGGGAAGATGGAACAACGTGGGAAAAAATAACCAGTGTTTTGGTTATCGTTAATCCCATTATGATTGCTTCCTTCGGCGATATATTGTACGTCACTCTGCTTCGGTATGTCGTTAATAATTTACCATTTGCTATCGCTCTTCCACAAATGATGCTTGCTCAAGTGTGAATAAGCCGAGAGTCGCGTGAAAGCTTGAAAAGTCTGTTTACACCTGGTTTACGAATTAAGTTTCATGGCGGCACGTTTCGAGCAATTGAACGAGTTTCTCAATAAAATGTCGACGACCACGGATGATTCGCCCCAGCACAGAAGAGTACTCGAGTATACGCTCCGCTTGGAGACTCGGGGCGGCAAACGTATCTTTCCAATACCTGCCACCAACGATGATTCTTGCGCAATGAGAATGGCGCGACAGTATCACCATGAGCTCACAAACATAGGACTCCTTATGAACGATGTCTTCGGTATACAAGTACTCGTATCGATGTCCGTTTCATTTGTATTTATCACCGCATTGCTCTATCGTACTTCAATCATATTATTGTGGACGAGCTTGAGCCAGAAAAGCATTGACAAGGAACTGGTCCTTACGGTATGCTGGCTGGCTTTTACTTCGTACCGAATAGTTGTTGTTATCTCGGCAGCTGCGAAAGCAAGCGACGCGGTAAGTTTACTTTACATTCCATTTCTAGTCAACTATATTTATATAAGTAACGTTTCATTGAAGTTCGCTGATTCGTTCAAAGCAATATTCAATACCACTTGTCTGAGATTCGAGCTTGAAACAAACAGTTCGTTATCGTTGGCATTCATATTTTGTACAACAGTCTAAGGCAACTGCGAGGATCATTTGTCATCTCCATGAATCAGCAACGAATAAAGCGTATAGGGACGAGGTAACTTGTAAAGGGTGTCTCAAAAATACCTGACATTTTCATTTATTAATAAAACGTATTATTTGTTTGAAAAGTACGAATATCTTAATTTTAATATAAGGTACAGATATGGAAGTAACGTGGACCAAATTTCCGGTAAATGGTTTTGTTTATTTACGTGGCCCCCTAACTTGAAAATGCGCGTTATCGCTGAAGATGATTTTTTCGAAAAATCACCATCGATGTGTTGATGCTCCAAAATCGACTTGGCGAATATATGGGGCTGCGCATGGTCTGCCGGCTGCATTTCTTGTGGCAATTGAATCTAGTAAGCACGCAAATGCAGATCTTCCGTCAAAATTCGCTGCACAGAGCATCTTGAAATGTTCAATTGCTGAGCACGATGGCGAATCGAGGTGGAACGACTTTCGTCAACACGCACTCACTGGGGCTCATCATTTTTTACGTGGATTTTCGCAATTTTTATGCGTTGCTCGATCGTGCAATTCTCCATGACTAAACCTCAATACTTCCTGATGCCAGTTATCAATGATTAGTAGTCTATGATCACCACAAAAAAAATGGCGCGCAATTAAAAATGTCAGGCCATTTTGAGACACCTTTTCTATTTCGTTTAATAAAAAGGAAGTTCCCTTTTTTGAACAGCAATTTAAAGAGTTTGTGTATCAAATTTTTGCTAGATAAGCAATTTTACACTACAATTATCGCAGTACTCGCTGACGTTCACCGCGTGTGGCTGCTTCACTCTGAATTATAGACTTGTCCACAGGGTACGTAATTTTCATTGGGAAATACCATTCTTGTCCTTTGTATCTTGTATGTTTCGGAGCTTCAATTTAACCATTTAACGTTACAGATAATCAGCTCGATAACGACCTATCTTATTATTTTGGTACAGATCGGCGACATACCGGCATCCAACGTTTTCAATAATACGACATCGAACAACATCGATCCCATTGACGAAAAGTCATAGTAAACACGGAAGTCTGTACAAAGCTCTTGAAATATTTTTTTTTTAAGGGAAAAAAGTCAAATGAGTCACGGTAATTTGATTGTTTTTCGACAAAATTTCATTATTTTCATGTTTATTAAGCTTAACAGTTTTTCGATAATGATATTTCATAATATTTTGACGTTAATGTACACTGAGAAAAAAAACCAATTGAAAAAAAAATAGATTGGTTGAATCAAAAAAATGTCTCATCGCGGAGTGCCACCGATATATGAGATTGTTACAATACTATAAAATATTGGAAAATGTAATTGATTCAAATAACATGTTATTTTATTTGCAAATCTCTTCTGTTCTCTGAATATCCACATTATCCTTCAAATAAAATTATATTGTATTGAAATCATTCTATATACAATCCGTAGATGTACGGATGAAATAATTAAGCAGTTGCTACAACTTTTTTTATTACGTACAAAAATATAATCAATAGAATGAATTATTTCTTCACGACATTGAAACGAATTTACCATGAGACGTAAGTTTTCCAATTTGTTTTAAATCTTAAATAAAAAGTGAGCATGAGCATGATCATCCACGATAATAGTGGAGAGAATATCAGATAGCCAATAGAATATCCATGGAGAGAATATCAGATATTCAATTGATAAGAACAGATATTACACTTTGATCTTAGCCACAAGCCAAGAAGCGATACTCTTTAGAGTTTGTCCAGCGTTTAAGTAAATGTTTGGTTCGCGCTAAGCTTACGAGAAACGAGCGCGCGTCCGACTTCTAGCGGTTGCTCCGAGAACTACGGGTTTCCTCACACTTGTAATTTCGGTGGCGCTCGGCCATGATTTGGTTGAATTTTTTCAACCAAATGCGCACGAAACAATTTTTATTTTCGCATAATTTTTTAACCAATTCAGACATTTGCTCAATATTTTTCAATCAAAATAAAATAATAATATTTTAACGAATAATGTACTTGAAAATTAATATCGGATATGGTGAAAAAAAATTAAATATTTACTCAATAGAAATTTTATCTGAATCAAACGAGCGAAACTTAATTTTTCTTGTGTACTCGAATCAACGATATTTATATTATGAATTGAAACGCTTTTTTTGTTCGTCGCAAAAAATGCATTCAAAACTATATAATTTGTTCGCGATCATTTTTTGGATAGTGTCAATAACATATTCTTCTCGGCTAACAATATATTCTTTTGACCAAAAAAAAACTTTTAATTTTATCATGTCATTAAAGTCAATAGCGTTTTGTTTGGACTAAAAACTCCGATTATTTACATCGACAATTTTACAATTGAATTAGTTAAAATTTCATTTAACAACACTAATGTTAAAGGATCAATGATTTTTTTCTTATTGTAATAGGACGATCGACGGAAGAGTTCAAAAACTCGAAATGCAGCTCTTATCTTTTAATTGAACCTTAAACTGGTGTTGCGACGATACGAGTCATGACATAAGGCATATAATGGTCAATGTAATATCAAATGGATAGAGATACAAGGAGCAAAGGTTTCGTTTTATCTGCATTCGGTTGAAAAGCAGTGATGTCGTTGTTGTCACAAAAAATACGTACAATTTCTCAGTACGATTCGACGAAGATAATTGAAAGACCAGTAAAACAGCACCGCGTGTCTTGAACATTGAAATGCCAATCGTCGCAGCCGTACTGACTACTGACTGACTGAAAAAATGCGAAATCAAACGGCAACATATTCAAAAAATTTCATAAAGAAAAAATGGAAAAAAAGGTTTTTTTTTCACTGAAAAAAATATAACTCCGTGAGTTTTAAATATTTTTGCCTAAAATTTGAACCGGATACTCCTTAGATATGGTCCTTTTGAGAAACAAAAGTACCGTGGTGCGCGTTCGAAAAAAAATGGATTCCGGTAATAACCCTTTTACACCTGGCGGGACATAAGGTGTCCCAGTCTGAATATTTTATAAGATTACGGCAGGGACGTTATGGGATGTTATGCATCGTTATGGGATCGTTTGTGCTGTATTGAAAGGGTTAAATCCTTTCGCCGTATTGAGAGATTCAAACGCCGTATTTAAAGATTTAAACGCCGTATTGAAAGGGTTAAAAGGATCGATTTTGGAGTTTAAACAAAGTTCAAATTATGAAAAATATGCCTCTTAATGGTGGAAAAATGGTTAAAAAGTCGTACACATCGTTTTTTTTTAAATCTTATTATGATCTTAACCATACTTTTTATTCATTTTTTAATCTTGCCCACCACACTCAATGCGTACGTTGGCGCGATGTGCACCGCAAATCGGGCGTTGACAGTTGCAACGCTGTTGGTTTGTTTTCCTATCTTTTTTGGACGGGCACACTCTACATCTCGTTGGCTTCGGGAGTGTGACTAGCTCCTTCTGTCGAGGATCAGTACAATCAAGGCCTAGATAGTAATCGATCTAGAAAGTAATATAAGGTTTCACAAAAGAAAAATACGCCTAAAATCCCAATCGGGAAATTTCGACTGTAGGATAGGCTGGGGTCGATAGCAACACGGGTCAAACGAAACAAGTTAAATAACTCGAAGACGATTAGTGACAGCAGCGCAGTCCCGAGAGGGGAAGCGACTGCTTTGCGAAACCTGTCGCTCATTGCGCGTCGCCCACCAAGCGCATCGGACATTTCTGTGTGGGTGCATCGCTTTGTCGACATTAAATGTAAGTTTTTTTGACTATTTCTATCTTGCGTATGGCTCCAAAATTATTGTTCCTTCTTCACCGTGGTTTACAATCATCATTACTATGAATATCCTAGTTGAGTTTACTGTGGTCAGTAGCTACCTACAACGTTTAGGTTTTCTGCTGTTTGATAAATTATTAGAAGCGAGGGTGTGGGGGCAGTTGAAGCAAACGGTTCGGGGTCACTTGAAACGTGTTTCTATTGAATCCGAACGAACACTTCATACGAAAGCAAGTTTTCAAAATCTTGTTTTATTTTGTAAATGCCAAGAAATCGTCCGAAAAGTAAAATAATATTAAAGAACCTTAATATACCTTCAGTGATACACAAACTGGAATGACAAGCAATAAATCTGATAATTGTGATTAAAAGTATACTTTATTTACAACAAACATACTTTATCACTTCATACACATCATTAAGGGCGGGTTAAAGTATTTAGATTTTTTTTTCATTTTTTTTAAATTTTTAAATGAATGTATAATATATCAAGAATATTGTGTGAAAATTTCAAGTCGATCGAAGTAAAATTGACGAAGTTATGAGTATTTGAGCGTCTATTGCTCCATGCCGTTCTCTTCTCTTCTGCGTTTTTCAAACCGTTTTTCTGAGACTTGTCATATTTGAAGTCCGTGTGCACGATAACTCAAAATCTACTGGACCAAACGCTTTTAAATTTTGCACAGTACTTCTTCACATAATTCACCAGGTATTGTCGAGAGCTTTTTTGTTTTTTTTAATAATTACTAATTTTTCAACAACAAATTAGCCGGGTTTTTGGCTCCCAAGTGCTACGAAAAATCGAAAAACCGAAAAAAAAAAAAAAATTCTCCCGTCATTACCTCGAGAAACATCTCCTTTAACAAATGCATTTTGATTTTTTTGTTTCAAATGATTCTGTTGCGAGTTATGGTGCACACCGCAAACCAACTTTTTTTCGAGGCGCCTCCGGCGTTTAATTTTCACTCGCTCAATTTTGAATATTTTGCAATGCAAATTTAGGAGAATATGGTTCAAATGTTACTTTATTATATGTAAATTTTTCGATAAACAAACACTATTCGTTACGCCAAAAAAAATCTTAAAAACATGCCTTTTTTTCACCGAATTAACTTTACCCCGCCGTTAACAGAACCTGGATTTAGTAGAACATTAGTTCAATTAGCTGAAAACACATATTTCAAATAATCCCAGGCATAGTTTCGATTGACCCCGACACAGGGGCAAATGAAACATTTTTCAAGGGTTTCTGAATAGCTTCTACCTGAATTAAGGGCATATAAGAAGCAAAATCAACAATGCTATCATACAGCCAGATAATCTCGCTAAAATTAAAGCCCATTACCAAACAGATAGGTTATAAAATGAAGTCACACTAACCGATTTTCGCAAAAACGTTCCAATTGACCCCAGTCTACCCTACCTGAACGCCTTTGTTGCAATTTTGTTTGCCAAGTGAACCCGTCTTTGCCCTTCAAAACATACACAGCTCGGCCTCAAGCGTGTGATTCCGAAATTCGTGAGTCTAGAGTGGCGTTCTCTAACTCTATATCCTCAACCTCTTCCGACTTTTCGCTACTTTCCGACATTATACTGACTCGATCCTCTTCTCTAGAGGTCACGTCATCGAAATTTTCGCCTTCTTCGACGAGCATGCGCGTTTGGAATGCACGACTTCGTAACGCGTACGGTATCTGGCAGATAAACTGGTTTTTAATATATAAATTAACGATAGCAAACATTTAGCTCGTGCCACAGGTATACTTACAGTCACTACACTTCACCGAAACACAGACAAAAATACGATTGCTTTGCAATTTTTTTCGACGATGGTCACACACGGGTCGATTCAACCCGAACGGCGCGCACGGTTTTTTTTTGGTTTGAAGAAGTTTGCTTTACTTAGGAAATTATTCAGACACATATAAACAAGTGTAAAGCAACTTAGGAAAACTTAAACCGATAGTCTAATGATATTTTGGGTTGTTATATTGTTTACAAATCTCGCCAAAAAGTTTATTTGCAGTGTAATGTCTACTTGGATCTAATTTGATCGACGTTTGTGTTTCGTTGGAAATCACATTGTTAGAATTTTAGACTATGGAAAAAAAATGTAAACCATAGCAACATTTTTGTCCTTAAAAACAACTTATGCTAAGTAAAATCTGTGATATAGCTCGGCGCACACCGTCTTGTACCTTTGGCGGTCCGGTTAAGGGCGGGGTAAAGTTAATTCGGCGAAAAAAAGGCATGTTTTTAAGATTTTTTTTTGGCGTCACGAATAGTGTTCGTTTATTGAAAAATTTACAATATAATAAAGTAACATTTGAACAACATTCTCCTAAATTTGCATTGCAAAATAGTCAAAATTGAGCGAGTGAAAATTAAACCCCGGAGGCGCCTCGAAAAAAAGTTGGTTTGCGGTGTGCACCATAACTCGCAACAGAATCATCTGAAACAAAAAAATCAAAATGCATTTGTCAAAGGAGATGTTTCTCGAGGTAATGACGGGAGGATTTTTTTTCTTTCGATTTTTCGATTTTTCGTAGCACTTGGGAGCCAAAAACCCGATTTTCGCTAAAAAAATCGGCTAATTTGTTGTTGAAAAATTAGTAATTATTAAAAAAAAAAAAAGCTCTCGACAATACCTGGTGAATTATGTGAAGAAGTACTGTGCAAAATTTCAAAGCGATTGGTCCAGTAGATTTTGAGTTATCGTGCACACGGACTTCAAATATGACAAATCTGAGAAAAACGGTTTGAAAAACACAAAAGAGTTTGGTCGCTTAGCGCTCATTGCACATAAGTTTGAGAACACTTCTCGATTGCATAAAAATCTGAGAAAATTCATGCAAATTAAAGGTACGCAAGAGATTAATTTTGCATAATAATATTTCCAAAATGTTATTAACAAAATGATGAAAAAAAAAATTAGTCAACAAATTTCCCCGCAACCCAATTATTTTTCGTGATTCGTTCATTTTTCTGAATACGTATGAATTTTTTCAGATTTTTCAATTATCTTTGAATTTTTAGAAATTCAAAATAAAACTCGATAATTTTCTCATAGTCACTCAAAGTCGTCGATGCCAGGTCCGTAGAGCAAAAGACTTCCATCAAGATGATCGAGAGCATCTTTTTGCGTTTGTCTACGCAAAACTCTTTCTTCTTTACTGTCGTGCGCCGCTTGCTCCTCTGCTCTACTAATTCGCAAATCGTCAACTTGTCGGGCATACATAACTCGACCGGAACAGGCCCGTTTATCAAGAAATTTATTCGGGGTCGAAAAATACAATAGCGCGTCGCGCAGCTGCCGCCCAGGTATAAAACCCGGCATGGATCAATAGACGCTCAAATACTCATAACTTCGTCAATTTTACTCCGATCGACTTGAAATTTTAACACAATATTCTTGATATATTTAGCATTCGTTGAAAAAAAAATTTTAAATGAAAAAAAAATTTAATACTTTACCCCGCCCTTAATACTAACGCTCAATTAGGGTTCCTACCGGTCCCTACGCATAGAGGACACTTCGAACTATCAGCAAATGGTGGTTATAGTCCCATTCAATACCGGAAACTATTACGTATTCACGCCTAAAGATAGTCGTCGGGTTGATTCTTCCCAAGGTGCCCACGAAACGTTAAACCCAACTATCTCCACGATTGTCAAATATCCCGATTTACGTAAATTCGAAGTTTACATTATCTTCCGCTCGCTCTGTCTTTCATTTGGCAGCCGGGCGCGAGCTTGCACGGACGTGTTTTGTACGTGCTGCACTCGGGTCAATTCGACTGACGTTTTGCATCCCCCTCCCACCTATTACGTAAGTCCGGGATATTACATTAATTTTTTTCCCCAAACTCAATACTGCACGCAAAGTCTTCTCAAACTGCAATGGAGCTCAAGTTTTTTAAAGAATATTGGTAAAGAAGTATGGATTTTTAGCGTAGCGTATACGTGAAAATTTAATTTCATTATTGACATTTTTCTACCCCCGATGCAGCTACCGATTTCAAGCGACATTTCGCTGTATCGTCTCGTGGCTTTCCGTCGTTAATCTGATCTTCACATAGAGGAAAAACTATCAATTACTATACGCCGCGCTCAATCTGAATCTTAGTTCGGAAATGGAAGTCTCAAAGAAGAGTTCGATACCGGGATTGTCTTATTTTCCGTCTCGAGACGAACCGATGCGCATACCTCAAGAATTTTTAGAGGGCAGGAGACGTTTGGACGGGGCTGAAAATCTTTGGCGTATCGGAAACCGCCTGTACGATTTGGAAAAATGGGCCAAGTCACATCCGGGTGGCAGTGAATGGATTACCATTTCGAAGGGAACTGATATTACGGAGCTTTTTGAGGTAAGCTTTTGTTTTTTACAATAAAAACGTCCCTGTGATGATCGGGGTATGCACGGTCTTACTTACAGGTCTGGAAACTTGTAAGGTGAGGATGACTCACGAGGAACATAACTTAAGGCTGTTATAGGGTTCGGCCGTCGAGGTTGAAGTACGAGGGGAGCGCCCTATGCTTATGCATGGAGCCGATTGACTGTCACCAACTGTTAGCTTTCAAATAATCGTCATGTTAAATGTTCGTTTTTGAACTATTTTTCTACATCTATTTGTAAAAATATGCATTTTTGAACATTCGATGATTACATTGAGTGTTTTCATTTCTTTGTATAACTATTTACTTGAACTTTTTCTCGGTCAATTAGGGGGCCAGACCACTTTGGAGCCACGAAAAAGACTATTTTCGCGATTTTTTGAGGTTTTTATAAAAGATATGAATATAAAAGTTGTTGGGCTTGATAAATAGTCTTGAAATACATTTAAAAAAAAATTAATTTCTTTTTCAAGTACAAAAACGTTTTTATGTACAAAGTATAGTTTAACGTAACGCCTCAAAAATAGGTGGGCTAGGTAGCTCCATCACAACTCGGCAACGGCTTGTCTGAAGCAAAAAAATCAAAGTCCATTAGATTCAGTATGACACCAGCTATAAAATGACCCTCGGATGTAAAGTTATTTCAAAAAATAAAAAAATGGCAGATGAAAAACGAAAAAAGTTTTTTTTTAAACGCGTTTTTCACAAAAAAAAACAGTAAAAATCAAAATTTTAAAACCATCGAGGGTCATCTTGTTGCGAATCGTGTTTACAATATGTGGTTCAAATTCCAAGAGAATCGGTTCATTAGTTTTAGAGATACGATGGAGCTAGATTTTGAAAACGTTGTTTCGAGAAAAATACGTTTGAAGTTTATACCATGAAAAACTCTTACTTAAACTCTATCGGCAATTCCTGCACCGTACAAAATCCCTTCTGATTGCTCATCATCGGCGATTTCTTCAAATCTTACTTGCTTTCGATTTTTTGAAATTTTCAAAGTGGACTGGCCCGTTAATGGTAAAACACTGATGCACAATGAAATTTTTTGTTTTGTTCATTGCATGTACTTCGGTTATTAATAAAAGTATTGATCTGAAACTCATATGCTACTAAGAAGAATCTATCCTCAAGAGATATCTTTCAATTTTATCCAGCCATATCATATAGTTTAGCAATAATAACCAATTTTCTGTAAATCCGACGTTTGCTTATAGCAACTCATCCACAAGACTCACAGAGAGCAAAACAATCGTGGTGGTAGTTTTCCGCGCGTACGTTCATGATTTGCCTGGAGTGATATAAAAAAAACACTCGTATTTAGAAAGATCGAAAAATCATCGGAGCTCGATCAACGAGTCGGCAGTTTTTCGTGAAAATGTAAAATTGAATTAAATTAAACAGTTCACAGATGATACGCGAGTCCTTTACAATTTTGTGTGTCTTTTAAAACGTTACACAGTCTCACCATTTATCGGACAAGGCAGAACGGTTACTGCCCAAGTTATTTGCAAGAGAAGCTAAAACAAAGAGGAATTTACCATGGACTTTTGAGAACGACAGCTTTTACAAGAAGTTCAAACAACGAGCGCTAGTGGCTTTGAAGGATGTGAATTATCACAGGCCTTCGATCAAGTCAAATATCATTGCTGATTTCTTAATATCGATGACTCTTGTCACGTGTCTCTTGGCCGCCAAGACTCAAACGTGGAGCTCTATTTTGATCGCAGGTGTGGCATTTTTTTCTTATTTTGTTCTTTCAATAACCCATGATATTCACAAAATAGCTTTGAGATTGGAATCACGGTTTCGGAAAAAACCAAACCTAGTCTTCGGTATATCATATGTATATTGGTAAATATTTCGTCAACACGATTAAAATTCCTTTTTTTCAGGGGTTTTCTTAGCCTGGACGACGGTATGCGGTCACAATTATTTCCACATGCGGGATAATTTTCGGATGTACTATTTCGACATCAGTCTCATGTCTTCGAAAGAATGGCGGATCACCCATGTGTTTAGTCATCACATGTATCCAAATACTGTTTGGGATTTTGAAGTATACGTGTTTGAACCGTTTCTACAGTGGCTTCCCCGACCAGATAAACCCTTCGTGCCCCGTTTCTTTGGTGCTCTTTACAGCCCCTTGGTTTGGACATTAGGCCTCTACATACAAGGATTCAAAAGGTAAATTCATCAAATTTCTTGTCTTGCGTGTTTTCGACGAATCCGTCAAGATAAATTCTTAGTTCGTCCATTGCCTACAGCTCTAGCTATGCTTGTTCTGGGTTACTTTAAGTTCATCATCGTAATGAAATGGGAAAAGCGCAGGTACTACTTTCGAAAAACGATCCTGCGTCACAAGATACCACAAGCGCTATCTTGTTCCTAGATAGATTGCAACACGTTCATTTTCCTTTTACAGATACTATTCCATAATGTTAAACCAGCATGCGGAATTACGAGACCTCGTACCTTTTGTAATTCCATTTGCTATGTATCTCGTCAATTGGTCATTGATGGAAACAATTGAGACGTGGTTGATCATCATAGCTACAAGTAGCACAGTGTTTTTCTTTGTTGGCTTGAACGCGGGGCATCACCATCCAGACATTTTCCACGACGGTGATGCCTATCGGTAATACGTTTGTGTAAACTGATGAGAAAACAAAAAACGATTCCATCCATTATGAACAATTTGCAACTCAGATGTTCATTGGTTAAATATATTGGTAATTTGTCGATAGGGAAAACTTCGACTGGGGCCTTTTGGAATTGGACACGGTACGAGAACGAAGAGTTATCGATGACAGTCCTTTTCTGGTGCTGACGAATTTTGGATCGCACAGTCTTCATCATTTATTGCCGACTGTAGACCACGGATATTTGCCACTTTGCCAAGAGGCATTCGAGAAAACATGCGAAGAATTTGGCATTAATTTCGACAAATTCACTCCGTGGGAATTGATGGAGGGCCAGTTCAAACAGCTTCTCCGTGTCCAGCCAAAGAAGAATATTCGATGAAGCGCGCGCTTATCGAGAACCATCTAGATTCGGTTCAATCATTAATGAGAATTTTATCATCAATATTACATACTTTATTTTCGTTATTGGGAAAAAAGATTTGTTCTTACATCGCAATATTGCACGTGTACACTCTTCACTTGGCTTGATTTTTTCTTTTATCGTCGGCTATTGTGTATCATCGATAGCACAATAGCAATAGGATTTCGAAGCTAGCCGTATCGAATGAATAACTGACCAATAATGTGACGAGTAAAGATTTTTCTCAATCCATAAAAAATAAGCATCACGCGCCGATGGCCCTTACCTAACCGTTACACTTTGTCATTTTCGTTGAGCCAATGAGCCATGCTCCTACAGCATATCGAAATCGTCCCTCTAAAACAAAATTCTCGTATTTATTGTCGACTCTAAAAGAAAAGGCGGAGTACTTTATCGAGCTTACCGTTTCGTTGTACTCCGAAACGAGTTTCTTGATTGCCGATGTTTTTGTCCATGTGATGAAATCTTCCAAACTTCTTCAACAAAATTGATATAGAAAACAATTGTTTAGCGATTCGACGGTGCGTCAAAGAATTATTCGTAGGTTTAAGGCGGAAAACCAGTTCGAGAGTACGTTTTTTTCTAGTGATTTTCATGATTTTTTTAACAAGGAATGAATGAATAGAATTCCATTGAATAGAATACTATTCTATTCATTTCCTGTTTTGCTATAAAAAAATATACTTTAAACAATATTATCCCAAATTTAGGTTAACATAGAGTATAATTATAAAAAGAAACTATCATTTTAGAAAATTATAGGTTAGAATCTTTTTTAACTAGAGTGTACACAAATTGATAAAAAGTCGTTTCGAGATGAACGCGTTTGAAAAAATATTACCAAAAACAAAAAATTCAAGGCAATAATAAGTTATTTATGCTCGTTCGAGAACATATTCTTGAATAGCTTTATAAACAATTTATGGAATTAAAAATAACATCGATATTTTGAATAATCTAAACTGGTTTCCCGCATTCTTCAGAATTGCCTACTCGGTGAATGAAATAGAACCAATAGCCAATAATGAATAATTGCGACGCGTACTCCCAGAAAGAAATAAACACAAAGCCGGGTCTTTGATAACGTCCGGGCCTACGCGAACGTGTCCTTGCTCTATAAGTTGCGTCGCCATTTTTATGCCTTGACTCATTTTGTTTCGCACCATGACTACCAGTAACCTTCTTCTGCAAATGAACTGGCTATGACCTTCACCTTCAAATAGATAGACGAACAGCTGTCTGCCCCTCAAATTTTCTGAATTTGAGAAAAAAAACGTAGTTTGGCTTATCATAAGTCAATCTGAGTTTTTCAAATCAAATTCAGAAAATATGAGGCGCAGATAGCTGTTCGTCTATCTATTTGACGTCGTTTGCCAAAGTCTCGACGGGATCTGAAGAGTCGTTTCAGAGATTTTTGGGTATCTATAATTGTTCTACCATACCGACCGCGATGAGGTGTCATTCCGTCTTAAATACAATCGCATACTCGTACCGATTCGTGTTTACGACGCCCGCGTATGACTGAGGGCCAGCGTCATTAGGGCCCGTAATTTTTTTACGGAAGTACGAGGCTGGAATTCGAACCCGCAAATTCACGCTGGTTTAGAAGGCGAGCATGCTATCCACTCGACCATCCAACTGGTTCAACTTATATAACTAATTTTAGGATCATGACATTTGTCGTAGCGAATGTGCCTATGGTTATAACCATATACCTTGCTTTTGCCGGCAATGTGCCCTAACCTTGCCGGAATAACGTATTCCAAATTTTCCGTCTCAATGTCGCGATAACTTGCCTCGTTTTTGCCGGCAACGGAGCATCACAGCGTGGTGCATTTATAACTGAAATGCGATATAAAGGTGATATCACTCCAAATCTGGAGCTTGCCGCATCAGTACCGCTGTTGCAGCAGGTAATTGTTGCATATATTCGCTCCAAACTTGCCGTCTTGGCGTCACAGATTTATTTCGCCAACCCACGCACTGTGGCGCAAATTTGCAGCTTAATGTAGAAGCAAAAGACAGCATACTGGTGTCACGGTATGCCGCCGTATGCTGTCCTCTTGCCGCTATAATGCTGACATGTAAATTTTCACAGCACGTGTTACACCTGTTGCACCCGGTTTCTATCAGGGTGGTGTTCAATATGGCCTGTAGGCGTCGTCCGTGTCCGTAGTGTTTCAAAAAATAGTAATATAGCCAGTGCACAGGATGATATTGACTGTCATGGCGGCTAATTGTTAACGCTTGTCAAAACAACACCTATCGTGCAGTAATCGTACACAAATTACGTAACGCAGAATTTCCCAATTTTTGACCCCCCCCCCCGACCCACACGTAACGGGACCGTAACGCTTGACCAGAACCTCCCTCCCTTTTCCGTTACGTAACGGATGCTTTGTCGTCAATAATTGCGATTTCTTTCATAGACATAACTAAGTATGAAAGGATCGGGTTTATACTCATTTCATAAAGTATACATTCATCTAGTTTTATACCAATTTTTATGACAAAATCTTGCAAATTAACCGAGATATGTCTTAATTTACCCACGGAAAAAAAAATTCTCTTCATTGTCCCATCGATATCTTTATGAAAGGTTATCTGTAAATTAAAAGTCAACAATTTATCGATATCTATACAAATGTAGCTATAGTTATGCGTAGCCGCTTTTTTTATTTCGGTTTCTTTTACAAAATGCCGACAGTTTGGACATTTTTTTCTATTTTCAAGGCCCTTTTTCTGTATTCAAGCAGTCTTTCAAAATAGTAATTATCAAATGTTAAAAACGCGGATACGTATAACCATAATCACTGCGATTACAAAAATGTTTTTAAAAAGATTGTAAATCGGTTGATAACTTTTTAAGTATTCGCTCAGCCAAAGTCGAAAAAACTAGTTTAGAGAAAAAAGGCGTTCAAAGTTTGCGTTTCGTGTTTCTTGATATAAAGTTATGTTTTTTCTAGAAAATTCATACTTACATTGAAGTATCTAGTCTCGGGCGATATGACGATTTTTCATCTTCATGAAGTCCACAAAATAATAAGAGCCTGTACTTTATCTATTTTAAATGATGCCACACCTATAAGGACTGAGGACACTAACCGGTGGCGCTAACTGTTCTCACTCAAGTGACTATAACACCTACAATTTTCGAAATTGTGAATAAAAATGTTGCCAACATATTTTTCAATACATGTACTTTTAAGAACATACATTGCGTATAGAAAGCTGTGAGCGGTCCACGGTAAAATTGCACACGAGGTTTAAATTTGAAACTTGAACATGGAGATTTTTGTTCTATTTCTGGCAGTTATAAAATCGTGACGAACACCCCCCCCCCCCTCCCCAATTGCGTTACGCAATTTACGTACGGCCCATGAGATTGTTTGTTTGCGATCTAGTTTGTCTAATTAGTTTAATGCAATAATTGGGATGACCATTTTTACAAAGTTCTTAAATATTTGTTATATTACGTAAAATGTATTATGACTTTGTAAATCATTTTTTAATACCTTTTTGGATAGTTACGAAAAACCGTTAACCATCAATAAACACATTAACGTTAATAGCTTTTAGGAATTATTACTATTTTTATTTGTGTTACTATGATTCAATTGAAACAAAAATTCAGTTATAAAATACTTTACGAGGAGAGAATCGAAAGCAATACCTCACGCGGTGCCATACAGTTTTTTTTTCTTCATATTGTGCGTAAAATTCAATTAAAAAAACAAACGCATCTCAGTAGTAGTTAGATTGTAGACTTTAAAGTGTTGTCATCAGCATTTTTAAGTCTTGACCTTATTTTAATAAATGTAAAATGTAAAATGATGGCTCATGGAAGCGGTAAGTCTCGTGATGCTGCGGATGATGCTTGCTACTACGTAGCGAACCTCTGTCTTGCTACTGTCACTGCGGGTAGTGCCATAGCTGATGCAAAGGATATTGCCGATGTGACTTCCGGGTGTATCACTTTAACTCTTTCAATGAGTTGTCGTTGTCTAATGTCTCTCACTTTATGAAGATTTGTATCAGGTTGATAAAAAAGTTTTGTCGCAAAAATTTTAAAAATGTCTTTTTACGTATTGACGCAATATGACATCGAGCTATGTCGAGAATATTCTAGAGTGTTTTCTACTCTTCCGCGTGACAGGGTATAAAAGGGCGAGGGCGCGTTCTAGTGGACAGAAATGGCTTCGATCTCGCAGGAGCAACTTCGAGCGATCATTTTTTACGAGTGGCGGCGCGGCACGAACGCAAGCACAACTGCTAAAAATATACAGGATGCATTAAGCGAGAACGTAGTTTCTCATTGAACAGTCCAGCGTTGGTGCAATCGTTTTAAATCTGGAGACACAACCCTTGAAGATAAGGAACGTTCCGGACGACCGTCGACCATCCATGACGAAGCATTACTCCGCTGCATCAAAGAAAAACCGGAAGCAAGTACGCACGAGCTAGCAAGAGAACTTGGCTGCACCCAACCGTCAATAGTCAATCACTTACACAACTTGGGATACAGGAAGGTTCTAGCTCAATGGATACCACACCGGCTCACCGACGAAAATAAGAACTGTCGCGTGACCATCTGCCAGTCTCTCCTGCTTCGCCACCATCGCAAGGAGTTTTTAGAAGATCTTGTGACGGGAGATGAAAGCTGGGTCTTGTATGATAACAGAACGCGTTTAGCCTACTGGCTTCCTATCGGAGAAAAACCGCCCCACCAACCGAAATCTGATCGTCACTCACAAAAGGTTTTGTTGTGCTGTTTCTGGGACCCAAAGGGAATGCTGTTTCACAATTTTCTCCCTGTAGGTAAGACGATCTCGTCTACACGATACATCGAGAATCTCTAGGAATTGGCAAAAGCTATAAGAAAAAAACGGCCAAGACGCGCGACTGTGCACTTTCTCCACGACAACGCGAGACCCCATTTCGCAAAGGAAACTCACAAAACAATCACTGAGCTTCACTGGAATACCGTTCCTCATCCACCATACTCTCCCGACATCGCGTCATCTGACTACCATTTGATCAGACATTTGAAGGCATATTTGAGAAACAAAACTTTCAAAAACGTCGACGATCTCAGAAGGGATATTTTAAATTTCTTTGAGTTCCAGCCGCCGCAGTTTTGGGCAAAGGGAATAAATGAGTTGCTAACTAGATGGTCGAGTGTCATAGAAACCGATGGCGAATATATTGTTGATTAGAAATGTTTTGTATAAGATATATAAATAAGTAAATTATATTGAAATTATTGCGACAAAACTTTTTTATCAACCTGATATATGACATTGTAGTATAAGCATCACTTATGATCACTGGGTGATCTAGGTTATTTCAATTTGCACAGTGATTTAGCTGTTTATCTAACGAGTTATTTAAAGTGTTTTCCGTTAGCGTGTGAAGCACTACACTTGACGCAGTGGTACGTGAGGTTACAATTTACACTCGCATGTTCTAGTCGCTGTTCTAGTCTAGACTAGCATCTAGTCGCTGTTCTAGTCTAGACTAGCATCTAGACGCTAGTCTAGATGCGAGTCGCGACTCGCATGTTCTAGTCGCTCCGATTTTATTGAAACTCATATATACGATAAAGCATTGAAAACTATTAGACACGTATTTTTTTCATCGCCGGGAAACGTTTTTAAGGGGGAAAATCACTCCTTAAAGAAAGGCAGGTCGAGGGGTGATTTCGCAGTTTCACTCACAAGCAGTTCACCGATCTGAATGAAAGAAAAATCAAAATTCTTCTAGGGTAAAGCGACAAAAAATTCATTATGGAAGAATTTCTTTCAGGTGGTTTCCCCCCTTAAAATCGTTTTTCCGCCGATAAAAAAGACGTGTCTAATAGTTTTCAATACTTTATCACATATGTAATCAACAAAATCCAAGGCGGCCCGTTCAGTGACGTTCCGTGTGAGTAATGATGCAGGTTTTTCCGAATAAACAATATTTCTAAGGCAAAACGGAATGAAGAATGATTCCTTTTTTTCTTCTACTATTCTATGGGAAGAATGATATTTATTTTTGTTTAATTAAGGGGTTAGGCCACAGTAACGGATATAATATCATGTGCAAATTTAACAATTTTTTTCGTATGAAAAAGTGATTCACTCATAAAATTAATTACACACCTATTTAGTATGAATATCAAGCTGTTAGGATATATATATATTTTTTTCGATGTACAAAATGGCCGGCTACTAATATTTTCTTTTGTTATCTTTTTTTTAGGCGCTCCGCGGCGTGACATTTAGCATCCACAATTTTTACCGAGAACAAAGAACAAAAATTCTTGTTAATCTACATTAGAATACCTAGAGAAGTACCTACGGAATTTAAAAAATATTGTTTTATTCAAAAGTTGTATTTGAACTGAAGAAATGAATTTTCAGTGAAAAATTTCGTATAAAACTGCTCATAAAATGAAAAGTTTTCGATTAATCAGAAATTCCGTACGTACTTCTCTGCGAAATGCAATTAGGAACATAACTTTTTAATTTGAAGTAAATCGAGTGAAAATTGTTGAAGTTATTTGTCACGCCAATTGGAAAAAGCTGTTTCGAGAAAAACGCGTTTAAAGTTTCAGCGAATATAAAATCCAGGGGTGGGCTTACGTTATACGCTCAAAGTCGGTGAAAACAATTTTTTTTTGTTATAAATCGAATAGTAACTTATTTTTATGATAATAAAGCACCGTTTTAGCGAGAAAAAAAAATCGATTTTTTTTAAATTTTACTGTGGCCTTACCCCTTAATCTGTAAACATCAAGCGAGAGCATACGACTTTTGAGTCAGTAAAATATAATAGATTTTAGTGCAAACGTGTTGCGACGTCTTTGCACATGAATGCCAGGATTTGCGAATTTCCATTTTTTAAGCAATTCTTCGTACTGCGGCACTTTAAGGGGGGAAATACCTTTAGGCGAGGAAAAAATTTGCTGATTTTCATGATTTTTTTTTTAAAGGAAAGATTCCTTTATCATTCTTGAGACTTAGGGTATTTTATTACTACTTTAGGATGTTACTTAGTATTTTTTTAATTAATCTTATAAAATGGCGGAGGTATGGCACGGTCTTCTATACTGCATTTTCAAAACTGGCGTGACGTATAGCTAAGTAACTAATAGACCGATTCTGATAAAATTTGTTATGAATCTTTCTAACCGTATTGTCTAAAACGTGACCCTATGTTTTTGAAAATTTGTTAGAAGGTACGTTTTTATTGCAAAATGTAACAATTTTTCTCGGAACAATCAATCTTTTTGTGTCAATGTGTACCATTTGATCGATTTACAACATTTCTCACTTTTTCTTGGTTCATATTCTGCGTAAGAGTGTTATTGAGTGAAAAATCTTCGTTGGTCTTTTTCAGATTAATCCCGCCGACGCTACGTGTCACGCCGTCTGGCAAAATCCGTCGCAATCCATTTGAAAGACCCTGCCATACCTCCGCCATTTTTTAAGATAAATTTGAAAAATACCATGTAACAGTCAAAAGTATTAATAAACCATACCCTAAGTCTCAAAAATGGTAACGAAATTTTTCCTTTAAAAAAATCACAAAAATCAGCAATTTTTTCCTCGCCTAAAAGTATCTCCCCACCCCGCTCTTAACGGCGGGGTAAAGTTAATTCGGCGAAAAAAGGCATGTTTTTAGGATTTTTTTTGGCGTAACGAATAGTGTTCGTTTATTGAAAAATTTACATATAATAAAGTAACATTTGAACAACATTCTCCTAAATTTGCATTGCAAAATATTCAAAATTGAGCGAGTGAAAATTAAACCCTGGAGGCGCCTCGAAAAAAAGTTGGTTTGCGGTGTGCACTATAACTCGCAACAGAATCATTTGAAACAAAAAAATCAAAATGCATTTGTTAAAGGAGATGTTTCTCGAGGTAATGACGGGAGGATTTTTTTTCTTCGATTTTTCGATTTTTCGTAGCACTTGGGAGCCAAAAACCCGATTTTCGCTAAAAAAATTGGCTAATTTATTGTTGAAGAATTAGTAATTATTAAAAAAAACAAAAAAGCTCTCGACAATATCTGGTGAATTATGTGAAGAAGTACTGTGCAAAATTTCAAAGCGATTGGTCCAGTAGATTTTGAGTTATCGTGCAAACGGACTTCAAATATGACAAGTCTCAGAAAAACGGTTTGAAAAACGCAGAAGAGAAGAGAACGGCATGGAGCAATAGACGCTCAAATACTCATAACTTCGTCAATTTTACTCCGATCGCCTTGAAATTTTAACACAATATTCTTGATATATTATGCGTACATTTAAAATTTTTTAAAAAGGTTGAAAAAAAAAATCAATACTTTACCCCGCCCTTAAGCACTGAACACTTTCAACTATCCTTCTCAAAACACGGAACACGGAACGGAACACGGGAACACGATTCAGAGACTTTCGGGAGATTATCCATTTCCGTATATCTTCAAGACCGCTACGAGACGGCCCCCCTAGCAGATAGATAAGGAACTAAGCTCGTGCGTCACTACCGGTGACACCCCGCGCCGCTCAAAAACGCTGGACTTTCCAGGCCTGTATGTAAGATCGTACCCCACGTATGCACCGCGGCAATTCAATTCCAAATGAAATATCGATAGTACGTACTCACACATCTACACGGTGTCTCAAAATGACCTGACATTTTAAATTGCGCGTCATTTTTTGTGGCGAACATAGAGTACTAATCTTTGACAACTTGCATCAGGAAGTATTGACGTGTAGTCATGGAGAATTACACAATTGAACAACGCATAAAAATTATGAAAATTCGTTCCAAAAATGGTGAGCCGAAGGGGTGCGAGTGTTGACGAAAGTCCTTTCACCACGATTCGCCATCGTGCTCAGCAATTGAACATTTCAAGATACTCTGTGCAGCGAATTTTGACGGAAAATCTGCATATGCGTGATTACAAGATCCAATTGACACAAGAACTGCAGCCGGCAAACCATGCGCAGTCCCGTACATTCGCCAATTGCATATTGGAGCATCAACAAATCGATGTTGATTTTTCGAAGAAAATCATTTTCAGCGATAAGGCGCACTTTCAACTTAGAGGCTACGTTAATAAACAAAACCATTTTTTGGGTATTGTGTTCCACACGTAACCTCCATATTTGTACCTTATATTAAGGCCATAGGAACGGGTTTAAAATCATGTGCGAATTTAACTTTTTTTTTTCGTATGAAAGAGTGATTCACTCGTAAAATTAATTACACATCTATTTAGTATGAATATCAAGCTGTTAGAAATATATTCTTTTTTTCGATGTATAAAATGGCTGGCTACTAATATTTTCTTTTGTCTTCCTTTAGGCGCTCCGCGGCGTGACATTTAGCGTCCACCATTTTTTACCTAGAACAAAAAACCAAAATTCTCGCCAATCTACATAAGAATACCTAGAGAAGTACGTACGGAATTTCAAAAGTAAGGTAAATGTCCCAATTATTGAACAGTCCCCAATTATTGAACACTATCTTGTATTTTTTATTATTTCTCATTCACCTGCATGCATTTACTTATTTATAAAAAATTCATTGCATATATGGAACTTTTAGCTATCGAAATGTTACCTTACGTGTGCAAAAAAAGCTTTAATTAATAGAGCAAAACATTATTTAATCAGCAACGGTGACCCGATTTGACGTCTCGTGGTAACTGCTCATCGTTTTTGCTAAGACGCGCCGCTTCATGCGTAAGGGCATAAAAAATTCAAAAACTCTCGCATCTCAAAAAGTAAAGGCGTTTCAGGTTCCTCAGAAAATTTCTTACAAATAACAATTTTTATGAAATTTTTTTATTTAATTATTTGTTAAAAAATACGGTGTTCGATCATTGGGACATAGAAAATGCAGTGTGTCCCAATTATTGAACACTCCAATTCTCCAAGATGGCGTCATTAAACCCATCAAAACATCGAGACAGTTAACGTGTGACAGATCATGTGAATCGGATTTATTCAAACAAAAACTGTAAGTTCCTGAATAAACTTAACTTTATTCTTTTAATCATAACTCTAAGATCGTCAAATATATTTTTTATTTGTATTTTCGTACAATAAACATAAAAAGGAAAGTAAAAAGAGAATATAACCTAAATGTAACCTAAAAATACGAATGTACTGTTCAATATTTTTTGCTCTTCGATATTTCAGGGAGTCAAGCTGCGACAAAATCAAACAAAAACAGAACATAAAAACGAGGAAGCTGAAAATAAAAATAAAATAAAGTTCGCGTTGAAAAGCAAAAATAAACCAACTGCGAATGAACCAAAAACCTGTCAAAAGAGACTAAATATACATTTTTGTATTTTTACATGATTAAGAAAAGATTATTGAAGTGTTTGATTTTACTTTTATTTCTTAATATTGTACCCAAAATAATATTTTCAGAATGGAAAAAGAATTCTCGAGAGTGTTCAATGACTGGGACATGCCTGTTCAATATTAGGGACATAGGCACTTCCAGTGTTCAATAATTGGGACATTTGCATGCTTCACATTGGTATTCTTTTTTGTAATTTGAAATTATTTAAAAATAATTTAAAGGGTGATTTTCCGAAAGTAAAAATATCAAACTATCATTCGAACCTGAAAGCGATGGTTTTTTTTCTTAATTTTCTATTTTTTTCTCACCGAATTCAATCCCCCAGATCCTTAGCTGTTCAATAATTGGGACATTTACCTTATTGTTCTATTCAAAAGTTGTACGTATTCGAACTTAAGAAATTAATTTTGAGTGAAAAATTTCGTTATATGTAACTGCTCATAAACTGCTTATAAAATGAAAAGTTTTCGATTAATCAGAAATTCCGTAGGTACTTCTCTGCGAAGTGCAAGTAGGAACATGACTTTTAAATTTGAAGTAAATCGAGTGAAAATTGTTGAAGTTATTTGTCACGCCAATTGGAAAAAAGCTGTTTCGAAAAGTTTCGAGTAGTAGGCCATTTTGTACATCGAAAAAAAAAATATATATACTTTCTAACAGCTTCATATTTATACTAAATAGATGTCTAATTAATTTTACGAGTGAATCCCTTTTTCATACGAAAAAAAATGTTAAATACGCGCATGATTTTATACCCGTTACTGTGGCCGAACCCCTTAAAACAATTTTCGTACTTTTCAATTGAATAATACGTTTTATTAACAAATGAATATGTCAGGTCATTTTGAGACACCCTTTATGTGAATACTAATATAGTATATAACAATATAATCTCTTTATCTGTAATAAGGCGATGGGGGGGGGGGGGTATATTGAAAACTTGTATGGACAGCGTGAGGTACTCGTTGACTCGTTTCTTCGACAATGCGTTTATCGCAGAAGCGCCGCGAATGCATAGCGGTCGGTCGATACCTATCTCGCCAAGTTAACGAAATAATTTATCAGCCACCAAACACCGATTTAAATTTCGGATGAAAAAAGACAAAAAAACCATTTCGTCCAAGAAGGTGAAAAAGTTTTTCGAAAAAGCGCTATCGGAATAGGAAAAAAAGAAAAAGAAAAGAAAAAACGCGTTGAAAATGGTGCAGCGAGGAAAAAATTTCAACGATTGCCTCATTCCCTTAATTACGCTACAGGCGATTTTCGGTTACGCTGTTTTTCAATATCCAAGTGGTCGACCACGATTATTGTTCAGTGTTGCGTATGCGATACTCGTTACGTTAGTTTCGTGGTGCTTATTCATCTTGATAATCGACCATTCGCTCAAAAGTGCGTGGTTCAAAGCGGAGGATAAAATGATGTACACAATAGTTTATTTTAATTTTGTCATAGCTGTGTTGACACAATTTTTCCAGTGGTATTATTATAAAGTAAGTCCCAACGTTGTATGTTTAGAAATTATCGTTTTATCATAAATTTGTCGTGACTGGAAAATTGAATATTTGGTCGAAGGTGAATCTGGCAAATGAATTATATTTTTTTTAATACGCAGAGATGGCGACGATCGTTCTATAAATAATTGTAAAAAATAAAAATCGAGTCAACAATTGCATTTCATACGAGTAACAAAGTGTTCATATACGCGTTTTTGTGTGCCCGCGTAAGAAATATCAAGATATCGTAAGAAGGATGACAAAGGTGGACGAAACCCTTTGCACGCTCGGAGCAATATTCGACTACGAACAGAATAAGAAACATGAAATGATATTTATCGTTTTCTGGCTAACTATGGTCACCTTTGAAAATTGTATCGACACGTTGTGGTTTTGGGAGAAAGTACCAATCGGCGAGACAATTATCATTGTATGTACCATTCATCATCCGATACACATCAACATCATGGTATCATTATACTATTCTCTAATGATCGGGTAAGTCGGTAACTAATTCACGAAAATTATTATTACCTGATGCATTCCCCGTCCCCATTGGCGTAGCCAGGAGCGGGCAAGGGTAGACACGCCACTCTCCTAAAAAATCCGGTGCCTCCGACGAAAAAAATCGATCAAAAATAATTGAATTCAAATAATCGATTCATTGTATTTAAGTTTCACCCAAAAAGCATAAAGCAATAATTTATTAAAATTTGAACTATTTCCTTCCTAGACATTTGGTAATTTGTATAAAAAAAGGAAATTTCACAAATAAGTTAACTTTAGGTAAAAGCAATACGTTAGATTTGCCGGCCGATACACAACCGGGAGAATACTGGACGATCAACATTTATAATATAATTTTAAATCTAAAACGCCGGTTCGAGAATCTGCCGTTAGCTCATGGAGTTGACGAATTTTTAAAGATAGTCCTATCCCTTCACACTAGTCATACCACTGATCATGCTTGAGACTTGAAAAAATTTATATTTGTAACATAACTACATTTTTCATGTGTAAACTGATTAATTAATGTTCACGTTTAATTAGAAAAATGAAAAAAATGGTATCCCAACGATTCGCAGAGTATTTCTAGGTTTTGATATTTGGCAATACGGGTCCTATCTCCGTCTCTTTTTACTCAACCAGACGAGTTCAACCTCCATACTTTTCAACATCGATCTGTCAAAACAATGTCAGGTGCGGAAAATCTAAAGCAATGTATTCGGGCCACGACTGGTAAAAAGCGTGGACAATTTGTGTCAGCCAAATATGTCGGTTAAAAATGAAATATGCGTGAAAATTCAAATGCGTGAGATGAAGTTAGGACTATAGTCAGCTGTTGCCTTGCTGTCACGTCTCTTTATCGTAGTAAGTTGTAATAAATGCAATACTGGAAGTTCAAATTAAACTCGATATTACGTAAAAATTAGGGCAACAAGCCTAATTTTTTGTGAGAGCATTGGATTACTACATGTGTTAAGTATGAAAATGTCATTATTTTTAAGAATCTCACGGATTCCCACTATTATGTACACTTTTGTACCCACTGGAAATTGGCTTTTTGTATGTCGTCTCGGAAGTCCTTCATAAAAATACGCAATTTTAATATTGCTTTTGTCTGTAATTAGGTCGATAAACGACCCTGAAATTTTACAATGACGATTATTAATATATTTAGTGGAGCTCAAAAAAAATTATGAAAATCCTATGGATTAAAGCCTGGCGATAGGACTACCTTAAATTGGATATGAAAACCAGTGAGGATTCCATCAATAATTATTTCAAAATCTTAATAGTTGTTACTTCAGCCATAGAAGCTGGAGCGATGGTGATGAAAAATATACGTTAATGTAAAAATAATCAAGTAAATGCTAAAAATTGAAGGAAGCATATTGAAAAGGAGTACTGCCCTTGTTTACGTAAACTTTTCCCAGCAGCGATAGTACGCCCGGTGAGCTCCGGCGGTTGTGACAAAAGCTTTTCTGCCATGAGGCGGATAAAAACGTGGCTCCGAAGCACAATGCTTCAGAAACGATTTTCTCATATGTCACTGCTGAACACAGAGAACGACATTGTTAAAAAAAAATAAACAGCACAAAAAGGGCCAGTTTGCAGAAAAAAAAAGAAAAACGAGACTTATTCAATCGAGTACCTTCGGAAAGTAACGACTGGCAACTGAATTAACGGCGGGGTAAAGTTAATTCGGCGAAAAAAGGCATGTTTTTAAGATTTTTTTTGGCGCAACGAATAGTGTTTGTTTATTGAAAAATTTACATATAATAAAGTAACATTTGAACAACATTCTCCTAAATTTGCATTGCAAAATATTCAAAATTGAGCGAGTGAAAATTAAACCCCGGAGACGCCTCGAAAAAAAGTTGGTTTGCGGTGTGCACCATAACTCGCAACAGAATCATTTGAAACAAAAAAATCAAAATGCATTTGTTAAAGGAGATGTTTCTCGAGGTAATGACGGGAGGATTTTTTTTTCGATTTTTCGATTTTTCGTAGCACTTGGGAGCCAAAAACCCGATTTTCGCTAAAAAAAATCGGCTAATTTGTTGTTGAAAAATTAGTGATTATTTAAAAAAAAACAAAAAAAGGTCTCGACAATACCTGGTAAATTATGTGAAGAAGTACTGTGCAAAATTTCAAAGCGATTGGTCCAGTAGATTTTGAGTTATCATGCACACGGACTTCAAATATGACAAGTCTCAAAAAAACGGTTTGAAAAACGCAGAAGAGAAGAGAACGGCATGGAGCAATAGACGCTCAAATACTCATAACTTCGTCAATTTTACTCCGATCGACTTGAAATTTTAACACAATATGCTTGATATATTATGCATTCATTTAAAAAATTTGAAAAAAAATGAAAAAAAAATTTAAATACTTTACCCCGCCCTTAAAGTATGATGGAAAAAGTTGATTATGTTTTAAGGTATTGCAAGTATTTTATATCAGTGTTAACATTAATGTGTGATTAAAGCGAGTTCCATATTTCGTGTGTGTTACGTGATCGTCGACTATTGAGGGGGTCATTTCATGTTACAGCTATTTTAATTCGCTTTTGGGGGATTTTTTTTTTCATGAACCATCAAAACACTATCTTTGAATTTTTACCACACATTTATTAACATTTTTACAGTCCGTCAGAATTTTATCAAACTAAACCAGCAAGTTGAATCGACTGTACACCGCTCGGAAAACACTCATGTGTATAAAAAGTTGGTTGCCGGCTGCCATTATTCCGGCGGTTTTGCTCATCTCAAATAAAAAAATCAAAAGGCATTTTAATTTGTTGGCCTGAGGCTATCGCCGGATCTAGAGTAAAGTAAAAATATCGAGAATTAAATTTTTGACACGGTCTTTAAAATTAAGAGGTTAGGCCACTCTAGAGGGCGAAAAAATAAGCTCTTTGGGGATTTACTTTTTAGAAAAACTACAAAATAAATCGTGATTACTAAAAAGGGTGTTAATCATACATATCAGTGACTGTATACAATAATTTGTTTAAAGCGAATAATTTCAAAATGGCGGCTGTGTAGCGTTTTTGCGATGACGTCTCCGTTTTTCCAGGGTCCACGGCCGGACAAAAAGCTCCTATAATTTTTGAATTATAATGAGCCAATGATTTTTTTCGATTTTATAAAATGCTATAAAAGTACGTAGGATTTTTTCGATATATTGATTTTTGGCCAAATGGCGCATTTCTGAAGTGGAAAGTGAAAAATTTGCCTAAAAAATCAGATAATCTAAAGTCAGATAATTGTTAATAACAAATGAACTGTACAATATAAAAAAAAATCTTAAGCACTTCTATAGACAATGTATTTTTCAAGATATTTCCAACATTTCAAGTGAATCGGTTGGAAATTGTCTGAGTTGTGTTTCCGGCCAACTTAAAAAATGTAGTTTTGTGATAAACGCCGCAAAGCCGCCATTTCGAAATTAACCGCTTCAAAAAAATTATTGTATACAGTCACTGATATGTATGATAAACACCCTTCTTTGTAATCTCGATTTCTTTTGTAGTTGTTCTGAAGAAAAAATCCCCAAAAAGCCTATTTTATCGGCCACTAGAGTGGACTAAGGCCTTAAGTTCCAAATTTCGACATTTTTTTCGTCTTTTTCTGCTTAAAAAGACTATGGCAGATATCAGAAATATTCTCGTTCGGGTGAGCACTATAGATGTGCTATAGATGCTAGAAATGCAATAAAAATGTGCTATAAATGCTATAAAAAATGAGCAAAATCCGTTTAATAGTTTTTGAGATATCATGGAAGCCAATTTGATAAATACCGTTTCGAGAAAAACCGCGTTTAAATGTTCAAATACGATTTACACAAAGATAATGTCGACTCGCCATTAGTCTGCTATGCCGGGTCCATGTAACACGGTCACATTTCTTACAATTTGTGCAAAACACTTTTTTCTTTTTTTTTTGGATCTGTTGGATGGGAAAACCGTTTTGAGTAAATTCTGTTTAAAAAAAAAATTATTGTGAACATAAGCATTTTTTTCAAGGCCGACCACATACGCCCCCCCCCTCCCAGAATTAATTGCTGGCTACGTCAATCACCCCCTCCCCCCAGAGAATTTAATTGGACGCGATTAATTATGCTCGAAAGCATGAATATCTACTGCATTAAGGGGTATTCTCACTTTAGACGCTAAAAAAGACTATTTTCACGAATTTTTTGGATAGGTTTATATTATAGATATTGATATGAAAGTTGTTACACTTAATAAATACATTTAAACATTTTATTTATTTATTTAAGTGACTATTTATTGACGAAAATGGTAATTAAAAAATGTTCTAAAAAAATTGTAGGTCTGCGCTGTTGATGAAATCTCGGAGATGGATCGTCCGAAACAAAAAAAATCAAACGATTTTATATTCAGTAAGTTAATGGCTAAAGCGCATATCGTACGATTTTTGATATAGCAAAAATCACAAAATGGCGGACATTTTTCGAAAAAACAAAAACAAACGTGTTTTTTCACCGTTTTTGGCAAAAAAAAGTAAATATCGAAATTTTCAGAAATCCTTAAACTCGCTATAGCTACAGTTGTAAAGAATATGTGGTTAAAATTTCATAAGGATTGGTTCAGTAGTTTCGAAGGTTTTATCAACAAACTGTCGAAAAACGTTGTTTCGAGAAAAACGCATTAAAAGTTTGTTTGGGTTACATAAAAACATAAAAAAAAATTTTCATGTGTTTCAAAAGTGTATCTATTAAGTGTAATAACTATTATATCAATATCTATAATATAAACCTATCGAAAAAATGCACGAAAATAGGCTTTTTTAGCTTCTAAAGTGAGAAGACCCCTTAATCGTATTCATTTGATTCTCCCATTAGTCACATTGGAAGCAGATTTTGCAAGGCGAACAAATTAATTGAAGATCTATCAAAAGTAAATAAAGGACTATTGATGGACGATAAACGCCGGAGGTTGGTTGGAAATAAAGTTTCCTGTATTTCGTCCGAAGCGTTTAATATTCGAGGCTGGAAAATTTACGACGACCCGACACGATTACTGGAGATTATCAGGTGACCGAGGCGCTGACATTTTAATCGATAATACTTCTCATTAGAGAGCGTGTAATATTTGCATTGCAATGAATTTTCTAAACGTGCATAAATCCCCAAGAATGTAGCAATTTTTATTATTTCAAGGCACATACATCTCGAATTGACGCTAACGGCTAAAGATTTGGAAACCGTTTACAGTGTTATAATATTGCTAGAGACGGCCGCGTTTTTCGTTATGTTTACGGGAATATTTTACGTACTTTATTTTATGGTTGTCGTCGTGACACCGGAGAAACGATTATTGCGAATAATCTTTGTCGTCGCAATCACCGCTACGTACGTTCCAGTATTGATCTTTATCAATCATATGTGCGAGAAAACAACAGCAGAAGTAATTATCACTTCTATTTCAATGTTCGAAAGTCTTGCTTATTGCCATTCAAATTGTATTATTTATCGGCGAACGTTTGTTTCATTGCTCTTTGCGCTGAGAGGCTGAACGGACGGGCATCCTCATTAGTCGCATTGAAAGGGAGAAACAAGATGCCGACTTGAACGACGAAATCAAACAATTCACTCTACAATTGATGACCAATCGTTTGTCGTTTTCTCCCGTTGGCTTCTTTACTCTCGGCTATGATTTTCTTCGAGGGGTAAGCTTCAGCTTTTCTTTTCACTACGTACCAAATCCATTCAAACGTATTAGAAAACTTGTGTTATTTACTTTCTTTTGCGTGATTTTGTCGCCAAAGCTTGTCAAAGTTCAAAGCAGTATCGGCCTAACCAAACGCTGCCACGTTTTTTTCCGATAAATTTGTTAAAGTCGTACAACGACCACGTGTTCGTTCTTGCTGATTATACATTTTTATTTCAATATATATGGGTGTTTCTCGGCTAAATGGAAAGTCGCCCATACAAAGTTGTCCCATGCATGTTTTTTCTTGAAAAGAAAAAACAAAGTATGTATAACGGAAGGCAGTAGTAAATTAAACATATATGAATAAAAAGCCGACATGTTTTCTCTTTATTTTGCAACTTATGGACGATTTTTTGAAAGTTCGTAACAGGGGACTGTAATATCTTCCGGGGGACTGTTTGAATAGAAAAAAAAAACTATTTTTAATCGAATTTAACCAATCGAATGTCTTTATTTTTGTTGCAACTTTAACATAGCTTATTACGTATAACCAATGACTATATCAAATAAAAAACAAATGCTGCATTATTGATATTTTCCTTGATATCTTGATTTCCTTGATTGATTATTGAGCATTCCAGCATAACTGGAATTAAACTTATGAAAATAAACTTTTTACCTTCAAAACGAGTGCATTATTGAACCTCTCACTTTAAAAAATAACAAGGCCAGTCGTGTCATAATCTTCACAAAGAAATGTTAACTGCTTCGTACAAAAAAAACATTATCTTATTCTATTAAATATAATCACAATCAAATCACTATCAACATCTTGTTACTAATACTTTTAGTAGTATTAAATTAAATAATGGTCATTATAGTTTACAACGAAGTCAGTCGTATCGTTTTTTTTTCATTAACAATCAGCCGCAATTTATTTCTCATAGACTGGTGCAGGTAACGTAAAGTAATTGAGATATTCTTTTCCCTTTTAGGGTCCAATCTGAATTTGGTAACTTTTGCAATATTTGGTTGAAAACTATATCAGAAACATCAGTATCATCAACTCTGAACGTGTAGCCCTTATTGTCACAAATTTTCAGAAAGGTTGATTCGCCCTCCTCATGGTTTATCTGATTAATTACACCGATATACCTACATTCCTTATTTTTGTACAAGAAACTTAAGGCCTTAGGCCACTCTAGAGGCCGAAAAAATAAGTTTGGCGATTTTTTTTTTCAGAAAAACTACAAAATAAATCGAGATTAAAAAAGGGGGTTTATCATACATATCAGTGACTGTATACAATAATTATTTTTAAACGATTCACTGCAAAATGCCGTCTGTGGAGCGTTTATCTCAAAACTGCATTTTTTAAGTTGGCCGAAAACATACTTCAGACAATTTTGAACCGATTCACTTGAAATGTTGAATATATCTTGAAAAAACATTGTCTATGGAAGTACGTACGATTTTTTTTTATATTGCATAGTTCATTTATTATTAACAATTATCTGACGATTTTTAGGCAAATTTTTGGAAAGTGAAAAATCTGCCTAATAAATCGTCAGTTAATTGTTACTGTAAGATTACAGTTAGTGATTTTTTATGTCAAATTAAAGCAAATCAAAGCATTCATGAAGAACAGAACATAAGCTTGTAAACGTTTATTTTTATTTTTTTTTCACATTTTTATAACGGTTGAAAATATCTTCGAAAAAAGGACTAATCGCGGTGTACACGGTCGTGGCCGTAAATATTATCTGAAAAAAAAAAAATTGAAAAAAAAATGATTAATCAGTATGACAGCCGCCATCTAGCTATGGAGATTTTTTAAAATCAACATTGACAAAATGGCGGCGGTGTAAAAAAAAAGTATCGAATTGAGCCTATTTTTTCGACAGTTTTTGGTTCAAAAAAATATGAAGATTAAAAAAAGCTTCCATAGCCAGATAAAGAATGCATGAAGACTGTTGTGTAAAAATTTCAGACGGATAGCTTGAAGAGTTCGTATCAATATCACCAACGTTAAGTTGTGCCTTTCCTTCGTACGCCACTGTTCCGAAATTGAAATGCTAGCATTCGTCATCTCAAAAATCATCATTACCTAAAAGAAACAGCTTACTATCAATCCCGGAAGTTAAAATATAGCTAATACCTGAGCATGCTCAAAAATAAAACACTCCCCTGGAGCATAAAACAGTCTCCTGTGTCATAAAATGGCAGGCGACTGTTATTTTTGCAAAAAAGATATCTAGAGCTAAATCATTTGAAATCTTTCTAGAATTAAGAGTCATACGTGCTGCCTTATTAAATGAATAAATGATGTATGAAATGATTGTAATTTAATCACATAAAGAAACGGAAAAAACTACTCACGAGGGGACTGTTCAATCAAGCGACTCTGTCACGTCGTTCATCCACAAAAGCAGTTCTCACATGCAACAATATGGCGTTAGCTAGCTTAGCTCGGCATTTTGTCGAACTTTACACCGTTTACGGTTCGTTTATCATAATCAATTATGTGTACTAAACGAAATACGAATTGGGCGCAATTTTGAAGTTAGACCACGGGAATGTTTTGCAATTTTTAGGTCAATATTTGAGTGATCGTTTTTCGTATTGGAAAAGTATTTAAAATTATGGTCGTATTTTATAAAGACATGACCTCTATTCTAGTTAAACCTATGAATGTTAGAATTAGGCAATATTAATACTAAAAGTAAATATTAGCCGTGAACCTCGTAATTCCGGAAATGGAACACGACAGGGGACTGTGTTTTAGGGTGTTTGAAAGGCACTGAAATGAACATTAAGGCGTTACCCCCACTTGTAGAGCAAAAAGGCCTTTTACATGATTTTTTTTAAAGAAAACTACAAAACTTTTTTAATCGATCAATATACCATCTTAAAGAACACATCTTGAAGAACTTTCAGTAATTTTTTTATTGAAAAATATTACATTGTTTAGTGGCAAATGGCCGTCAATGAAATAATGTTTTTATATACACGGTTTGCGGTGACCAACATTGCGGCGAAGTGGATCATCTGAAAAAAAAATGCGCATGGATTTAGTCAAATATAAGTATAAACTAGTCTTTAATCGAAGGATTTTAAAAAATATTCATTTTTCACAAAATGGCGGACAGTCAAAGTTAATGGTTCGATTTGAACGAAAAAAAAACAGCCGTTTTTTGGCTATAAAACAGCCATTTTTTTCGAAAGCAAAAATCGAACGATTAAAGACTACATTTTTATGTATTAAATAAGCCTGCAAAATTTCAAGAAGATCGGTTCATTAGTGTTCGAGTAATCTTAGTCACCGACTTCAGAAATGTCATTTTGAGAAAAACGCGTTTGAAGTTTCAATTACCGGTCGTTTACACAACGGATTCTTCTCTTTCAACGCTCATATCTCAGTCAATTTTGTTCGGATCGACTTGAAATTTTCAGGACATATTCTCAGATACTTATACTTCAAAAAAATGCAATAAAAAAAATCGATTTTTTCAAAATCGCAAGTGGGGGTAACCCCTTAAGATATTGCATCATTATGTGTGTTATGGCGTATCAAGAATAGATTACGAATTATCGTTTTCGACAGATACAACTCAGGAATAATGATTTTAAATGCACAAAATTTACCTGAAACATCGATTTTCCATATGCAGATTTAGTGGAGAATCACCCATATGTGTGTGTGCGCGTGCGTGTGCGTGTGTGTATGTGTGTGTGTGTGTGTGTGTGTGTGTGTGTGTGTGTGTGTGTGTATGTGTGTACTTGGTGTCCCATTTTAATCTTACATCGGATTTATCTCGAAAAATACTGCCCCGATCAAGTATTGAGTATAATAAAACTTTTAGCCTTCAAAGGAGACGATAAAAAAATCTTTTCTGTCCGAAATTCGAAGTGGCGACGTTAAGGTAGCCGACATGTTTTGAAAAAAATGGGATTTCGATTTTTTTCATCAAAACATTTGTTGGGCCAAAATTAACAACTTTTGTAGGAAAACTTTTTTATAAGGTTCATAATTTTCAGGTTAGAATATTTTTTACCATTTTAGCGCTATCCAGAATGTAAATAAAGTATTTAACATCCCTAGTGTAAGTGGGCGTATGTATGTGTCTTTTTGCATCTGTGTGGGTTTATTTCTTTATGGAAGTGACGAGCCAGACAGACTTTCCTTCTTTGGGTTATCGAAGAAACCCAAACAAACTCACATGCACTTACACTAGGGATGTTGGAGACTTTACTTTCTCGTGGTACATTTTGCATAGCGCTAAAATAGTAAAAAAATGTCTATATTCTAACTTAAAAATTATGAGGCCGGGTTGAAATTCCGAATTTTAATATTCGGAAATTCAAGATGGGGCCGGGTGGAAGTTCCAAACTTTCAATGATCAGAACGCTCAAAACTCCGAAAGAATACTACCCCGAAAGATCAAAACTCCGAAGGAATTTTACACGAAAGACCAAAACTCCGAAAATCTGAACACCGTCAAAATAATTCGGCTATGGAAGTTTTAAAAGTTTCAAAATTTCGACTAAATCGACGAATTATTTGAAGAATTTTTCATTAATAAGAAGTGATTTTGCCTCAATTTTGAAATTGGTCTAGATAATGTTATACGTTCTATATCACTTACAGTCGACTGTGTAGACTTTCGCTGGCATGATCTTGATATGGGGGCCGGGTTGAAATTCCGAGCTTTGAATGCGCCGACGGTTCAAAATTCCTAGTTTTAATGTTCCGAAATTACAAGGTTCGTCAAGATCATGCCAGCTCAAGTCTACAAAATTGACTGTAAATGATGTAGAACGTCTAACATTGTCTAGACAAATTTCAAAATTGACGCCAAATCACTCCGTAATAATAAAAAATTCCTGAAATAATTCGTCCAATTATTGAAAATTTTGCAACTTCTAAAACTTCCATAGTCGAATTATTTTGACGGTGTCAAGATGTTCGGAGTTTTGGTCTTTCGTGTAAAATTATTTCGGAGTTTTGATCTTTCGGGGTAGTACTCTTTCGGAGTTTTGAGCGTTCTGATCATTCAAAGTTCGGAATTTCAACTCGGCCCCAAAATTATGAACGTTATCAAAAAACTTTTCCTAGAAAAGTTGTTAGTTTTGGGCTCATAAGTGTTTTGGTGAAAAAAAGTTAATGCTCCCATTTTTTTAAAACATGTCGGCTATATTAATGTCGCCATTTTGAATTTCGGACCGAAATGGATTTTTTTAACGCCCCCCTTTGACCCTTAAAAGTTTTATTATACTCAATACGCAGGCGTTCTATAGAATACCTAGGATACGTCAAGGCAATGCATAAAATATTTTATCTATCGCTAACCATTACATATGTTAGCGCATCTATTGAGGGAAGTTTCTGCCTTGTTGGGCCAAAAAATGTTCGATTTTTCATCAATTTTTATGCGAAAAGTATTAAATAGAGAATGTTGATATTTGGTATGTTGACTAAGCGGTCTTTATTGAACATCAAAATATTTTTTAAGGTTTGACTTAAGCATGGTGGTGAGAGTGGGAGGAGCCACGTATGTCGGTGCGCGAGCGATGACATTCTTCGCTTACGGAAGTCCTGAGTCCCGGACAGGTGTTCTGAAGCAAAAAAACGAAACATATTTTCACTTTGTACAATATTGTGTATAATTCGAACAAGAATCAAGAAGAAAAATTGAAAAATAAAAAAATTGTGAGCCACTGAAGGGGAAGATTAGTTTGTTACCAAAAATGTTTGCAGTTTTTTGTTCATAAAACAGAAACGTTCGAATATTTTTGGATAATACTAGTTTGACTAGTAAAGACGTTTGTTGTACACGTGCCTGCCAAATTTCGTAACGATTGCTCATCTAGGGTGTGTGGGAGCACTTCCGCAAGCGAAGAATATCATCGCTGGCACACTGACATACTTGGCTCCCCCCACTTCCACGATCACGTTTTGTCAAACTTTAAAAAAATATAATCATGTTTAATAAAGACCGCTTAGTAAACATACCAAATTTCAACATTTGGTATTTAATATTTTTCGCATAAAAAATTTGTGAATAATCGAACATTTTTTGGCCCAACAAGGCAGAAACTTTCCATAAACCGAGGGTCTCAAACTTTTGTTTGCAACGCCCGCTTTCTGCGAAAAAAAGATGGATGCGACAACCTATCACATCTTTATTGATATTGGGGTAAAAATGACCCCCCCCCCCCCGTATCTCGTGATGCCTCCCACTGTGAAAATCAATGTATTAAACACTGTGCCGGCTGTACTGTATTTGGTACTCTATAGAATGCCTAGGTAAAGTTTGTAATAAATAATATTTTATATATTGCCTGAACGTTTTAGGTATTCTATAGAATACTGGATTATACAGATTGCCAGTAACATATATATGTATATAACTTTTCTGTCGCAGTTTCTCGGAAGTGTCGTGACGTACTTGGTGATTCTCATACAAATGGGCTCTGATACGTAATCACATTTACAATGAAAATGATATTTTCATAGTTGAATTTCTTCGATAAATAATTTACAACCCTACAAGTACACTCATATTTTTCCCTTCTTAGTTTACAGTCTGGGTCTGTGAGACCCGGGCGACTTACGAAAAGTAGTTTCCTTAAAATTTCGTCCATTCGGATTATTTTTCATAATGAAAGAGCAAACTGTTAGGAAAGCACCTGTGAGGAGAAAATCTGCGTTCGGTTCATATTTTGTCTGAGAAAGCTGTTCGAGCAGAGAAAAATGTTTTGCGAAAGAGGAAAGACGTGAGTTTTGCACCTTTTGGTCGGGTCTGTGAGACCCAAGAGGGTCTCCTAGGGATAATATTGTGTCCAATTGTCTCATATAGGACGATGTGGAGACATCGATTTTGATGGTCCTCATAGCATGTCTGGAACATTGGTTTGCAATTAATGTGGAAAAGAAGGCCGCATCGAATTTCGTTAATTGATATTAATACGTTTTTGGTAATCATACAGAATATAGGCCACACCTTGGATGTAGGCGACACCTTGACCTTGCATTATGTTGTTCTTTCGATGCTTCCTAGCAACTTTGCGCCTGTACACTAAGGGGCGGAAACAACGCCTTCGTTACTTTTTTAGTGATAGAAGAATTATACGCAATCTATAATACTTCCAAAACTTTACCTTTAACTTTGTTTCTTTATTCCCCTTTGTTTCGGCGAAAATTACCGTGGAGATTTATATAGCTTCATGTCGTCACGAATAATTACATCCAACTGTAAATTTTGTACAAAATTTTGGTTTCCGAAATAAACAAAGAAATCAACAGGGAGCACACCAAGGAAGATGCAAACACGGTACTGTCAATTATCAATGCAATTTTGTGCAGCCTATCACATATACTCACATTCGAAACATCGAACGCTTGTAGCATGACGTGCGTCGTGGCATCCCAAAATGTAGACACAGGGCAAAGTATTATAATTCCTAATTGCCTGAATTTTTGTTTAAACGCAGATTTTTGTATTCACAACGCATACGTGCGTTTTTCAACAAAATTGCAATGTTGTTTGCTATTGCCATTGAGGATGAACTCATTGTTCAATAAAACGACTACTCAACAAAGCAGCGTCGATTTTTTGTTGTCTATATGTTTATTTATGTTTGTTTGGGTTTAGGTAATGTGCGTGTGTATATAGTGGCAGTAGTGTATATTCTACTCAACACACACTATGACGTTTATTCATTCGTTGGACCTTGTAAAGGTCTAAAACATCGTGAAGAACTCGTTTCCGTTCGTCATACTATATCCAGGGTGAGGCAGATAAAGTGTTACAAAGCAATAGCACTCAAACTATTGATCATATCCAAAAATGTTTCCGACAAAAGTTTCAGTGCTCGAGAAGGCCGTCATACTGGACCGCCCTATTTTTTTTTATCGGTGGAGGCGTTGAAGCTACGTCACGATCAACTCCACTTTTTTCAATGGAATGGTACATTTTTTCAACCATCTTGTGGAGCACCTCAAGCCGCATGAAAAATATCAGGGGGTCAAAGTCGTTCAAGGTCATTCAAGGTCAGTATCGATGCTGACCTTGAATGACCTTGAAAGACTTTGACCCCCGATGTTTTTTATGCGGCTTGCGGTACTCCACAAGAAGATTGAAAAAAATGTACCATTCCATTTAAAAAAGTGGAGTTGACCTTGCCGTAGCGTCAGACCTCCACCGAAAAAAAAATGGATGGTCCAGTATGACGGCGTTCTCGAACACTAAAACTATCGTCTAATACATGTTTGGGTATGATCAATAGTTTGAGTGCTATTGCTCCGTAACACTTTATTTGCCTCGCCCTGTATACAGGGTGTCCCTCCTATCTCTGCCACCCGAAATAAGTCTGTAATTATCGACAGCACGAAAAAATGTTCCAGACAAAAGTTGTACAATGTGAAGGGGGCCATCAAATGCGACCAATTTTTTTTTATTTCGGTGGAGGCGTTGACGCACAGTGAAGGTCACATCCACTTTTTAAAATGGAATGGTACATTTTTTTCAACCATCTTGTGGAGCACCTTAAGCCGCGTAAAAAAATTGGGGGCTCAAAGTCGTTCAAGGTCATTCAGAGCACCAATTAAAATGAAGAACAAATGTAAATATTTCGGCTCACTAGCAAATATTTGGTAGTGATCCGAGATATTTAGATTTGTATAATCGATACTGTCCTTGAATTACCTTGAACGACTTTGGCCCCTTTTGACTTTGTTTTTCATGCGGCTTGAGGTGCTCCACAAGATAGTTGAAAAAAATGTACCATTCCATTTTACAAGTGGAGGTGACCTTCACTGTGCGTCAGCGCCTCCACCGAAGTAAAAAAAAATGGTCGCATTTGATGGCCCCCTTCACACTGTACAATTTTGGTTTGGGAGACTTTTTTGTGACGTCGATAATTACCGAGTTATTTCGGATGGCAGAGATAAGAGGTACACCTTATATATATATATATATATAAAGGTGTCTATATTCAGGGTGTCATGTTATGAATGGATAATTCTGCAACTGTCGATAGGTCAGATCATGACCTACTATATGCTCGAATTTCAGTTTAGTAAAAGTCCCATGGTTTTCGAGTTTTTCGGATTTGTTATTTTTTGGAAAAATATCAGCTGCTTTTAATTTTTTACATGCCATTTCTACGAATGATATGATTCGACAATATCTAAGCAATTTTTTAAGTCTTTCGCACGATATGCTTAGTACATTTTTTTACACCGCAGGCTATCAAAGTCAGAAGTTCAAATCGGTTTGTATGAAAATTCTGCGTCAGATATTTTTTTTATAAAGTTTCCTTAACATTGAAGGTTAAAAAGAAAACTTTTTTAGATAACACAAATAACCAAGAGTATTAAAAAAAGGGTAAAAAAGTTATCATTTGTAGAAAAGGCATTCGGAAAACCAAAAGCAGATGATTTTTATCTCGAAAACCGTGGGACTTTTATTAACCCTTCGTAACCCTTTACTAACTCGCACCCGCGTGTTATAGCCGTCTAGAACGTGTGACCGCGAAGGATTAAACTGCAATTTCGGCATATAGTAGGACATGATCTGACCTATCGATAGTTGCAGGAGTATCCATTTATCCCAGAACTGAATGCGTTCCTCCAAATGGGGGGTGGGCGATGAAATTCTCAGTCGATTGATATAAGCATGTGCGGGTCTGAGATCAACCCCTGAATTATTATTAATTTTCAACGGCGGGTTAATTAGGTGCGCCCGATGAGCCAGCGTACGTCGGTGAGTGATACGCGCGTGTAGTTGTATATCAATGGACACCCCATGTGTATGCACGTATGTATGTATGTGTGTATTTGTTATATATGCATGTATGTGTGTATTATGTTATGTATTTGTTATGTATGCACGTATGTATGTATGTATGCATGCATGTATGCGTGTATGCATGTATTTATATATGTGTGTATGCATGTGTGTATATATAATTGTTTTAACGCAGTAACTATATAAAAAGTAGGCCTCACCTCGGATGACATTCAACTTGAAATATGTTGTAGAGCAGGTTATCTCGAACAAATGTGTGTGTGCGTGTGTTGTTCGGGATGAGCTCCTCTACAACATATTGCAAGGTCAAGATCGACCGAGGTGAGGCCTACTTTTTGAATAATCGTCGCGTTTTTTTAAATCTCATTGTCAATCACCTCACAAATGTAAATTCAACTGCAATGATAACAAATTTTGTCGAAGTTTCATCTCAAAGTTGTTCCGGGTCATTGAATAATCCGATCACAATTGCACTTTGAAAGTAGTTGACTGATGGTTTGGAGTATATGCAATTAGATAATAACGGGTTAAATGTGTGGGTGTGTATGTGTGTGTGTGCGTGGACGTAATGTATAGGTTACAATTACGTGTTCCGTATTCCCTTGGTGCGAAAGCGACATTTCCGACTGATGTCACGTTCGTGCAATCGCACGGGACATCGAGCTACCGAAAGACCTAAAATTTATCCACTCGACTCCTATACCTCGAGTCTTGAGTGATTATTACTTTTTTTTTATCTTTTTTTATCTTGTACAAGTAACGCAGTAGTATAAGAAAATTTCAACTTTTAATAAGCGTCGAACACTTTTCCCAAGCCACGCGATCTATACGATACGAAAGACATATCCCACCGGATAACTCACTGACATGTCCTTCTGGGTATTAAAATAATAAAAGGAGGGCAAACAAATCGAACGTGTATGCGTATCAATATTTAGTACGAACAAAAATTACGCGCAGTGAGGAACATTAATGAAAGCCACGATAAAAAAGTTGTTTGCCAATAGGAGATTGAACGAGGGGGTATGGACGAGATAAAATTGTGATAAATGGAACATTTTGAAAAAAAAAAATACTTTTGGATGGGATTCAATTAATTTTCTTCTATGTCTACCGTGAAACTCTGGATATTCATCGTCTGTACAATGTGATAGTTTCCATCTGGAGAACGGGGCATTCTAATAGTAAGCGGCTGAATATCATATTAAAAAGGATCGTGCCTTTGCGTATCACTCGATCTTGAGCTCCTTTATTCACGATAAAACTGCAAACACTCAGTCCCTCGAGAGAAGGACGCCATTGGAAAAACATTACGTAGTGGCTTTTTTTTCATGGAAAAAAAATGCACGAGCAAGCATTATGGACTATTAGGATCCTATCTTCCCTGAAACATCAATATCTGCGATAGACAGACAGGCATTTCTCGCTCGAGCTTCTCACCCGCTTCAGATGTTTCGATCATTCTATTCATAAAGTGTGCTGGGTAGTCGGGTGCTGCTCTTTGCCTCTCGCGGCAGTGTAAAATACAGTTTTTTCCTTGAAGAAAATAGCATCGCACAGTAGGGGCTTTAATTGCTGTACTCAGGAGAAAGAATATCAAATGATAATTATATATAGGAAAAGTTAGGGTTCGAAGCTGATTTACAAAAAATAACTTGTCTTGTTGTAGACATCGTCCTCCATTAACGGCTTGTGTCTAGTTGTGACAGTCGAAAACAGTTCATTTTTTGTTTTTGTTTTAATTTAGAAAATCGTGATGATAAATTCCTACAAAAATTAAGTATTCGAAAAAGTATCATCTGAAGAATACTCGGTCATTTTTTGTGTAAAAATATTGAATTATAAGCGACTTAAAGCCAGTTTCAATTTAAATTAGGATATTAGTTTATCGTATTTTTCCTATCGAATCGATCGAAAGAATATCCGGAATATCAAATTAAAAAAAAAAATGGCGCGTGTTCAAAGTGAGTCTTGATTTTTGCGAAAAAATGAGCATTTTTCGTTCATCGAAACGAAAGTATACATCAGAGAAAAAATCCTTCAATCGAATACTATATTTTCACATCTAGAAAAGCCCGAAAATTTTCAGAAAGATCGATGCACTAGTTTTCGAGATATTTTGCTCATCGACTTCGAAAACGTGCTGTCTCGAAAAAAGTGTTTAACGGTGTCAACCCGAGTCACAACTATTTTTTTCCGCTTTTTTGGGATATTTTCTTTATGAACCATTAAAACACGCTATTTTTGAATTTTTACCACACATTAATTTACATTTTTGCAGTCCCTCAGAATTTCATCAAACAAAAATAACGAGTTGAATCGACTTTACACCGTTCGGAAGACAATCGTGTGTTAAAAAAAGTTCGTTGACGGCTGCCATTATTCCGAAGGTTTTGCTCATCTGGAATTAAAAAATTAAATGACATTTTAATTTGTAGACCTGAGGCTATCGCCGAAATTACAGTAAAGTAAAAATATCGAAAATTGAACTTTTGGCACGGTTTTAAAAATTAAGTTCCAAATTTCGTGTGGTTTTTCGACTTAATCTGCTTGAAAAAACTATGGCAGATATCATAAATATTCTAGTTCGGGTGAGAACTATTGATGTGCTTATTATAACATAAAAATTTGAGCACGATCCGTTCAATAGTTTTTGAGATATCATGGGAGCCAATTTGAAAGATACAGTTTTGAGAAAAACGCGTTTAAATGTTCCAGTACGATTTGCACAAAGAAAATGTTGAATCACCATTAGTCTGCTATGCCGTGTTCGTATAAAACGCACGAATTTTTTGCAATTTGTGCAAAAACATTTTTTTCGATTTTTTGCACCTGTCACATGGGATGACGGTCTTAAGCGGGAGCCTGAATTAGAAGATCCAAAAAAGCGTTTTTTCGGGAATTTTTTTAGAAGGAACAAAAAACAAGTGAGCCCAGTAACCGTTGACGTATCTTTTCATGTATGTTTGAAATGCATTAAAATAATTCAACGTAAAATACTAAATGACTGCAGATTTATCAACCTATACCATGTGTGCCTTACAACTGCACACCCCAATCGGCGGGAAATATGTAGCTCGTAATTCTTGTCTGAACCAAATAAACCAATAAAATTTTCAATTGTCATATATTTTTCTTCTGCGTGAATTAAGAAAAAGCTGAAAATGATTTATTATCGTAAAATTATAAGTTTTCTCAGGTTTAAAAAAAATGTGTTAAAAAACACTTTAACGTGCTATACGAATTATTTACAAAGACTTTTCCAACGGCTTTTTTAATTAACTTAGAAGGGATTTTCATACCGAAAAAAATAAACTTTGCCTTGATTCAATAGGTCGTTTAGTTATTTTGCTATCACGCCCGCCAATTTGGAAAAATCGTGAAAATAAAAAGTGGATGAAACGCGCTTCAAAGTTTTCAATAGGAGGAAATATCAATATCAAATATCGTTCGTTTCTCTGCTTGTATCTTCAAAAATATTTACAATTGGCCTCTGTAACATTGTAAATATATTCTTGGGTAGTTTATCTATCGATTTAAGCAATGACAAAAACGATTTTTCGGACCTTCTAATTCAGGCTCCCGCCTCAAAGTTTCACGCAACGTTCCGAGCGTGAATCTGGCAATCTCCTTCTTCCTCAATCTCCCCTTGACTTTTTCAAGGAACATTTATAACATGATATGCAGTCAAAGTGATTTTTCGACTTTTACAACTAGGCATAACCCCTTAAATATCTCATATGTTTGATATTTCTTCATTTTCGTACAACGATTCAACTTCTATTTTCAGAGTACCCAAGTGGTATTCGAATTGTATCGATTCGCTTTCGAGATCACGAATGAAAGCCAACAGCATTAAACAATCACTCTTACCTACGGCCATTTTCGGCTGGATCATTGGACTCGGTATTATAGAGTTTCCGCTTGGGACTCGTTGGCCTATCACGAGTTTTATCTACGCCGTATTTTTAATCGTTGGCTATGGTATCGCGGCGAAAAAAACTATTGGCAGCCGTAAAACGCTGGTATTACGACAAAGCCCAACCGCCCAAGTTATCAATCGGGCCTTTACTTTTGGCAACGTTTTGCTTTATATTTGTGAGACCGCGATTGGTTGGAAGCGCATAAGACCCCTGAAAAACATCGTCGATCGTTTCGAACGAGCCGATAGAAAAGTCGAAAGAATGGGAATTTCGCGAGACTACAGGAGCATTTTTTTTCAACAATTGATGACTATCGGGGCACATTATTTTTTTATTTCTGTCATAATTATCACTTGGTATATGAAGTTGAGGGACGATGCAACGACGTCGGAAAAAATTGCCGGCCTTTTGGCTGTCTTTAATCCCATTATAATTGCTTCCTTCGGCGATATATTGTACGTCACTCTGCTTCGGTATGTCGTCAATAATTGACCATTCATTAGGATTTGGAATTAATTCGTAGCGTTTTTTTAATGAAAAAAAAAAATATATTTTAGATGAAAATAAAGAAATACATTAATGAAAGTATTGTCCATTTCTTTCTACTACTTTTGACCTTCGTTTGGGCAGGGTACGAATAGCGTGTCGGAAGAACGCCTCGTCTTTAGATGCAGTCCACGAGTAAACTCATTTTTGACAATCTTCGTAAGTAGTGAACTTCTGCTCAGACAAGATATGAGCCATCGAACGAAACAAGTGGTAATCAGAAGGAGCGATATCTGGAGAATACAGCGGGTGGGGTAGGACTGCCCATTTAATTGTTTCCAGATATGTTTATACCGATTATGCGACGTGCGGACGAGCAGTGTCGTGCAGCAAAATTACTTTGTCGTGTCTTTTGGATTATTCCGGCCGTTTTTCTTTCAATACACGGCTCAAGCGCATCAGTAGCGATCCCCAGTTATGGCTTCATTCGGTTTCAGCAGTTCATAATAAATCACACTCCTCTGATCCCACTAAATACGGAGCAGGAGCTCAGACCCATGAATTTGGACTGGCTTTGCCACTGATGTTGATCAGTGGCACCACTTCCGACACGTTTGCTCAGGTCGAGCATGTTCACCATACACTTCCGCTAAAATACGCTGATCTTCAGCAGCACTTTTGTTCACATCAAAGTAATTAAGTAAAACTCCCCGTAAAAACACCTTATTCGCCACAAATGTTGACATATTCAATAAATTATAAAGTGTTGTTATTTACGATTCAAAAAGAGGTTATGTACACCTAATGAAATTCAATGATAGCTGTTTCACGATGAATACATTACTATGGGTAACAACAAAATACTGTACTACCAACGTCATGTCTTGTAAAACGCTACGAATTAATTCTAACGCCTAAAACTATCGCTCTTTCACAAATGAAGCTTGTGAAAAAGCCGAGATTCGAGTGAACGTTTGAAAAGTCTGTTTACACCTGGTTTACGAATTAAGCTTCATTGCGGCACGGTTCGAGCAATTGAACGAGTTTCTCAATAAAATGTCGACGACCACGGATGATTCGCCCCAGCACAGAAGAGTACTGGAGTATACGCTCCGCTCGGAGACTCGGGATGGCAAACATATCTTTCCAACACCTGCCACCAACGATGATTCTTGCGCAATGAGAATGGCGCGACAGTATCACCATGAGCTCACAAACATAGGACTCCTTATGAACGATGTCTTCGGTATACAAGTACTCGTATCGATCTCCGTTTCATTTGTTTTTATCACCGGATTGCTCTATCGTACTTCAATCGTATTATTGTTTACGAGCTTGAGCCAAGAAAGCATTGACAAGGAACTGGTCCTTACTCTATGCTGGCTTGCTTTCATTTCGTACAGAATATTTGTTGTTATTTCGGCAGCTGCGAAAGCAAGCGGTGCGGTGAGTTTATTTTACATTCCATTTCTAATCATACTATATTTTTATAAGTAACGTTTCGTTGAAGTTCGCTGATTCATTCAAAGCAATATTCAATACCACTTGTCTGAGATTCGAGCTCAAAACAAACAGTTTATTATCGTTGGGGATTCGAATAACCGAATTTATATTTTGTACAACAGTCTACGGCAACTGCGAGGATTATTTGCCATCTCCATGAATCAGCAACGAATAAAGCGTATAGGGACGAGGTAACTTGTAAAGGGTGACTCAAAATGACCTGACATTTTAATTTATTAATAAAAAGTATTATTTGTTCGAAAAGTACGAATATCTTAATTTGTATATAAGGTACAAACATGGAAGTTATGTGGACTTAATTTTCGATAAATGGTTTTGTTTATTTACGTGGCGCCTAAGTTGAAAATGCGCGTCATCGTTGAAGATAATTTTCTTCGAAAAATCACCATCGATGTGTTGATGCTCCAATATCGACTTGGCGAATATATGGGGCTGCGCATGGTCTGCTGGCTGCATTTCTTGTGGAAATTGGATCTTGTAAGCATGCAAATGTAGATCTTTCGTCAAAATTCGCTGCACAGAGCATCATGAAATATTCAATTGCTGAGCACGATGGCGAATCGAGGTGAAAAGACTTTCGTCAACACTCGCACTCACTGGGGCTCATCATTTTTGTAATGAATTTTCACAATTTCTATGCGTTGCTCGGTCGTGCAATTCTCCATGACTAAACTTCAATACTTCCTGATGCCAGTTATCAAAGATTAGTAGTCTATGATCACCACAAAAAAAAATGGCGCGCAATTTAAAAAGTCAGGCCATTTTGAGACACCTTTTCTATTTCGTTTAATAAAAAGAAAGTTCCCTTTTTTGAACAGCAATTTAAAGAGTTTTTGTATCGAATTTTTGCTAGATAAGCAATTTTACACTACAATTATCGCAGTACTCGCTGACGTTCACCGCGTGTGGCTGCTTCACTCTGAATTATAGACTTGTCCAGAGGGTACGTAATTTTCATTGGGAAATACCATTCTTATATCCTTTGTATCTTGTATTTTTGAGAGCTTCAATTCAACAATTTAACGTTACAGATAATCAGCTCGATAACGACCTATCTTATTATTATGGTACAGATCGGCGACATACCGGCATCCAACGTTTTCAATAATGCGACATCGAACAACATCGATCCCATTGACGAAAAGTCATAGCAAAAACGGAAGTCTGTACAAAGCTCTTGAAATGTTTTTTTTTTAAGGGAAAAAAGTCAAATGCGATACAGTAATATGATTGTTTTTCGACAAAATTTCATTATTTTCATTTTTATTAAGTTTAACAGTTTTTCGATAACGATATTTCATAAGATTTTGACGTTAATGTACACTGAGAAAAAAAACCAATCGAATCAAAAATATATATTGGTTGATTAAAAAAAAAAGTCTGATCGCGGAGTGCCACCGATGTATCAGATTGTTACAATACTATAAAATATTGGAAAATGTGATTGATTCAAATAACATATTATTTTATTTGAAAATCTCTTCTGCTCTCTGAATATCTACATAATCCTTCAAATTATATTGAAATCATTCTATATACGATACGTAGATGTATGGATGAAATAAATAAGCCGTTGCTACAACATTTTTTATTTCGTACAAAAATATAATCAATTGAATGAATTATTTCTTTACTACATCGGAACAAATCTGCCATGAGACGTATGTTTTTCAATTTGTCTTAAATCTTAAATAAAAGGTGAGCATTAGAATGATGATCCACGATAATAGTAGAGAGAATATCAGATATCCAATGGAATGTCCATGGAGGGAATATCAGATATTCACCCCATAAGAACAGATACTACACTTTGATCTTACAAGGAGATGGTACGACCGTGGGGTCGGGGATTTGGCCGAATTTTTTTTGTGGTGAAAAAGGACCCTTATCACCTCACGTGATTAAAGTAGTAGGACGCACTACTCGGAAAATTCCGAGAAAAATCGATTTAAAGTTTCTTAAGCGCCTAATGAGTTTGAAATGTCAGGCATTTGTCGAGCCGCCGTCTAGTCTAGAATGTTAGGGCTCGGGCTTTTGCGCCGGAGGTCTCGAGTTCGATTCCTCCTTCGAATCTTTTTTTTGTAATCCCAATTTATTCGAAACGTTTCTCATCCCTACATTATTTTTTAAAATTTATTTACATTATTTTTTTTATTATTTTATTTTTTACAATTATTTTCTTTTTTCCCAATAAAACAATTCGTAACGGTGGGGTTTTTTTATTTTTCATTGTAAAGTATATGAGGAGGAACGTTGGGTTTTTAATGAGAATAACTAAGTCGATTAGGAAAAATTCAATTTTTATTCATATAATAATTATATACAAAAACCGCAGTGGTAATTAACGTAGAAACAAACAAAGCAATAATTTTTGCGACATCTTGCGCAACATATAAAACCGGATTTTTAACAATCGCAGGGAGTTTGCAATACATCCGTACAAAAACATGTGCAATTAACGTTCATGAAAATGTTTCTAGTAAATTGCAGCGAAGTGTTAGAGCAGAATCGTGAAATTAATTCCCGGGAAGATTGTATAAAAATCCATTCAGTAATTCACCATCAATTATAGTCACCAATATTCCAAGACATGATTCAATACCCCTGGTATGCTTCAATATGATCAGTTACTAGAAACATTTTCATGAATGTTAATGGGACATGTTTTTGTACGGATGTATTGCAAACTCCCTGCGATTGTAAAAAATCCGCTTTTATATGTTGCGCAAGATGTCGCAAAAATTATCGCTTTGTTTGTTTTTACGATAATTACCACTGCGGTTTTTGTATATAATTATTATATGAATAGAAATTGAATTTTTCCTATTCGATTTTGTTATTCTCATTAAAAACCCAATGTTCCTCCTCATATACTTTACAATGGAAAAAAAAAAAAAAAAAAAAAAAAAAAAAAAAAAAAAAAAAAAAAAAAAAAAAACCACCGTTATGAATTGTTTTATTGGAAAAAAAGAAAATAATATAAAAAAAAATAAAAATAATGTAAATAAATTTTACAAAATAATGTAGGGAGGAGAAACGTTTTGAATCATTGTTGGGATAACAAAAAAAAAGAAAAAAAAATAAGATCCGAAGGAGGAATCGAACTCGACACCTCCGGCGCAAAATACCGAGCCCTAACCGCCTAGACTAGACGGCGGCTCGACAAGTGCCTGACATTTTAAACTCATAAGGTGCATAAGAAGCTTTGAATCGATTTTTCTCTGAATTTTCCGAGTAGTGCGTCGTACTACTTTAACCACGTGAGGTGCTAGGGGTCCTCTTTCACGACAAAAAAAAATCGGCCAAATTCCCGACCCCACGGTCGTGCCGTTTCCTTGTTAGCCACAGGCCAAGACGCGCTACTCTTAATACATTCTCCAGCATTTAAAGGACAACACCACTGTGACGGCTTCAAAAAATCGATTTTTTGAAAACCATCTAGAAAAATCTAAAATACACTTAAGATTAAGATGCCGTTGGACCCAGGTCGAAAAAATAATTATTTTCGGGGATATTGAATATTTTGTGGAGCGGTGCAGCGCTCCGTGACGCTCGGGGTTCCGCGCAGCTGCGCACCTCAGGGTCGGCAGGTATACCGGGCCTTTCCCAGGTCCGGCGGGTCTTTCCCAGGTATTCTTTTGTATCCCTTCACGAAAACCGGCTATTGTTATAAATATAGCTTCGAAAAAAAAGCCATAGGTGGCGACAATTGAAAAATGTTCAAGTGGTCAATCGTCAATCGTCGATATTGCAGCTGATATCGCGGTATTATTATTCAATGATGGCCTGAGAAGCCTCATGAAAGTTTTGGAGACGTTGGGGATAACTATCGGCCCAAATTGTTTCAATTTTTCCGTTGAAATCGACGCAGCGCGGATCGAGCTGGCGGAGCGCTCGCTCACAGACGCTGCAAAAGAGGCAAGAAGAGCCTCTACAAGTTCGAGAAAAGATGCTAGGGACAATGATTTGCTTCTTGAAGGCCAGCTATATGGTGCCGGCATCGCTAATTAAAGGTAAAAAATTTTTTTTCCAATTTATCGCATAAATTAAAAAACCTAAAACTTTGAACGCGTTTTTCTCAAAACCACTTTTTTGAGTGCGGCACGCAGCAGAACTCGAGCAATTTTTATCCGATCGACTTCAAATTTGGACTGCATCAATAAAACTAGATTATCTAAAGAAGTACATAGGATTTTTTCGATATCTCAATAATAAAAAAAATTATAGCCTATTTTCGACGAGAAATTTTGCTCGAAAATCGTCCTTTAATTTCAAAAGCGTGCCTATTTTTTAAAAATCAATATTTTTCCAAATCCCTACGTACTTCTCTTCTAAATATCATATTATTAACGAAAACACTCGGTATTTTTTTTAGATCGACTTTGATGAGAGTTCTGCTGCGTGCCGCGAACCACTGCAGAGGCAACAGTACCGGACGCGGGAGCTTCCCCAGCGTCACCATGGGGCGTGAAAAATTTGAAATTTTTTTTTTATGCATCTTCAATAAACAACGAACAAAACAAAAAAAAAAATTTTCGAATATCTCTTTTTTTCCCACAAAAAAAAATTCTTGAAAAATGGCAAAAAAACAGGGAGTCACAGTGGTGTTGTCCCTTAAGTAGATTTTCGGTTCGCGCTACGCTTACAAGAGATGAGCGCGCGTGCGACTTCTAGCGGTTACTCTGAGAACTACGGGTTTCCTCATGCTTATAATTTCGGTGGCGCTCGGCCATGATTTGGTTGAATTTTTTCAAACAAATGCGCACGAAACAAATTTTATTTTCGCATAATTTTTTTACCCATTCAGACATTTGCTTAATATTTTTCAATCAAAATAAAATATTGATATTTTAACGAATAATTTACTTGAAAATCAATATCGGATATGGTGAAAAAAATAAAATAATATCTTTACTCAATAGAAATTTTATCGGAATCAAACGAGTGAAATTTAATTTTTCTTGTGTACTCGAATCAACAATATTCATGTTTATGATTTGAAACGCTTTTTTTGTTCGTCGCAGAAGATGCATTTAAAACTATATAATTTGTTCGCAATAATTTTTTGGATAGTTTCAATAATATATTGTTCTCGGCTAACAATATATTCTATTGAATTAAATTTTATTATTTATTTTATCATGTCATTAAAGTCAATAGCGTTTTGTTTAGACTAATAAATCCGATTATTTACATCAACAATTTTACAATTGAATCAGGTAAAATTTCATTCAATAACACGAATGATATTGGATCAATAATTTTGTTCTTAGTGTAATAGGATGATTGAACGAAGAGTTCAAAAACTCGAAGTGCAGCTATTATTTTTTTATTGAATAATAAACTGGTGTTGCAACGATACGAGTCGTGACATAAGACATAGAATGTTCAATGTATTATCAAATGGACAGCGATACAAGGAGCAAAGGTTTCGTTTTATCTGCATTCGTTTGGAAAGCAGTGATGTCGTTGTTGTTACAAAAACTACGTATAATTTCTCAGTACGATTCGACGATCATTGAATGACCAGTATAGCAGCATCGCGTATCTTGAACATTGATATGCCAATCGTCGCAGCCGTACTGCATAAATTTAGTTCGAACACATCCGAGCTAAAGTAAGAATATTTTTGTCGCTTTTTCCGATTTCTGTGGAACACCTCAATTTTCCGTAAGTTATCGCCACTATCACATGTACCGTACAACTATGCTTAACCGTTCGTGGTCACACAATTCACCGATCTCGATGGTCACACTGGGTCGTTTCTACCCGGACGATTTTTGAACCAGTATTATGACCAAACTGTCAGTTGGCAAAGTCTCAAAAAATTACAGTACATCCTTCAAACATTAAAGTTGATGTATGTCACTTTAAAAAATGAGAAATCAAATGACAACATAATCAAACAATTTCATAAAGAAAAAACCGAAAAAAAGTATTTTCACTAATAAAATCATAACTCCGTGAATTTCGAATATTTTTGCCTAAAATTTGAACCTGATACTCCTTAGATATGGTCCTTGTGAGAGAAAAAAGTACCCTAGTTCACGTTAAAAAAAATGCATCCCGGTATTTAACCCTTTCACACCTGACGGGACATATAATATCCCAGTCTGGAAAATGTTTGAAACTACCTCAGGGACGATATGGGATGTTATGCATCGTTATGGGATCGTTTATGCTGTATTGAAAGGGTTAAACCCTTTCGCCGTATTGAAAGGGCTAAAGGGGTCGATTTTGGAGTTGAAAAACGTTCAAATTATGAAAAATATGCCTTTTATTGGTGGAAAAATTGTTAAAAAGTCGTACAAATCGTTTAAAAAAATCTTATTATGAGCTTAACCATACTTTTTATTCATTTTTTAACCTTACCCACCACACTCAATGCATACATTGGCGCTTTGGCATACTTTGGAAAGGTACACTCTCGATCTCGTTGACTTTGGGAGTGTGACTAGCTCCTTCTGCCGAGGTTTAGTACAATCAAGGCCTAGATAGTAATCGATCTAGAAAGTAATATAAGGTTTCACAAAAGAACAATACGCCCAAAATCCCTTTGGGAAATTTCGACTGTAGGGTAGGCTGGAGTCGATAGAAACACGGGTCAAATGAAACAAGTTGAATATTTCGAAGACGATTAGTGACAGCAGCGCAGTCCCGAGAGGGGAAGCGACTGCTTTGCGTATCGAAGCCTGTCGCTCATTGCGCGTCGGACTTTTTTATGTGGGTGCATCGTTTTTTCGACATAAAGTAAGGTCTTTGACTATTAGTATCTTGCGTATTGCTCCAAAACTATTGTTCCTTCTTCAGCGTTGTTTACAATCATCATTGCTATGAATATCCTAGTTGAGTTTATTGTGGTCAGTACCTACCTACAAGCTTAGGTTTTCTGCTGTTTGATAAATTATTAGAAGCGAGAGTGTGAGGGCAGTTGAAGCGAACGGTTCGGGGTCACTTGAAACGTGTTTCTATTGACTCCGAACGAACACCATACGAAAGCAAGTCTTCAAAATCGTGTTTTATTTTTTGGATGCCAAGAAATCGTCCGAGAAGTAAAATAATATTAAAGAACCTTAATATGGCTTCAGTAATACACAAACTGGAATGACAAGCAATAAAACTGATAATTTTGATGAAAAGTATACTTTATTTACAACAAACATACTTCATCACTTCATACACATCATTAACAGTACCTGGATTTAGTAGAACATTAGTTCAATTAGCTGAAAACACATATTTCAACTAATCCCAGGCATAGTTTCGATTGACCCCGATACAGGGGCAAATGAAACATTTTCCAAGGGTTTCTGAATGGCTTCTACTTGAATTAAGGGCATATAAGAAGCAAAATCCACAATGCTATCATATAGCCAGATAATCTAGCTAAAATTAAAGCCCATTACCAAACAGATAGGGTATAAAATGAAGTCACACTAACCGATTTTCGCAAAAACGTTCCAATTGATCCCAGTCTACCCTACCTGAACGCCTTTGTTGCAATTTTGTTTGCCAAGTGAAGCCGTCTTTGCCCTTCAAAACAGACACAGGTCGGCTTCAAGCGTGTGATTCCGAAATTCGTGAGTTTAGAGTGGCGTTCTCTAACTCCATATCCTCAACCTCTTCCGATTTTTCGGTACTTTCCAACACTATACTGACTCGATCCTCTTCTCTCGAGGCATCGTCATCGAAATTTTCGTCTTCTTCGACGAGCATGCGCGTTTGGAACGCACGACTTCGTAACACGTACGGCATCTGGCAGATAAACTCGTTTTTAATCTACAAATTACCGATAGAAAACATTTAGCTCGTGCCACAGGTATACTTACAGTCACTGCACTTCACCGAAGCACAGAAAAAAAATACGTTTTTTTCGCAATTTTTTCGACGATGGTCACACACGGGTCGATTCAACCCGAACGGCGAGCACGATTTTTTTTTGTTTGAAGAAGTTTGCTTTATTTAGGAACTTATTCAGACACATATAAACAAGTGTAAAGCAACTTAGGAAAACTTAAACCGATAGTGTAATGATGTTTTGGGTTGTTATATTGTTTACAAATCTCGCCAAACAGTTTATTTGTAGTGTAATGTCTGATTGGATCTAATTTGATCGACGTTTGTGTTTCGCTGGAAATCACATTGTTAGAATATTAGACTATGGAAAAAAATTTAAACCATAGCAACATTTTTGTCCTTAAAAACAACTTATGCTAAATAAAATCTGTGATATAGCTCGGCGCAAACGGTCTTGTACCTTTGGCGGTCCGGTTAATACTAACGCTCAATTAGGGTTCCTACCGGTCCCTACGCATAGAGAACACTTCGAACTATCAGCAAATGGTGGTTATAGTCCCATTCAATACCGGAAACTATTAGGTATTCACGCCCAAAGATAGTCGTCGGGTTGATTCTTCCCAAGGTGACCACGAAGCGTTAAACCCAACTATCTACGCGAATGTCAAATATCCCGATTTACGTAAATTCGAAGTTTACATTATCTTCCGCTCGCTCCGTCTTTAACTTGGCAGCCGGGCGCAAGCTTGTACGGACGTGTTTTGTACGCGCCGCACTCGGGTCAATTCGACTTACGTTTTGCATCCCGCTCCCACCTATCACGTAATTCCGGGGTATTATTTTATTTTTTTCCCTCAAACTCAATAATGCACGCATAGTCTTCTCAAACTGCAAAGGAGCTCAAGTTTTTTGAGAATATTGGGAAAGATGTATGTATTTTTAGCGTAGCGTATACGTAAAAATGTAATTGAATTATGGACATTTTTCTACCACCGATAGACCTACCAATTTCAAGCGATATTTCGCTGTATCGTCTCCTGGCTTTCCGTCCTTACTCTGATCTTCACATAGAGGAAAAACAATCAATTACTATACGCCGCGCTCAATCTGAATCTTGGTTCGGAAATGGAAGCCTCAAAGAAGAGTTCGATACCGGGATTGTCTTATTTTCCGTCTCGAGACGAACCGATGCGCGGTCCTGAAGGATTTTTAGAGGGTAGGAGACGTTTGGACGGGGCTGAAAATCTTTGGCGTATCGGAAACCGCCTGTACGATTTGGAAAAATGGGCCAAGTCACATCCAGGTGGCAGTGAATGGATTACTCTTACGAAGGGAACTGATATTACGGAGCTTTTTGAGGTAAGCTTTTGTTTTTTACAATAAAAACGTCCCTGTGATTTTCGGAGTATGCACGGTCTTACTTACAGGTCTGGAAACTTGTAAGGTGGGGATGACTCATAAGGAACATAACTTAAGGTTGTTATAGGGTTTAGCCGTCGGGGTTGAAGCACGAGGGGAGCGCCCTGTGCTTATGCCCGGAACCGATTGACTGTTACCAACTGTTAGGTTTTAAGGTATTCCTTTTCGCGGAGAGCCGTATTTTGTGGGGGCATAAGCAGGGCCTTCTGAATCGTCGGTAAATCACAATTGCGCTCAATAAAAAAAAAAAGTTACAACGGATTATTATACACAATGATAAACTAGAATAAAAAATTTCGCGCAAATTTAGTAGATTGAGACACTTTTACATTGATTTGAAACGTCACGGCTACGAAAATTCTTCTGCTTGTCACATTTTTCCAAGTTTTAACATTAGTATTTTCTTTAAACGTTCGGTGACCCTCTGTTTTTATTGTCGTTACGGAATTATTAGACTTTTTTACACCTGTGAGCAGTTTATATCAGGCATCTAGAGTTATTTAGTGTATGGATTATTAGATAGAAATGTGGCCAGCGTGACATCTCCATAAAGCGCCGTATAAATGAGACGATTTTTAGGGTCGTAATTTTTCATTAAGGTATTCCTTTCACGAACCCAAATATTTTACACTTAACTGATTTTCGTCTATAATGAAGTAAAAATACATCCCAGTATACTGGTAAAATTTCAAGCCAAGTTACCGATCCTTTAACGAAAAATTACGGCCCTAAAAATCGTCTCACTTATACGGCGCTTTATGGACATGTCACGCTGGCCACATGTCTTTCTAATAATTTATGCACTAAATAACTCTAGATGCCTAATACAAACTGCTCACAGGTGTAAAAAAGTCTAAAGATTCCGTAACAACAATAAAAACAGAGGGTCACCGAACGTTTAAAGAAAATATTAATGTTAAAACTTGGAAAAGTGTGGTTAGCAGAAGAATTTTTGTAGCCGTGACGTTTCAAATAAATGTAAAAATGTCTCAATCTACTAAATTTGCGCGAATTTTGTTATTCTAGTTTATCGTTGTGTATAATAATCCATTATAACTTGTTTTTTTTATTAAGCGCAATTGTAATTTACCGACGATTCAGAAGGCCCTGCTTATGCCCCCACAAAATACGGCCCTCCGCGAAAGGAATACCTTAAAGGTTCGGTAACTCGGCTTGAAATTTTACTAGTATACTAGGATGTACTTTTACTTTATTATAGACGAAAATCAGTTAAGTGTAAAATACTTGGGTTCGTGAAAGGAATACCTTAAATGATCTTCATATTAAATGTTCGTTTTCGAACTATTTTTCTACATCTATGTGTAAAAATATGCATTTTTGAACATTCGATGATTACATTGAGTGTTTTCATTTCTTTGTATAACTATTTTCATTAACTTTTTCTCGGTCAATTAAGGGGCCAGTCGACTTTGGAGCCACAAAAAAGCCTATTTTCGCGATTTTTTTAGGTTTTTATAAAAGATATGAATATAAAAGTTGTTGGGCTTGATAAATAGTCTTGAAATACATTTAAAAAAAATTAATTCCTTTTTATTCATTTTTAAGTACAAAAATTATAGTTTAACGTAACGCCTCAAAAATAGGTGGGCTAGGTAGCTCCATCACAACTCGGCAACGGCTTGTCTGAAACAAAAAAATCAAAGTCCATTAGATTCAGTATGACACCAGCTATAAAATGAGCCTCGGATGTAAAGTTATATAAAAAAATGGCAGATGAAAAACGAAAAAAGTAAAAAAACGCGTTTTTCGCAGTTTTTCGCAAAAAAAAGAGTACAAATAAAAATTTTAAAACCATCGAGAGTTATCTCGTTGCGAATCATGTTTACAATATGTGGTTCACATTTCAAGAGAATCGGTTTATTAGTTTCAGAGATACGATGGATCTAGATTTTGAATACGTTGTTTCGAGAAAAACGCGTTCGAAGTTTATACTATGAAACACTCTTACCTAAACTCAATCGGCAATTCCTGCACCGTACAAAATCCCTTCTGATTGCTCATCACCGTCGATTTCTACAAGTCTTGCTTGCGTGCGTTTTTTTTTTTAATTGTCAAAGTGGACTGGCCGGTTAACGGTAAATTACTGATGAACAACGAAATTCTTGTTTTGTTCATTGCATGTACTTCGGTTATTAATGAACGTATTGATCTGAAACTCATATATCACTTCGAAGAATCTATTCTCAAGAGATATCTTTAAATTTTATCCAGCCATATCATAAAGTTTAGCAATAATAACCAATTTTTTGTAAATCCGGTGTTTGCTTGTAGCAACTCATCCACAAGACTCACAGAGAGCAAAACAATCGTGGTGGTAGTTTTCCGCGCGTATGTTCATGATTTGCCTGGAGTGATATAAAAAAAAAATACTCGTATTTAGAAAAATCGAAAAATCATCAGAGCTCGATCAACGAGTCGGCAGTTTTTCGAGAAAATGTAAAATTGAATTAAATTAAATAGTTCACAGATGATCCGAGAGTCCTTTACAATTGTGTGTGTCTTTTAAAACGTTACACAGTCTCACCATTTATCGGACAAAGCAGAACGGTTACTGCCCAAGTTATTTGCAAGAGAAGCTAAAACAAAGAGGAATTTACCATGGACTTTTGAGAACGACAGCTTTTACAAGAAGTTCAAACAACGAGCGCTAGTGGCTTTGAAGGATGTGAATTATCACCGGCCTTCGATCAAGTCAAATATCATTGCTGATTTCTTAATATCGATGACTCTTGTCACGTGTCTCTTGGCCGCCAAGACTCAAACGTGGAGCTCTATTTTGATCGCAGGTGTGGCATTTTTTGTTATCTTGTTCTTTTAATAACCCATGATATTCACAAAATAGCTTTGAGATTGGAATCAAGGTTTCGGAAAACACCAAACCTAGTCTTCGGTATATCATATGTATATTGGTAAATATTTCGTCAACACGATTAAAATGTCTCTTCTCAGGGGTTTTCTTAGCTTGGACGACGGTATGCGGCCACAATTATTTCCACATGCGGGATAATTTTCGGATGTACTATTTCGACATCAGTCTCATGTCTTCGAAAGAATGGCGGATCTCCCATGTGCTTAGTCATCACATGTATCCAAATACTGTTTGGGATTTTGAAGTATATGTGTTTGAACCGTTTCTACGGTGGCTTCCCCGACCTGATAAACCCTTCGTGCCCCGTTTCTTCGCTGCTCTTTACAGCCCCTTGGTTTGGACGTTAGGCTTCTACGTACAAGGATACAAAAGGTAAATTCGTCAAATTTCTTGTCTTGCGTTTTTTCGACGAATCCGTCAAGATGAATTCTTGGTTCGTCCATTGACTACAACTCTAGCTATGCCTGTTCCGGGTTACTTTCAAGTTAATCATCGTAATGAAATGGAAAAAGCGCAGGTACTACTTTCGAAAAACGATCCTGCGGATCAAGATACCACAAGCGGTATCTTGTTCCTAGATACATTGCGATACGTTTATTTTCCTTTTACAGATACTATTCCATACTATTAAACCAGCAAGCGGAATTACGAGACCTCGTACCTTTTGTAATTCCATTTGCTATGTATCTCGTTAATTGGTCATTGATGGAAACAACAGCGACGTGGTTGATCATCATAGCTACGAGTAGCTTAGTGTTTTACTTTATCGGCTTGAACGCGGCGCATCACCATCCAGATATTTTCCACGACGGTGATGTCTATCGGTAATACGTTTGTGTAAACTGACAACAAAACAAAAAAACGATTCCGTCCATTACGAACAATTTGCAACTCGGATGTTCATTGATTAATTATATTCGTAACTTGTCGGTAGGGAAAACTTCGACTGGGGCCTTTTGGAATTGGACACGGTACGAGAACGAAAAGTCATCGATGACAGTCCTTTTCTGGTGCTGACGAATTTTGGATCGCACAGTCTTCATCATTTGTTGCCGACCGTAGACCACGGATATTTGCCACTTTGCCAAGAGGCATTCGAGAAAACATGCGAGGAATTTGGCATTAATCTCGACAAATTCACTCAGTGGGAATTAATTAAGGGCCAGTTCAAACAGCTTCGCCGTGTTCAGCCAAAGAAGAATATTCGATGAAGCGCGCGTTTATCGAGAACCATCTAGATTCGGTTCAATCATTAATGATAATTTTATCGTCAATATTACATAATTTATTTTCGTTATTGGGAAAGAAGATTTTTTCTTACATCGCAACATTACACGTGTACACTCTTCACTCGGCTTGATTTTTTCTTTTATCGTCGGCTATTGTGTATCATCGATAGCACAATAGCAATAGGATTTCGAAGCTAGCCGTATCGAATGAATAACTGAGCAATAATGTGACGAGTAAAGATTTTTCTCAATCCATAAAAAATAAGCATCACGCGCCGATGGCCCTTACCTAACCGTTACACTTTGTCATTTTCGTTGAGCCAATGAGCCATGCTCCTACAGCATATCGAAATCGTCCCTCTAAAACAAAATTCTCGTATTTATTGTCGACTCTAAAAGATAAGGCGGAGTACTTTATCGAGCTTACCGTTTCGTTGTACTCCGAAATGAGTTTCTTGATTGCCGATGTTTCTGTCCATGTGATGAAATCTTCCAAATTTCTTCAACAAAATTGATATCGAAAAGAATTGTTTAGCGATTCGACGATTCGTCAAAAAATTATTCGTAGGTTTAAGGCGGAAAACCAGTTCGGGAGTACGGTTTTTTTTTCTAATGATAATCATTATTTTTTTTTTAACAAGGAATGAATGAATAGAATGTATTCAAACTTTGAAAATATTTTACACATATTTTTAAATAAATATTTACATTTTTTCGAAGCATTTCCTTTGAAAATAAGGAACCTAGCCTGCCGCCCGTCAAAGTTCGCTATTAGACTTTGCTGTTTACGTGCACTCTGAAGGCCACCATTTTCATCGGAAATTAATACGGTTTGAAGATTACTTTGAGAATATATTTTTCTTCTCTATGAACCTAACTCTGACCAAAAAAATGGAAAATTGCATTTTTTAGAGGTGTTTAAACAAAAGGGTATAATTTTTTCCATTGTATAACCTTTTTTGCTATAAAACGAATATACTTTAAACAATATTATCCCAAATTTAGGCTAACATAAAGTATAATTATAAAAAGAAACTATCATTTTAGAAAATTATAGGTTGGAATCTTTTTAAGCTAGAGTGTACACAAATTGATAAAAAGTCGTTTCGAGATGAACGCGTTTGAAAAAAATATTACCGAAAACAAAAAATTCAAGGCAGTAATGAATTATTTATACTAGTTCGAGAACATTTTCTTCAATAGCTTGACAATTTATGGAATTAAAAATAAAATCGACGTTTTGAATAATCTAAACTGGTTTCCCGCCTTGAAGCGTTCTTCATAATTTACTACTCGGTGAGTAAAATATAAACAATAGCCCATAATGAATAATTGAGCAGCATAGTCCCAGAAAAAAATAAACACGGGTGAGACGTAGTCCCAGTTGTATTGGACGCCATACACACGGAGCGATACGAGTGTGTCGTGTGTGTACAAAACTGTAGCCTGTGATTTATTTCTCCACGAAACATGACTATCTCAGAAACTGGGAAGCGATCCTGGGTCTGGCTGTATTGGCATAAATTTTCCGCAGTTTCCCTATACCCATGACAGTGAGGAAGGACCCTGCAACATGGTACTATAAAAGGTAGTTTACCTTGTGACGAGGAAAGCGGGGTCTTTGATAACGTCCGGGCCTACGCGAACGTGTCCTTGCTCTATAAGTTGCGTCGCCATTTTTATGCCCTGACTCATTTTGTTTCGCACCATGACTACCGGTAACCTTCTTCTGCAAAATGAACTTGCTGTGACCTTCTGACACAACGACAAATCCTGCTTCGTCGGTATCAGCCCCATAGTGTACAATTTCTCTAGCATCATCGCGCTTTGCTCTATTCTGAACGGATGCTCCGGGTCGACTTGCTTGATTTTTAGTCCTACTTCGCGAATTTCGCGAGCCAATATATTGTATCTGTGGACAGGAAAAGAAAAAAGGTAGCATTAAGGCAAAGTAGATGTACCACGTGACATACAAGTGAGAGAGATGGCTTAAATTTTCGAACGGAGATTTCTCAGAGATTTATAATATTTAGGGCAAAGGAAAATCGTCAAGCTCTGGGTCAGTGAATTCTACAGAGCCTGATGCTTCGTTTTTCCTGAGAAAACTCAACTATCTGTAAGAAAACTCTGTTCGAAGATTTATGAGGTTATGTTGAGTCGTGAAACTTGGCCGAGAGCGCTCTGCTGGAAAGTTAATGCTTCGTTTCCATTTGCAATGTTGGCCGATAAAAAAAAAACATTGATCGTGCCAGATAAATGTCATAATGAAAATATGACCGTCCAACGAATCTCGAAGCATCGATCGTCTCGGTTCTTTCTGTATTTAAAGACTTGCCGTGTGTAATCATCTCGTCTGCGTATGCGATAACGTTTGAGGATCTTCACTTCGTGCAAATTGTTGTCAGCCTCCCAGGATATAAAGTCCACTTTTTTCAGCAATTTTTTCTCATGATGCCTCAATTTTCGAACCATCGTCGGACTTTAGTTTTGTCCTCTGTATATTTACAGGATGAATAATTCACGCTGTTTCATATGATTCTACGTGCGTTCAAGTCGTAATGTACACCATTAGCCGAGAGGACACGAGGCCTCGAAGTCCCAATAGTAGGGCTATGCGCTATAAGCAGAGTTGCCAGACGTGTAGTGAGCGAAACCGCCGCCAGACGCCGCTTGTGTAGCCCAAAAACCGCGGGACTTTACGAAGCCCAAATAGCTCGGTAAAAGCTCGCATATAGCCCAAATTCGTGGTTTTGGTAGGTCATTAAGGAAAAGCACCGATTAAAGTTAGAAATTGAATTATTTCTTTAATTATTTTAAAATCAAATATAATCAAATATCTGTATTCTGTAGCAGGCTAAAACAATCACATAGATAAACTAATACTTATTCCTTGAGATTACACTAGTACAAAAATCACCCAGTTTCAATCAGTCTCATAATATGATATATGAATAAGAATATTAAAGTAAATATCTTTACGTTCGCTAGAAATCTAAATCAACTATGTCCATCAGAGAAACATAAAATTCGTTTAGCAGGTCCTCTGCATTCGAAATTTGAATCTCTGGTACATCAATATTCTTTGGCACATTCTCTTGGGCAGGGACAAGACCGGAGTCCGGATCATCCTGATTCAAGTTGAACTCACAAGGGGACCTTACAGGCTGTCACTCACGGATTTTGATAAGTCTCAGATATGTTGTAGAGGGACCTACCCTGAGTACCTGAGTAAAGGGATTTTATACAACGCTCTTTAGTTTTCAAGAAAAAACTTTCGAAAGTTTAGCTCGTAGCTACTATACCGGTACGATTGCACCTTTGTCGAACCAGCGGGCGTGGCCCAGTGGGCAAGGTTCCCGGCTCTAACGCTCGAGGTCCAGGGTTCGAGTCCCGTGATGGCGTTTTTTTCACAAAATATAAATAAATTCGATGGATAATGCAAAACCGTCTAATTATTTATTATTATTTTATTTATTTATTTTTTATTCATTTTGAACATTTTTTACTTTCAATTTTCTTTATTATTGATTATTATTTTAATTTTCACGCAAAAAAAAAGAGAGGAAGAAATTATAATTATATAAAGAATTTGGAGCAGGTAAAACATATCAAAATATATATTAATTTATCTCTTATATCTTCACAAAAAAATAAAAATGGCTTTGAATTTTTTTGTGAATAAATTCTGGCGAAGAAACTATACAACGCATCAATGCAAAATTTGGCATGTGGATTTATTTATTTCTTATTTATTCACAAAGAAATTCAAAACGATTTTCAATTTTTTTGTGAATAAATGAGAAATAAATAAATCCACATGCCAAATTTTGCATTGATGCGTTGTATAGTTTCTTCACCAGAAAATTAGAAAAAAGCAATAAATTTAGCGTTAAAAAATAATCCACCCTTAAAAATTTAAACATAAATATAAAATACATTATAGAATTGAAGAACACAAAATTGAATGAGTCGAATATATAACAATTGATCAATTTTGTCCGTGTTCAGTTTACGACGAGAACGTTGCAGCAGTGGGCGATGAATGCTGCTATTCCTTTTTTATTGGAAGATTTCCATTTCAAAGCCAGGCTGTCTTGGGTCAAAAAATTCAAAAGAAATCACAGCATTAGACAGTGTCAAATCACGAAGTTTGTCAGCTCCAAGGAATTCGCCACGATGGAGGAAGTGTTGGCTGCTGCCGAAGAATTTCAAATCCAGACAAGAATAGTAATCCCCGACTTTGACCTTCATTATGTCATTAATACCGATCAAACCGGCTGCCAATATCAGTCAACTTACAACAGGTAGCTTGCGGAACAAGGAGCAAAAACCGTTCTTGTTAAGAAAAAAGATTTAAACAAAATTAGTAATTCCTTCACGGCACAGTACACATTAACTGCGTCAGGAAAGATACTTCCTTTCGTATTTTTATGCATGCAGGAGCCATCAGGAAGATTTGGTCCGATTGTGAAAGAAAGGTCGACGCGTTGACTGATAAATTCAAAAATGTTATTGTGACCTGCACAAAATCAGAAAAGTTTACAAAACAATTGTATGAAGAGTTCTTGAAATATTTCATTCTCCCCTACGTGAAACAAAAAAGTCTATTCATTATCGATTCGTGGGGAGGGCAAACTGATCAAGAGCTTTACGATCACATCTTTGTAAACGAGATGAAGGCATATACATGCAGTATTAAAGTTATACCGCCCAAGTGCACGCCGATTTGCCAACCGTGCGATGTTTATTTTTACCGGCAAGTGAACATTTTCAAAAAAAAAATACAAAATGCTCCCGACTTGTTAAAAAATAACAGAGAAATTGCGTCAAGGGAAGATTCCATACAAATTCATTCTTTGATTCTTCATCAATTAAACGCACCTGCTTTCGCTTCGATGACTAAATCATTCGAAGTCAACTTCGATGCAAACCACGCATAAATATGCGTGGTTTGCATCGAATTTAATTGAGGAAAAACCGCTGTTTTTAAATGTCAATCAAGTGTGCTTTCCAATAACGTTGCTCTTTGGTCTTGTGTTTTGCTTGCTTTTACGACACATAACACCCGCAATATTGTTCTGATGTAACAAGCGATCACAGTGATAGCGGGTAAGAAAAACCTGTTTATTGTAATGAAAAATGATAAACTGCAGTTTCTTGTGAAAGATGTTATAATTTCTTCCTCTCTTTTTTTTCTACGTGAAAAATAAAATAATAATAAGTAATTTTAAAAAAATGGAAAGTAAAATTTTTTAAAAATGAATACAAACATTTATAAAATAAACCGATGTGTTGGTGTAGTGGTTAGCGTACCTGCCTCTGAAATCAACACATCGGGAGGTCGCGGGTTCGAATCACCGTCTCGTAGTTTCGGCGAGAAATAAAAATACAGGCGTGACGTAGCTCCAGCTCTACACAGACGCCGCGCACACGGACCGGTACGTGTGTGTGTCGGAGGTGTATGGCTGTAGCCTGTGAGCTATTTCTCGACGAAACGCGACTAGCTCCGAGGCTGGGAAGCGAACTCGTGACCGGCTGTATTGGTATAGGTTTTCCGCAGTTTCCCTATACCCATGACAAAAAAAAAAACACGTCATGGTGAATGCGATACAGAGGGGGAAGTCGGCTGCGGCCGCAAGGTGGGGACCGAGTAGGGATGTGGATTGGAGAAAATGGTGGGGAATGTAAAAAGGGGGAAGATCCCTGTACATGGAAGCTAAATTGGCGCGCAGCGTTCGCCGTAGCAGATACATTTATAAAATAAATCAAATAATAATAAATAATTAGACGGTTTTGCATCATCCATCGAATTTATTTATATTTTTTGAAAAAAACGCCATCACGAGACTCGAACCGTGGACCTCGAGCGTCAGAGCCGGGAACCTTGCCCACTGGGCCACGCCCGCTGGTTCGACAAAGGTGCAACCGTACCGGTATAGTAAATAGCTACGAGCTAAACTTTAGAACGTTTTTTCTCGAAAACTAAAGAGCGTTGTATAAAATCCCTTTACTCAGGTACTCAGGGTAGGTCCCTCTACAACATATCTGAGACATCAAAGTCCGTGAGTGACAGCCTGTAAGGTCCCCTTGTAAATGGTTCCGCTTGCACTCGGAAACGGAAAGTTGTGGATCGAATCGCAAGATCCTTTTTTTTCTCGTTATCAATATAGCATATAAACGTCGGTGTGACCAATTGATAATTGAATACTTCTCCCAATTTTTTATTTGAATATTTGAATGGATTTATGTAAGTGAATTTATATAATTGACTTATAAATAAAAATTCTATTTGTGTTATTGATTATATTCTTATTGATTGAGTGGAATTGAGGATTTTATAATAATGATAATAACGGCACTTCGTCAAGTACAGCTTTAGAAGCAACTCAATAAACTTAGCCGGCGACCATGAAAATATCAATTTTTTTCATGCCTTGATTTATTTAATAATACGAAACTTGATTTATTTAATAATACGAATACGAAATACGAAACTTGATTTATTTAATAATACGAAAAAAAAATTTATGTCAAAGTTAGCCGCGGGAAAATGGTTTTGTAATGATTTCGAACTTTTTTTCATAACCAATCGATTGTTAGTCGTTTGTTAGTGATTGTTAGTCGATTTTTATCGTTTGTTAGCGCTTAATTTTTACTTTACCGTTGAAAAACTTTTCATCCCTATAGCACGCTGCAAGCCACGTGAAGATAGCAGCATTGCCACGACGGCTGAGCACGACTTCGTCCATGTAACGCCTCAATGTCGGCAAAATGTTTCTTCTTCTTATCCTACGCGATTGTTAGTCCATTGTTCGTGATTGTTAGTCAATTTTCATCATTTGTTAGCGCTCAATTTTTATTTAATTGTCGGAAAACACTTTTCCCTATAGGCCTCCGAAGTAACTTTCGTGATGGCGCCCCGTAACGGCTGCCGGTGGCAAAACTTGGATTGGCGCATGGCGGTTAAGTCAAACCGGCACAAACACGAAAGAGCTAGGCTTGAGCAAGCATCATCGATTGGACACCTGATTTAAATGGCGACCGGCATACTGCACTAGCAGACGAAAACCAATCCAAGTTTTGCCAAAACTCGCCGCAAGGGTGCGCCACAAGAGTTACTTCGGAGGCCTATAACACGCTGCAAGCCACTTAAAGTTGGCTGTATAGTGTACCGGTACATGGGCAAAGCGGTGCTCAGCCGTCGTGGCAATGCTGCCAACTTCACGTGGCTTGCAGCGCTCTATAGGGCCGACAGTTTTCCAACGGTTAAATAAAAATTAAGCTCTAACAAACGATAAAAATCAACTAACAATCAGTAACAAAGACTAACAATCGATTGGTTACGAAGAAAAATTCGAAATCATTACAAAACCATTTTCCCGCGGCTAACGTTGACATGAAATTTGTTTTTCGTATTATTAAATAAATAAAGTCTAACAAACGCTGGATTTTGTCTAAAAAACACTAACAATAGAGTAGGACGAAAAGAATCAGCATTTTGAGAAGAGTATGTGGCTTCGGGATGGAGGCCGTGTTGAGGCTCAGCGTTGTGCCAACGTTTCGCAAACACGTTACAGTCTGCATCATCAGGGCTGAGAGCTCCGATACTGAAGCTCTCGTGTCTCAGGTATTCCTTATATAGTTGCAGTCATCGTTTCGGATCGCTGCACCAGCCAATCAGATGTTTTAATTGATCAGCTGGTCAATTAAAACATCTCCTCCATCCGGAAGCCACATACGTTACTCTTCTCATTACATAAAGAGCCGTGAAAGCCTTAAAACTAAAATCAGCATTTTGCTGAAATTGAGGAGTTTACATGGGCAAAGCCGTGCTCAGCCGTCGTGGCAATGCTGACAACTTCACGTGGCTTGCAGCGTGCTATAGGGATGAAAAGTTTTTCAACGATAAAATAAAAATTAAGCTCTAACAAATGATAAAAATCGACTAACAATCGATTGGTCATGAAGAAAAGTTCGATATTATTACAAAACCATTATCCCGCAGCTAGCCTTGACATGAAATTTGTTTTTCGTATTATTAAATAAATAAAGTCTGACAAACGCCAGATTTTGTCTAACAAACACTAACAAAAGACTAACAATCGATTGGCATGAAAAAAAATGGATATTTTCATAAGTGCCAGCTAAGTGTATTGAGCTAGACTCTAGCGACTGTGGTAACGCGATGTCAGCGCCTCTAGCGACTGCAGTAAAGTCCGCCTACTCCAGTGAGAATCGGAGCGCCAAACCCGAGACCGGGAGATCCTAACGGTCCAATTGTGTCCGTGTGTTGGTAAACACCGCACGTTGGAGATGCTTTTGAACGCTCGATTACGCTGATTTACCGATGCTTTCATCCAATCGTCCAATCTTCACCAAATTTTGCCAGTTTCTCAATACCCGTTCTCCGTTTTTTCGCGTTTTTTCGCAACCGCAATGGCTCGTGCATTGTTAAACAGTACGATCGCGGTGATCGGAGTCGCGAGTTTTCTCTACACTTTTCACGTACTCTACCGTCTCATGTGCTTCACCTCCGGACACAACGAGCACCACAAGTTCGTCGTTTACACTCACGAGGGTAAGAGAAAAAAAAAAACGTTGCATCGAAAAATAAAAATAAACAAATTAATTTTTTTACTCCTCAAAAGAAACATCGGTCTTGTCGACATTGTGGATTCTGCTGGTGGACGCTTGCCTCCTGAGCTTGTTCATGCTCCAGCACTCGTTCATGGCCAGAGAGCCGGTCAAGAACGTCTACCGGAGATTGCGTATAGGCGAAATCGAGCGCAGCATTTACAACGCGGCATCATCGGGTACTCTGCATTATCTCATGAACAATTGGCGACCGATACCGTGGATGTCCCTCTGGGACGTCGATACTTCCGAGAGCAACAAAACCTGGATCATCTTCGTGGCGTTTCACGTTCTCGGATGGTCCATCGTCTACAGCGGTTGCCTCATGATGGACATATCCGAGTTGGCAGGCTTGAAGCAAGTTTATTACAAATGTACCGCACGCCCGTGCCCGTTGTCCATCAAGTCCAAGGAACTGCAGCGTTATTACGCCGACATGAGGCATCCCAGCTTCACTGGATTCCTGATCATATTTTGGATCCATCCGTTCATGACGTAAGGCTCTGTTTCTGGGCAAAGGCAATTTTTTGGATTTTGCAAACTCGGAAAGGTTTTCCCAACGATTTTGCTGCTTTCAGGATCGATCGAATGTTGCTAGCCATCCTACTCACCGTCTACATGATCATGATGTGGACTATAGACCAGGAAGATTATCGCTACCACGCCGATACCGTTCAGAGAAAACGTCGCCATCTCTCGTAAATTCTTCCAAACTTTCTTCCGTTTTCTTGGAAACGTACATACTTTTTCTCTCGGAAATAAGTACGGCTCGTTCCAGTACCCAAACAAAACCAAACAAGTTTAATTCCGTTTTCTTGAAACCGTACTCATTTCTTTTCTCAGCTCTCTCTCTCTCTCTCTCTCTCTCTCTCTCTCTCTCTCTGTTGCTTTTTCTAACTTTTTATTCACCGCTCCACGAGTGTAAAAAGTGAGTCTAGTCCAGCGGGCAAATGGACGCTCAGGCGAGTAAGAACAAAGTGGCCTTGTACATTTAACTATACACACGTATCGATGAACAAATCCTGAAGAAAAACAAAGTTTTTACAATACAAAAGTAAGCGCGAGAATCAACTCTACGGGAATAATGTCTTGGCGCAAAAAGAATTTCCCATATTATTTATTTATCAATATTTCCTCGATACTTGTGTTTGAAACATTGTTAATCGTGTATTGAGAAACAAAAAACGCGTCAATTATCTCAGAATAAACGTGTAATCGTACACTTTGATACTACAATATCGATGTGATTATCGTTTCGTGCCTCGTTTGTTTGTTTTTTTCACTTCGAACGTTCAGTTCGTCACTTGGATGAGAAGAGCAGTTCCCTTGAGGATCCAATAGGCTTGCTCCCGCGGGGACGACAACAATATGGGAACGACGAAATTCGTGCTGTGTCCGGTCGTCGAAAGGGCGCCGGCGCGAATGCTCGTTTTGTAAAGCGGACACACGTATCTTGGATCGTTTTGCGGCAGAGCTCGAACGGGATTCACGTGAATGACCGGCATTGGAGGGTTCATCTCTCCTTTTTTTTTAAATCAGCGCAAAGGACATTGTTGAAGGGCTGATGTACGTTTTTTTTTCTTCAGCCAGACCGATTTTTCTTTACCTTTTCTCGCATCGACGAGCACCATGAACTTCAAGTCCCACATACCGGCGTCAAGGAACAAACCGTGAATCAGTACACCGTCAGTGGGGGCTCGAAGACTTTTGTAAACCGTGGAAACTTCTCGGTCAGCCTCGACGTGGACAGCTTGGATTTCTTCCTGATCCAAAATTTCCTTGGTTACGGAAAAATCCAGTTTCAGCTGATCAATTGGTATGTTGTACTTTCTCGCGTGAGTTTGTAACATTCCGGTGATGAAGCCTTGGGGGAAAGACAATCCGGATAGCCAGAAGGATATCGGCTGGGCGTCGATCAACCAAATCTGAAATGCAAAGAGTTCTCAACTGCGTAGCGAGAAAAAGAACGAATGTAGCGTTCGGAGGGAAACGAACCCTTATGAAGTCTATGCGCAGTTCCAAGTCTCTCGTCCAGCTTCCCAGGCTCTTCAACGACGGATATACGTTGACCCTGTGCCATAGTTGAGGTACCTAGGCGGAAATATGTGGAAACACACGGACACAGCAGGTGTAACGAAGAGAATAACGAAAATATAAGGTGTAGTAAAAAGAAATCCATTATTTTTGCATGAAATTGAAGGCTTTATTTAGCATAGTTTGAATGATCCGATTTAGGTCAAATATGCAAAGTTTTGATCGATGACTCGTTGCCATTTTGAAGGTAATTTCATTATGCCATTCTCATAGAAACCCTCGTCCCTATTGGCAAAGAACTGGGACGGTCGATTTTCACAAGCTTCTCTTGAGGCGAATTTTTCACCAGCAAAATCATTCGCCATAGACAGGAACAGGTGATAATCACGTGGTGCCAGATCCGGACTATAAGGTGAATGCGTAAGAACCTCCCAACCAAGCTCCCGAAGCTTCTGGCCAGTCACTATCGATATGTGTGGCCTGGAGTTATCCTGATGGAACACCTCTCCTATTGGCCAAAGCTGGCTGCTTATGGGCGATTGCTTCCTTCAGACGGTCCAATTGTTGACAGCACAGGTCCGAATTAAGAGTTTGGCCGTAGGGGAGCAGCTCATAGTAGATGATTCCCTGCCAATCCCACCAAACACACAGCAAAATCTTCCTGATCGTCAATCCTGGCTTGGCCACCGTTTGCGCCGGCTCACCGCGATTCGACCATGACCGTTTTCGGCTGACGTTGTCGTAAGTGACCCACTTTTCATCATCAGTCACCATCCGCTTCAAGAATGGGTCGTTTTGTTGCGATTCAGCAGCGATTCGCAGATGGAAATTCGGTCCATGAGGTTTTTTTTGCGTTAACTCGTGTGCCGCCCATACATCGAGCTTCTTTTTGTATCCAGCCTTATTCAAGTGGTTCCAAACGGTTTTGTGGGCAATGTTTAGCTCCTGGGCGATCAAAACAGTGCTTACATGACGGTCGGACTCGACGATTTCCATTATTTTATCGACATTTTCGACAATTGGCCTTCCAGAGCGTGGTGCATCTTTGGCATGAAAATTACCGGAACGGAATCGACGAAACCAAAATCGCACGTGATTGGCTGTTACAGTATCAGGACCATAAACAATATTCACATTTTCAGCCGCCTGGCTTGCGTTTTCGCCTTTATCGAAGAAAAACTGTAAAATATGGCGTATTTTCACTTTGCTGGTGGCCATCTTTGACGCGCGCTCAAACAATATTGAGTCAAGCAATCACAAAACTGTCGGAGATGTTTATTTTAGTACGAAATCCTATCTTTCTAACGCCATCTAGCGTAGTCCGATCGCGCTTATACAACGCGAGATACAGATTACTAAAGCGATCTATTGCAAAAATAATGTATTTCTTTGTACTACACCTAATATTTTAACAGAATCTTCAGTTGCTATAAACATCAACCTGCTAACCTGATTGTTAATTAGAGCCTTGAACATTTTCTCCAGCTCGTCGGACATTACGACGAATCCTTTGATGGCTCGTTGCAGATTGTCCATCGATACGTGAATCATCGACAGCAGTTTGTTGTATCTGTCGACCTCGTGCAGTAAAACTGTCGTCAACGAAGGCAATTTTCCCGCTTGATCTTTCTAGATTTATGCGTGGATTAGCGATGCTCGAGAATGCGGAATATCAATGGAAAATTTCATGTGCTTACTTTCACATGATGCGGGTGACAAGCGTCAGGGTCGATGACAATGTCGATTCTTTCGACAATCGTATCAGCGATCTCCAGCACTAGTTCGGAGCTGGATTTACCCTCAGCGCCGATCCCGACGCTGGGTTGAACTTCCAATATCGTATTTATGATCGTTCTAGTTTCCTTGAACTGTTCGTTTGAAAAAGAATTGGACATCTCGTTACATGCATCGGTGGGGAATACATCGGAGCGGATTTATTTGGGTGTAAAGAGTGTCTCAAAATGACCTGACATTTTAAATTACGCGCCATTTTCTTTTGTGGCGAACATAAAGGACTGATATTTGACAACTGGCAGCAGGAAGTATTGAGGTTTAGTCATGGAGAATTACACGATCGAGCAACGCATAGAAATTTTTATTTGCTGCATTGTTACTGCATAGTTTTGCAGACGAAGTTTTGGACAGAAGAAGAATTGGACACTAAGATCGTGCGATTTGACGCCATTGGACTTCTTTCTTTGGGGTTTTCTGAAAGGAAAAGTGTATGACAATGATCCACAGACCATTCCGGAGCTCAAGGCAGTAGTTGGACCATTGAGCGATAACATCACTCTAGCGGCAGATAATAAGGCCTAACTTTGACGATTTATTTTGGGAGTATGAAATAAGGAATAGGATTCCTTTTGAGAGGGTTTATTTAACATATCTTAAAGTATTAAAAAAAAATTATTATAATTTTCATACAAAATTGAGGCAACAGAGCCCATCTTGAAAAACATGTTTTTTACAAATAGCTTCACGGGGGGACGGTTTCCTCCTAAAGTATTAGGAGTACAACTTTGCAGTGACCGTTTTACTTAGAGAGCCACTGCGGCCGAAGTTGTGGCCCTAGCTCAATAAAAAAAGTGGCATTTTAAACTAGAGGCTCTGCCAATGTAAACAATTTAAAAAAGCTAACGGATACGTGTATGCATTATAAAGTTATTGGCACTCAAACATGGCAACCTACGAGCCGAATTCTCAGCATTTGCGGGAACTGCTCCAAAGACAACAAAGGAAGGGATTTTTGCACCGGATTGTGACTGGAGATGAAAAGTGGGTTTACTACGATAATCCTAAACGCCGAAAATCATGGGGACTGCCTGGTCATATTCCGTCATCGACGCCCAAACCGAATATTCACGGATCCAAAGTGATGCTGTGTATCTGGTGGGACCAGCTGGGCGTTGTGTACTATAAGCTGCTCAAACCATCCGGAACCATCACAGGGGAACTCTACCGACGTCAGTTGATGCGCTTGAGTAAGGCACTCAAAGAGAAACGGCCACAATTCAACGAAAGACATGACAAGGTGATACTGCAGCATGACAATGCCCGACCCCATGTTGCAAATGTCGTGAAAAAGTACTTGGAAACGCTGAAATGGGAGGTTTTATCCCACCCGCCGTACTCTCCAGACATTGCCCCTTCCGACTATCACTTGTTCCGGTCAATGGCACACGATTTGGCTGACCAGCACTTCGGTACTTACGAAGAAGTAAAAAATTGGGTCGATTCCTGGATTGCCTCCAAGGACCAAGACTTTTATCGACGAGGGATTCGAATGCTACCTGAAAGATGGGCCGAGGTCGTAGCTAGCGACGGGCAGTACTTTGATTAAAAAATATGTAGCCACTTTTTTATAATAAAGCCTTAAACTTTGAAAAAAACGGTCACTGCAAAGTTGTACTCCCAATATAAGACCTGGAACAAAAACCGAAAAAATTATAATCTATATATTATTAGCTATGGGACTACATAGGGATTTTTTTTAGTTTACGTTTAATAAAAAAAAAAAACGGCTACGTATTCCCATAGAGAATGTAGTTGTGCAGCTACTATTAAAATTTCAAATCGATCCATGCAAAGGTGTTCGAGTAATCCGTTCTCCCAGTTTGAAAAAAAAAGTGGTTTCGAGACGAACGCGTTTAAGGTTGTACAAGGCGCCTGAAAGAAGTCCGAGGCGCTGCGGCAAAATCGATAATTGAATCTTAAAAAAAATGTTCCGCTACAGGACCAATTGCATATTGTTTTTATGACCCCAAAGTATTTTTTAAGAGAAAAAAAACGACTTGTCCAAAATCTTAAAGTGGTGTTATCCTTTAATAAAATTAGGACGCAATTATGCCAAAATGTTAGGAAATTTCGTCAAAAGAGCGAACGTTTGCGAACAGGGACGAGGCGGCCATTTATCGGATATTGTGTTCCACACATAGATATTGTGTATTCGTATTTTTTAAATAAGTAATACGTTTTATTAATAAATTGAAATGTCGGGTCATTTTGAGACACTCTATATTATCTGACAAGGAACATCACTTTGGTGTCCGTCTTCGATTTTGATGAAACTCGTGTATGTGGTTAAGCATCAAAAAGTATTAGATACGTATCTATTTTGATCGGCGGAAAATCGAAAAACGTTTTTCTTTGAGTTTTAAATCTTTGTAGGTATCTTTCTGATCGGAAATTTTCTGCTGATTACGAATGTCGCCGAGTTTTTGTCGAAAGCTCAAAATTACGATGGCTAAACACGAAAAACGTGTTTTTCTTCGCACTTTTGATGATTTTTTATGTAAATTTTGGTTTTTGGGAAAAATTAATGGTTAATTCATGTTCGGGGGGTAAAGACGCATCGATAGAGACTTGAATTGTATCCAAAATTTTGTCACTGGCCAAAAAAAAGTTCCTTTACTCAATCGGTGCGCATCTTTTACTGTCTGGATATGAAATTCCGCTTTGCGCTCATTCTTTTCGTAATCGTTGCCTCTTTAAAATGCCGCTTGAGTCCTCGAGATACGATTATTTTTAGATTTTTGGCAGAATTTCAAAATCGAATTATTGTCGCATGTTTTTCCATACCTTCGCCTCTTTTTCAGCCGTTTTTCAAGTGCACTTTCTAGAAGAACTATTTGGGATATCAGGGTGAATCTGACGGCAGCCTCTAAGTCTACGAAAATACTTTCTACCCCCCCCCCCCCCCCCCCCCCAACAAATCTCTTTCACTCAAGTAGGAGCGACGCTACGGCCGTTTGAAATTTCGCGTTTTTGGCGATTCCGAAAAAGTGCCCAAGGTCGATTTTTTTTTCTAAACCCGACTGTTACGAAATTTTTCGCTGATCACGAAAACCGCTAAGTTTTTGTCGAGAGTTCAAAGTTACGCCGGCTAAAGGCGAAAAACGTCTTGTCCCACACTTTTGCCGATTTTTAATAAAAATTAAAGGCTTGAGAGAAAGATAATGGTGAAGCCGTCTTCACAGGGTAAAAATACATCGATATAGAATCAAACAAGTATACGTATTATGGCAGATGATCTTTCTACATTTGAGAAATACGAAAAATTATAGAATACGAAATTACATTTGAAACAAATTACCTGGTAGGTGATATTTGCGTTTTCGTGCATTCCAAATATCTCCGGATCTTCAATGACGGGAAAATTCTCTGCAAAGTTTCTGTACTCCTTGAGGGTCTCGAATTCCGGGCAGTAGTACGTACCGGAGGGTGAATACGTATAATCTGTAATAATAAATTCGCACATCAACCCCCTATGATGTCTCGTTGTTTTCTTATCAAAGTGCTTTACGTTATCGTACTTCCGGTATTCGAAAAAGACAATCTTTACATTATACAGTTAGACCGATCATAGATTATACATTATACAGTTATACACTGATGGAAAAAATTAAAGGGTCAACAAATTTATCGAAATCTTTCCGTGATTTTTGACAGACTGTATTTAGGTGAAAAATGGTCGTATGTGGAATTAAAAAAAAAGCATTTTGAAGCTCTAAGATTCTCGTTTTTAGATCTTTTGGTCAAACATTTTTAGGAGCTACGGTTATTATGAAATTCTACGAAATAGCGCGAAAAAAAATCGTGCAAATTTTTTTTTCCGATTCCACGGACTTGGAATTTTTTTCAGCCAAGCTATTGCATGGACCGCATAGCTTGTTCATTCAACTTCAATTTACTCTTTTTTAACCTCGATACGACCATTTTTCATCGAAACATCGGACTTTTAATGGAAAGGGATCCTTTTGTCTTCAATCATCGATATCTCAGCGATAAATGATCGCAAAGCGAATTAAAGGGCAGTTTCGAAAACAGGAATAAATTTTCTTTAAGATGCTGCCGCGACCTCAATTTAAAAAATTCTTTACATGAATTTAAAAAAAAACAGGAAAAAAAGGTAATTTATGGTTTTTTGGAAAATTGACGGCTCAATTGAAAATGTCCATGAAATCATTAACGTTAAGCGTGACTTTTAGAGCTCGATATACCCAGAAAAACCCTGTGAAGTTTCATCTCGATCTTGCGAACCGTTTCTTTGTTTCAAACGGTGAAACTTTAGAAGCAAATTAAAGGGTCACATTTTTTAGCTTAAACACTTCGTAATCATGATAAAAATGGACAAAATTTTTTTTTTTCGGATTTCTCATATTTTGATCGCAAACAACGTTTAAATTGACGAAAACGAAAAAAAAATTTGCACAATTTTTTTTCTCGCGCTATTTCTTAGTATTAAATGATAACTGTAGCTTCAACAAATTTTTGACTAAAAGATCTAAAAACTAGAATCTTAGAGCTTCAAAATGCTTTTTTAAAATTCCCGATACGACCATTTTTCACCTAAATACAGTCTGTCAAAAATCACGGATAAATTTCGGAAATGTTTTTGACCCTTTAATTTTTTCCATTAGTGTATAAATATACATATGTTTGGAAAAATTTACTTGTGTCCAAAGTCTTGGGTGAGAAGAAATTTTGGAGGATAGTTTTCAAACATCGTAGATCCCAACTGTCGGTGATCCTTCCACCGTAAGTTATTTCGCCGGTAGTGTAAATCAACGCGTCCCACGGTATGGCCCCAGACGCGCAAAACATGCGCAAATTTAACAAGCAGCAGTCGCGATCGTTGTCGTTGAATTCGTAAAGAATATTCCAACCTAGTGGTCCGAACTTTTTTCGCTCTTGTATTATGGCGTGGAAGAAGCACACGCCGAAAATCATTCTGCGCCAACTGTCTTTCAAAACTGAATGGCAAAAACAATTGTGTCGTGAAAAAGTGCAAACGTTAGTGTTGATCAGAGAAATAACACGACCGTTAAGGGGTTAGGCTACTGTGAAAATTGAAAAAAAATCGTTCGTCGCTTGAGGCAATTTAAATCGAAGAGCAAGGTCCAGCACATGGTGCAGGAATCGCTGATTAAGGGCGGGGTAAAGTATTACATTTTTTTTCTTCATTTTTTTAAATTTTTTAAATGAATGCATAATATATCAAGAATGATGTGTTAAAATTTCAAGTCGATCGGAGTAAAATTGACGAAGTTATGAGTATTTGAGCGTCTATTGCTCCATGCCGTTCTCTTCTCTTCTGCGTTTTTCAAACCGTTTTTCTGAGACTTGTCATATTTGAAGTCCGTGTGCACGATAACTCAAAATCTACTGGACCAATCGCTTTGAAATTTTGCATAGTACTTCTTCACATAATTCACCAGGTATTGTCGAGAGCTTTTTTGTTTTTTTAAATAATTACTAATTTTTCAACAACAAATTAGCCGATTTTTTTTAGCGAAAATCGGGTTTTTGGCTCCCAAGTGCTACGAAAAATCGAAAAATCGAAAAAAAAAAAAAATCCTCCCGTCATTACCTCGAGAAACATCTCCTTTAACAAATGCATTTTGATTTTTTTGTTTCAAATGATTCTGTTGCGAGTTATGGTGCACACCGCAAACCAACTTTTTTTCGAGGCGCCTCCGGGGTTTAATTTTCACTCGCTCAATTTTGAATATTTTGCAATGCAAATTTAGGAGAATGTTGTTCAAATGTTACTTTATTATATGTAAATTTTTCAATAAACGAACACTATTCGTTACGCCAAAAAAAATCTTAAAAACATGCCTTTTTTCGCCGAATTAACTTTACCCCGCCGTTAAAGGTAAACTTGTGATTACAACGACAGAACTGCTACTTAAACTATAAGGGATCGTCACAGTGCAAAATTTTCAAAAAATCGATTTTTTGCATTATTCGATAGTATAGACGGTTATAAACACGCTGTTCAATGTTTGAGGCGAAATTCGAATTATTTCGGTTGCTACAGCCTTTCTCAGAAAAAGGGATTTGACCAGCTGTGTGAGACCTGGCACGGAAGCTTTTTTTTCATCTTCATATTTTTTTAACGAAAAACAGGCGAAAAATGGCCTTAATTCGATACTTTATTCCCATCCGCCGCCATTTTGTCAATGTTGACTTAAAAGAAAAACTCCACAGCAAGATAATAACTCCGCTTTCAGATAATATTTACGGCCACAACCATGTACACCGTGAGGACTCCTTTTTTTCGAAGATATTGTCAACCGTTAAATAATGTCAAAAAATAAAAATAAACGTTTAGAAATTTATTTTCTGTTCTTCACGAGTGCTTTGATTTGACATAGAAAAGTCAAACTGATTAGTGTATTTTAACCATCGAAAAAAAATCGCGAAAATCAGCTATTTTTCGACCTGTTACACTGTGATGATCCCTCAAACGCGTTTTTCTCGAAATTAGATTTTTCAAAAAGATTTACACGACTTTTCGACACTTAATGAACGGATTGACTTGAAATTTGGTACATTTGTTCAGTGTAATAGTAGTTTAGTCTTGACCGACGCTGTTCTCAATTTTTTTTCATCCGTCAGTATAAATAATAATATCATTTTTCTCGAAAAATCGTTAAAAAATATTTTTTTTCACTACGTTTTTTTTTCACCAAAATGAATTCATTTTTTTAAATAAAAAAAATCATTTTTCTAACGATTGAAACTCGACAACAAAAAAGCTCGGTCAAGTCAATGCTATCTATTTTATAAAAGAAAATCGTTGTTATTGTTTTAGATCAACCGGGTAGCCAAAATCAATACACTGTTGAGCCCCTCACGTTCAAAGGTTCTTCACCAGATATTTTATAACTTCTTAAATTATTAATCTTTTAAAATGAAATTTGGTACACAACTTTGTTAATGTACATACGAATAAATGTCCAAACGATTTTTCACTCATCTTACTTATCCCTTTAAAACTATTTTTTTCAAATAACCCCAATTTTCGAATCGTCACAGTAGCCTACCCCCTTAACATCCGAGTAAAAATCAATAGGAATTTCGAGAAGCTTTTTTTTTGCAAAACCTGCCATTGTTCTCGAAAAAGTCTTCATTGATATCGCGAAAGGCACGTTTGACGTTCGCCTTCAAGCCTTTGGGTGGTTCATTGGTGACTTTGACGGAATTTTGCAAAACCGAGACGGGAAAAGTCGAGCTGGGCATTGAGCTGAAGAAAAGCCGAAAGTCCTCGTGAACGTTTTGCGGGCCCTCGGTTATTTGAGTCACGAGTCTCTCCATCGCGAGCATCCAAGAGGTAGCGAGATGGCAATTTTGCAAGAAGATCCAGTGACCGGTGAGCGTTCCGTTTTTCACGAGAACCTCGGCTATCGGCCCTTGTCCTTGTCCCAGGGATATAGACTCGTATTTCTCGGCGAAGCCCATTTCAATGGCGAATCTCTGGAAGGCTCCGAAAGGATCGGATCCTGTGCTCAGAACGAAAATGAGCGGAGTCGTTTTCGATGTGTCTGGAAATCTGCAAGAAACACACATACGTAAAATACGTCGGTGGAATTAAGGCCTTAGGCCACAGTAACGGGTATAAAATCGTGTGCGAATTTAACAATTTTTTTCGCATGAAAAAGTGATTCACTCATAAAGTGGATTACACATCTAATTAACATGAATATCAAGCTGTTAGAAAATATATAGATTCTTTTTTTTCGATGTACAAAATGGCCGACTACTCGAAACTTCTCGAAACAGCTTTTTTCCATATTGGCGTAACAAATAACTTCAACAATTTTCACTCGATTTACTTCAAATTCAAAAGTTATGTTCCTAATTGCATTTCGCAGAGAAGTACGTACGGAATTTCTGATAAACCCTTCTCGTACACCTGGGGTCCGGTGGACCCCAACGCCAACTTGTGAGCTAAATTTGAAACGGTTAGAGCCTATAGCGTGCATTTATATATATTTATATAAAATAAAGAGCATTTTTTTTACTCCAAAATATCTCATGTTCATACGTACAAATAAGTACTTTTTTTAAGGCGTTACCCCCACTTGTAGCGCAAAAAAGGCCTTTTTCATGAATTTTTTTAGAGAAAACTACAAAACTTTTTTAATCGATCAATATACCATCTTTAAGAACTTTCAGTAATTTTTTTATTGAAAAATATTACATTGTTTAGTGGCAAATGGCCGTCAATGAAATAATGTTTTTATATACACGGTTTGCGGTGACCAACATTGCGGCGAAGTGGATCATCTGAAAAAAAAAAATGCGGATGGATTTAGTCAAATATAAGTATAAACTAGTCTTTAATCGAAGGATTTTAAAAAATATTCATTTTTCACAAAATGGCGGACAGTCGAAGTTGATGGTTCGATTTTAACGAAAAAAAACGGCCGTTTTTTGGCTATAAAACGGCCATTTTTTTCGAAAAAAAAAATCGAACGATTAAAGACTACATTTTTATGTATTAAATGAGCCTGCAAAATTTCAAGAAGATCGGTTCATTAGTGTCCGAGTAATCTTGGTCACCGACTTCAGAAATGCCATTTTGAGAAAAACGCGTTTAAAGTTTCAATTTCCGGTCGTTTACACAACGGATTCTTCTCTTTCAACGCTCATATCTCAGTCAATTTTGTTCGGATCGACTTGAAATTTTCAGGACATATTCTCAGATACTTATACTTCAAAAAAATGCAATAAAAAAATCGATTTTTTTCAAAATCGCAAGTGGAGGTAACCCCTTAAGCACCCAATATTGCACTATTTTAAAAATGAGACTACTATATGTGACAGTACTTCCCTGAAAATTTTACTTAATTATCTATAAAATTAACGGAGTTATGATTTTTTTCTAAAAAAAAACCGTTTTTCATGACTTTACTCGTTTTCGTGTATTTTTAACAACCTTAATACTAAAATAATTTTTTAAATTTCATCCTATCGCACTCTAGATGGTTGAAGCTACGTTTTCGTTTTTGTTTTATTCAAATCGGGCAAATAGTCTTCTCACAGCAAGCGCTCAAAAATCGATGGGGGCCTCTGGACCCCGTGTGTATGTCCCGGGTGATGGCAGATGTGTTTACGAGAAGGTTATCGAAAGTTATCGAAGGTTATCGAAAAAAGTTATCGAGAAAAGTTATCGAAAACTTTTCATTTTATGAGCAGTTATAACGAAATTTTTCACTGAAAATTCATTTCTTAATTTCAAATACCTACAACTTTTGAATAAAACAATATTTTTTTAATTCCGTACGTAGTTCTGTAGTTATTCCAATGTAGATTGACGAGAATTTTTGTTTTTTGTTCTAGGTAAAAAAATTGTGGATGCTAAATGTCACGCCGCGGAGCGCCTAAAAGAAAAGATAAAAGAAAATATTAGTAGGCGGCCATTTTGTACATCGAAAAAAAATAATACATATATTTTCTAACAGCTTCATATTCATACTGAATAAATATGTAATTAATTTTATGAATGAATCACTTTTTCACACGAAAAAGCTCGTTAAATTCGCACGTGATTTTATATCCGTTACTGTGGCCTAAGGCCTTAAACACAAAAATGTTTGTCCGTAATCCTCGTGTCAAAAATTTTAGCATTTTAACGTGTACATTTCCGGTAGGGATATCATTAGCGCTTCAACGAATCTTTGTCCCAAATTTTTCTTCACGTAAGCCGTAATCGCGAAAATCAATTTTTCTTCCTTCAGGCATTTCAATAGCATGAGCTTCTCGATGTCAGTTAATTTCACGTTCCAGTTGTTCGTCGCTCGCTCGCGATTGCTCGGCACGACATTTATTTCCTGCAAACAACCAAATATATTGTCCGTAGTGTATTACGTTTGAAATCTTGAAAAAGACCTCTTCGTAATACGCGACGCCGATGACGATTTTCTTGAATGCATCGTTCAGTATACCATCGAATTTCGGAAAATTCGTCGCCAGGTAATTAACGTTATTCCACATGGATTCGGTTAGAGTAGGATAGTCTGGTTTTTTCTCCTGTTTAACATTATAATTCGTGTTTAGACTTAATGACGTCAGAGTACGAAAAAAAAAAATTCGTTTCTCACCGTTTGTACTTGGCCAGCACCGCGAAGAATAAAATTCCATTGAGGATACGAAACTATTTCTGCGTTCAGATAAATCGCCATGTTGAGCATGAAACTGAAAACAAGCTTGTGTCTCTCGAACAATCCTCGGGAAACGTTGAGATAAATTGACAGTGTTATTTCATCGTAGAGAATCTTCAGACGATGCTCCAGCTCGTGGCTCTTTTCGCTCGTCTCGATCACGTTATTGAATATCTTTGAGAAAAAGGGCATTATTTGTGCGGTCAAGTTTTTATGAATAGATATTACAAATTAAAAATAAAAGTGATGGAAAAATTGAGGCGGAACATGCTGTGACGAGCAAAAATATTGATTTTTTTGCATCTTCTCAAAGTATACGTATTCGAGAATATGTGAAGAAAACTTCAAGTCAAAATATTGAAAATTGATCCAGTTACAGACGATTTAGTGAGAGCAGGTGGCGCAGCAATTTTCGATTTAAAAAACCTTAATTTCCGAAATTGCAGTAGCTATTGTTGTACCTAGCCGTTTTTTTTTGCAAATTAGTATTTTTAAGCCCCCGAATGTAAGCAAAAATTTCACCAAAATCACACTTTTTTAACACCCGCTATTTTGTAAAAAGAATGTTTTCTTCGAATAACGGCTACGTACAACGAGAACTACATTTATATAGATTATAAAACGTTTTTATTTTTATTTTTCAAACCAACCATTGTCGAGTGATCGATCCGGCCGTGGCCCACATTTTTAAACAAAGGCTCTATTGTACCCCAATAACGTTCAATGTATGCTTAACAACATAGCTTTTTTCCAAATCCGAAAGAAATAATCTAGTAGACAACAAAAAATCGGAAAAAACAACCTTTTTCGGCCTTCCCAGTGGTGTCCTCCCGTAAATAGTTCTTAGGGGGGAGATACCTTTAGGAGAGGAAAAAATTTGCTGATTTTCATGATTTTTTTTAAACGAAAGATTTCTTCACCAATTTTGAGACTTAGGGTATGTTTTATTAGCACTTTTGGCTGTTGCATGGTATTTTTTTTTATTAATCTTTAACAATGTCGAAAGTATGCCGCGGTCTTCCAAACTGCATTTTCAAAACAAGCGTGACCTATAGTTAAAGAACATCTGATGAATTTTGTAATCTGCCTAATTGTGATGAAATTTGGTATAAATCTATCTAACCTTAGAATGAATGAATGGATGAATCTTTCTAACCATAGAATGAATGAATGAATGAATCTTTGTAACCTTAGAATGAAAGAATAAATATTTCTAAGCTTAAAATGAATTTCAAGTTTAATGAAATTGAACTTGAAATTTGGTATAAATCTTTCTAACCTTATTATCTAAAACATGACTTGACATGACCCTAACTGTTCTTGGAAATTAAAAAAAAAAATTATTGCAAAATGTAGCCCTTTTGTTTCGGTAAATTCGATCTTTTTGTTTCAAAGCGTACTATTCCATCGATATTCAACATTTATTACTTTTTCTTGGTTCATATTCCGCGTATGAGTGTTAATGAAATAAAAAACTTCGTTGTTTTTTTTTTTAATTGAGGGGCTATTCTACTGTGGCGGAATGAGAAAATCAAATTTTTGTTTTTGGTATTTTTCAATTCTATTCTATCATAGAATTGACATCCAATTGCTGGTAAAGTCGGTTTTCACTTTGTCGACTCAGTACAGCACTTTAAAGTAAAAACGCTCGCTGCGCGCGCTCTGGTACGGCTACGCGCTGCGCCTCCCTCGCAGCTGTTTTGAATTTATACCTGAGTATACACATATCCACGTATGCTTCTATGCATTTACTGTATAGTAAATGCATAGTAGGAGTCAGGGGGCTGGCATCTTTTGGAATTTTTGCTACGCAAATTGTCCGCTGTTTGTAGTCTCCTACTCTGCCACTCGCAGCGCTAGTTGTTCTCTAATAATCCTGATGCGCGCAATGGAGCCATGTATGTGTACGCACGCGGACATATAATCGAGCAATATCCATATACCACCAACAATACACACTGATAGTTTCGTATGGTGTATATCTATATACACACACAATTTATTATACTACCATTGTTGTGTTATTAATTTATGTATTATTCATTAATTGCCCATTGTTATAACTCTGTTGTCTAATGATCATGCCAACAAACAATCATGAATATAAATAGGGAAACGGAACTATTTGGTACCAAATTATAACTTTTTCAAAAGGTCTACTAGTCTACTAAAGATGACTAAATCTAAAACGAGAACTGAAGCATTTTTAAAAACATAATTGCCAACAAAATTTTCGAGAATCGATTATTTAGCGATAAATAATTATATTGTACCCTGAGGTACAACCGCACACAATACACGGCATTTGTAGACGAGTATACACAATTTCAGTAATTTAATCAATTTCACACTTCGGTTTAAACTGCAAACGTCAAAATCACGGGTCAAAATTATCACGGGCCGCACGTTTGCGCAATAAGAAATTGTCGGACACCTACTAGCGCCACGGGGAGAGGTAGTAGAACTAAATAAAGCGGTCGAAAAGCGTAGCATTTTTATATACGGTAAGGGATAGGTAGTGCCAGCCCCCTGGTAGGAGTCTCTCTTTTCACTGTGTGAGTAAAAGGACGCTCTACCGGTTAGTATTGTATAGTATTGTATAGCAAAATTTAAGGGGCTATACCATGTGACACTTTCAAAAGATCGATTTTTTTGCCTTTGTCGACAGTTTATACTTTGAAAAATATCCTGTAAAAATTTCAAGGCCGTATCTCTAATAATTTTATCTTGCAAAAATCGATAGTTAAATCTTTAAACGCGTTTTTCTCGAAATGAGATTTTTCTAATTTGCTGACAGTGTAACTCAAAGAGCAATTATCCGATTGACTTGAAATTTGAACTGAGTACTCTTCAATATATTTACTCTGCAATTACGTAGGATATTTCTGATTGGATAAAAATTGACGATTTGGCATTGAAAAAAACGACCATTTTATAGGCAAGAAAACAGACCTTTTTAATAACTACGCCATTTTGTTAGATTTTGATATTTTTCGAAAATCCTACGTCATTGTACAGGAAATACCTTCCAGTTTAACGACAATTTTTTCCTTTTTCGGTTTCAGCCACTCAATCGGCCGGAATCATGTCAGCAGTGGAGGAACTTTTTTTTAGCGCCTCCGAAGGCAGCGCAAAAGTCGCTTGGATCTCAATATTTATCTATGAAAAATTTATGTAATATAGGTCACATATAGCCAAATATATTCTTAATTTTCCGAAGCATTTAATTGAGTACTTTTCTTCCAAAAAATTCCCGAAAATCACCCAAATTTTCAGCGTTCACACTGATATAGCCCCTTAATTATTAGGAGTACAACTTTGCAGTGACCGTTTTACTTAGAGAGCCACTGCGGCCGAAGTAGTGGCCCTAGCTCAATAAAAAAAGTGGCATTTTAAACTAGAGGCTCTGCCAATGTAAACAATTTAAAAAAGCTAACGGATACGTGTATGCATTATAAAGTTATAGGCACTCAAACATGGCAACCTACGAGCCGAATTCTCAGCATTTGCGGGAGGTTATGATTTACTTCTTCAACATCAAGAAATCTGCGGCTGAGGCCCACCGTTTGCTTGTAGATGCTTACGGGGAGGATTCTATTAGTGAGAAAACGTGTCGGCGGTGGTTCATCGACGCCCAAACCGAATATTCACGGATCCAAAGTGATGCTGTGTATCTGGTGGGACCAGCTGGGCGTTGTGAACTATGAGCTACTCAAACCATCCGAAACCATTACAGGGGAACTCTACCGACGTCAGTTGATGCGCTTGAGTAAGGCACTCAAAGAGAAACGGCCACAATTCAACGAAAGACATGACAAGGTGATACTGCAGCATGACAATGCCCGACCCCATGTTGCAAATGTCATGAAAAAGTACTTGGAAACGCTGAAATGGGAGGTTTTATCCCACCCGCCGTACTCTCCAGACATTGCCCCTTCCGACTATCACTTGTTCCGGTCAATGGCACACGATTTGGCTGACCAGCACTTCGGTACTTACGAAGAAGTCAAAAATTGGGTCGATTCCTGGATTGCCTCCAAGGACCAAGACTTGTATCGACGCGGGATTCGAATGCTACCTGAAAGATGGGCCGAGGTCGTAGCTGGCGACGGGCAGTACTTTGATTAAAAAATATGTAGCCACTTTTTTATAATAAAGCCTTAAACTTTTGAAAAAAACGGTCACTGCAAAGTTGTACTCCTAATAAATATACATTTGTATGCAACACATTGTTTTTTTCTATTCTGTAAGAGTGTACCTTTAAGCGATTTTTTTTACCGATACATGCAAGTTTTCAAAAAAAAATATTAGAAATAGCTTTGTTTTCTAGTCATTACAGTAGAATACGCCCTTACAACATCTTCCGCCATTGTGAAAGATTAATAAAAAAAAACCATGTAACAGCCAAAATTGCTAATAAAACATACCCTAAGTCTGAAAAAAAGCTGAAGAGATCTTTCCTTAAAAAAAAAATCATTAAAATCAGCCATTTTTCCTCGCCTAAAGGTATCTCCCCCTTAACGCGTATAAACTCACTTGCGTGAAATACTTCAAAGAAAATTGATACATAGGATCAATGTCTGCCAAATTTGCAACAATGAAATAGAGAACGGAGCCACGAGTAGCAACGCTCCGGTATTTTTCTCGAGCGATGGAAATTTTTTCCTCGGTGGTTTCCGTCTCGAGGAGACGAGTGGCAATTATGGCTGACGTTTCTTTGCTATCGTTAAGTGTTTCGATGAGTTCCTCGTTGTCGAGAATGTCGTCACCGGAGCCAAAGAGCAGCGTGAGAATTTTGTCCTCGATGCTCTGCAATTGAGTCTTGTCCGAATTGATTTTTGCGATGAGTTCGTTTCGCATTTTTTCCAAATCTGGCCGCTCCAGACGTACGACGTCCCTAAAGAGATGAAGAGAAAAGAAACGTATGCAATGAATTTTAAAAATATGGCATTTGTTCTATCACTCACGCTAGCAGTTGATCCTCCAGTCCCGTCGGTGTGACCGTAAAATTTACAATGGTAACCTTGATGCATACTTCCGGTAGGTAATGAGGATTAGCCATTTTCGTGGTGATGTAAAGTTTGAAGTTTTCATCGTATTCTATGTCGCTATCGCCGAGACGTATGAGGGTTCTTCCATCCTAAAATGTATTTACATTTGAGGGATCATCAGTGTAAAATGATCAAAAAATCGATTCTTTACGGTGCAGGAATGGCCGATTGAGTTTAGGTAAGAGTTTTTCATGGTATAAACTTCAAACGCGTTTTTCTCGAAACAACGTTTTCAAAATCTAACTCCATCGTATCTCTAAAACTAATAAACCGATTCTCTTGAAATTTAAACCACATATTGTTAACGTGATTCGCAACAAGATGACTCTCGATGGTTTTAAACTTTTGATTTTTACTCTTTTTTTTGCAACAAACTGCGAAACAAACGCGTTTTTTAATACTTTTTTCGTTTTTCATCTGCCATTTTTTAATTTTTCGATAAAACTTTATATCCCAGGGTCATTTTGTAGGTGGTGTCATACCGAATCTAATGGACTTTGATATTTTTGTTTCAGACAAGCCGTTGCCGAGTTGTGATGGAGCCATCTAGCCCACCTATTTTTGAGGCGTTACGTTAAATTATAGTTTTTGTACTTAAAAATGAATAAAAAAGAGTTAAATTTTTTTTATGTATTTCAAGGCTTTATTTATCAAGCCCGACAACTTTTATATTCATATCTTCATGTCTGCCCCTTAAATTTTCTGAATTTGGGGGAAAAAAACGTAGTTTGGCTTATCATAAGCCAATCTACTTTATTTTTTCTAATTCAGAAAATTTGAGGGGCAGGCAGCTGTTTTCTATCCATTTGACGTCGTTTGGCAAAGTTTCGACGGGATCTGAAGAGCCGTTTCAGAGATTTTTGGGTATCTATAATTGTTCTACCATACCAACCGCGATGAGGTGTGATTCCGTCTTAAGGCGGGAGCCTGAATTAGAAGGTCCAAAAAAGCGTTTTTTCGGGATTTTTTAGAAGGGAAACTAATCAAGTGGGCCCAGTAAACATTGAGGTATCTTTTCATGTATATTTAAAGTGTATAAAAAAAAATGTTTCGAGATGAAACAATAAATGACTGCAGATTTATCAGCCTATTCAGACCTATTATTATCAGACTGAACCAAATAAACCAATAAAATTTTCAATTCTCATATCTTTTTTTCTGGGTGAATTAATAAAAAGCTGAAAAAATCGTGAAATTATAAGTTTTCTCAGGTTTGAAAAAAATGTGTTAAAAATACACTTTAACGTGCTATAAAAATGATTAAAAAGACTTTTTCAACCACTTGTTGAATTCACTTAGAAGAGATTTTCATACTGAAGAAAATAAACGTTGGTTTGATTGAATAGGTCGTCTAGTTTTTTTGCCACCACGCCCGCCAATTTGAAAAAATCGTGAAAATGAAAACTGGAGAAAACGCGCTTCAAAGTTTTCAATGGGAGGAAATATCTATATCAAATATCAATTGCTTCTCTGCTTTTGGCCTTGTATCTTCAAAAATATTTACAATTAGCCTCTGTAACTTTGTAAACATATTCTTGGATAGTTCATCTATCGATTTAAGCAATAAAAAAAAAACTATTTTTTGGACCTTCTAATTCAGGCTCCCGCCTTAAGGAAGAATATACCTTCGTAGATTTTTTGCATTTTTTTCCTCCATCTTCCAGAAAAGAAGAAGAGCATGAGAATGTTGAATTAGAAGGACAATTGTATGGTCCAGGCATCGCCGATTGAAGGGAAACACGAAATTTCCATGATTTTACAGTACTTAAAACTTTAAACGCGTTTTTCTCAAAGCTACGTTTTCAGACACGGGCGTATGCGTAGCGGCTCGAGTTTTCAATCGATTGACTTGAAATTTTAACTGTAGCTTCTTGACAACATTTACTAGTCCAGTACATAGGATTTTTTCGATAAGTTGAAATTTAAAACTTCTATGATCGATATTCGACCGATTTGTTTACGAAAAAAACATTGTTTTTTTTTTTCATATTAACGCCATCTTTTTAAATCACTATTTTGAAAAACCCCTACGTCTGGGCTAGTTTTATATATCTACTTTCAAAATATTTTTCGTTTTTTGCTCTAGCTTGAAAATTATGACCTGTGCGAATACGCCCTCAGAGGACTATGAAAAAAAGGAGTTTTCTTTCATCGACTACTGTGCCGCCATTTCGTTTCAAAATAATTGAAACAGAAAATTCTTTTTCTTTAAGGTAGTTCTGTAGTTTTGGTCAAATGTTAGGAATTGGCTGAAATCCTATGGTGTAGATATGACCTTCATGGACTGATGCCCAAAAATTCAATTCGATTGACCGTTTTGTTCATGAGATAATTGCAATTGAATAGGGGTATTTTTGTACGCGATCCCTATACCTAACACGAAAAACGGTAGGAGTTTGCTCGCATTCCTCGATATAGGTTGTAAACGGATCTTAGGATTTCAAAATAAAAACACACGTGTACGCAGTACTATTGCGGGATAGATTTTTTTTTTTAAATGACAAACTTTGACCGTTTAGTTTCGGAGATATCGACTCACGAAAAGTGGTAATTTTATTCCACACCGAACTCGGGCCGATCTGTAACGGAATGGCAACAGTGTACGCTGCAGCCAGCTGATCGGCGCGTGGACTGGGACCTCGAAACGTATTTTTTTCCCGAGTTCTAGTAATTCTGAGACGGATGTGAAATAAATGTATTCTGCAAATAAATTGAATCTGTTCAATTTATTTATGCATGCACGGAAAAAAAATGGATCCTATCAAAATGTTCTGTGTCTCACATCAATAGCGCCTCTCGGTACAAAAACTTCGATATTTGCTACGTAAAACTCTAAAAAGTGCACGCCACGTTTCACACAAAGAACTGTAGGACTATTGAGTTTATGCTAAGCGATCGATGAATTTTTGCAGTGTGAAACTGTGAACAGTAGATGAACCGACTCACGACTATTTATAATGTGGACCTGTGAACAGTAGATGAACCACCTCACGAATTTTTACAATGTGAAGCTGTAAATAGTAGATGGACCGACTCACGAATGTTTGCAATGTGAAACTGTAAATAGTAGATGAACCGACTTGCGAATTTTTACGATGTGAAACTATTAAAAGTAAACGAGCAGACCGACGAATTTTTACATTTAAAAATGTTATAAAATGAACGACTTCATTGACAAATTTTTACACTGTGAAATAGCAAAGAATGCAGATAGTGAATAGCTTTATGTACATCAAGCATCATTGTATGTGAAAGCGAGATAGAAAAGTACAAATACAATACTCACTTCGTTTTTTCGTCCTCTTTTCAGTAGCAAAAAATCTTTCACGGCACTTTTTCTTCACTAACAGTTTGTCCTTGTTCACTGTGTGTGTGTCCGTTTTCACATTGATTATAAATAATTGTCGTTTCTCGAAGACACTGAGCAAAACTTCACGCCACGTGATCCAAAAGAGAACTGAGTACATGTCGCGACTGAGGGCGACCACGCGATAGAATTTTTCTTTGTTGATTTAGGCGTGCAGATTTGAACGCCTTAACCCCCGAGTTGACGCGGTCACGCGTTTACAGTGCACATTGTAAAAATTCGAGGTACACGCGGTGTACCGCGCAATGTCGGCTGTAACTTCTACTGAGCACTTTGAATTATTTTTCATACATCACACTAATAAATTTGAACATCCGTATTAGTATTCAACAACCTGTTATCAAAATATGCTTTGCCCGATTTGTTTAAAAATGACAATCGACTCTGTAAAAATTAGATCTGTACGTATTGAATAATACAGAGCTACGATACAATTTGCAAGGTGTACACTGCAGTTTTTATTTTAAACTCACACCACATTTTTCAGAAGACAATACCAAATTTCAATAGAATTTAATCTCATTTTTAACATTCGCTTGTTGAAGGATTTTATTGTTCAAATCAGTGATTACCAGTCTAATCTCACTTTTTTTAAGGTACTCCGTATATTTTACGCATTGAGTACCACGATATCTTATATTTAATTTGTAAATTCGACAGTTTACTTTATCGCGGTGATCATTATGATTTTTTTACAGTTTAAATCTGCATTTCCATCGGTTCGATTGGTAAAAAAGCACGTCTGATCCATTATTTTTTCCTAAAAGTGCTGTAGTAACATGAGTGGTTTACAGTGTGAAACTGCATTACGTTCATCTTTCCTCAGTAATTTATAAACACCAACTATTAATTTTGACGAATCATTTTTTCCGTGTGTATTTATGCATGTATTTGTCTTTGTTACAGCGAATACAATTTAAACTGTCGGCAAGATATTGTAAATCCACGATCCGACGTCCTTCGACAGCGAATTTTTGTTGCTGATCGTTGAGGTTATGGCTATTCTCATCGCGTTTAGCCGCATTTGCGTGACACATGGCTGCCACAGTTTTCAGTCTTTTAGCAAACGCCTTTTTTCTTGTAAACTTTCCTTTGTATCGCATTTGGGTTGACATTTTCACGCTTTTTTTAAATTTATATAAAATATTTCGCGAAATACGAATCGTAGGAAGCTCAACGCTATGGTCGTGTTCGTTGGGTCTCATCATTTTGATTGCGCATGCGCATAATGATGCGCATTTGATGATGCGCACGTTTCGTTGCGCAGTTGCGCGTAGCGCATCATTATGCACATGCGCACTTGTTCGCATCAAAATGATGAGACCCAACGAACACGACCTATGACTGCAGGAAAATTGCGCTTTTGCCACGATTACAGCGCCTCTCTCTATACGAGTATGATACCTATTCATGCATGAGGTGCGAATGTGTGGGACATATAGAGGGCAAGCTCTGTAAAAAATTTACAACCAACAGCATCGTATAGGCATTGGATGGTACTGTACACTTCGACCAAAACTTTTGGCTCATACGTGTACCTACAGAACTACCCTAAGACTTGTACTAACATGTATAAAAAACCGAATTTAAAAATATTGTTTTGTTTTTCTTAAGGGGGGAAATCACAGTAGCACACAAAAAATAGGCATATTTTCGGGAATTAATTTTGGCTGAATAAAAGTATCAATCGAAAATCTGTAAAGTAGGTTTTATAGCAATACTAAAAAAGTACAAAATGTAATTTTTTCAATAAAAAATATTGTAAAATGGCGGCTGCGCAGCATATGCCTCAAGGCGCCTTTTTTGAGCTCGCCGAAGACATAACTCGAGCAAATTTTTACCGATCGACTTGAAATTTTGACAGTAGCTTCGAAACATCTTTCTCCACGGAGCTACGTAGGATTTTTTTATTTTATATGGCTTACTTTTTTTTTATCGACGATTTTATGGCGTTTTTTTGTTAAAAATTTAACTTTATTTTCAAACATGCACCATTTTGCGAAAAATCAATATAACGAAAAAATCCTACATAGCTCCGTGGAGAAAGATGTTTCGAAGCTACTGTCAAAATTTCAAGTCGATCGGTAAAAATTTTCTCGAGTTATGTCTTCGGCGAGGTCAAAAAAAGGCGCCTTGGGGCATATGCTGCGCAGCCGCCATTTTTAAATATGTTTTATTGAAAAAATTACATTTTGTACTTTTTTAGTATTGCTATAAAACCTACTTTACAGATTTTCGATTGATACTTTTATTCGGCCAAAATTAAGTCCCGAAAATATGCCTATTTTTTGTGTGATACTGTGATTTCCCCCCTTAAGGAGAGATATACACCTAGATGGTTGAGGTTGAGGATTCACAAACTATGAACATTCCGTCGACCCTAGAAGACCTACACTATGGGCCTGGTATCGATGATTCCATGTAAGTCGACAAATTTCATGATTTATTCATGCCCAAATTTTCAAACGCGTTTTTCTCAAAACCACGTTTTTTAAATCGGCACCCAAAATTTCTTGAAAACCAATGAACCGATTGCCTTGAGGTTTTTTGTGGTTATTCTATACACCATTATCTAGTACTTGTCATAGGATTTTTTTTCCGTTACTTAGTTTTGGTTTCATAGGCAAAATAATAACTAATTTTTGGCCCAAAAATCACTATTTATGTTGAAACGTCCGCCATTTTGTCATAAATCGATATTTTCAAAATCGGCTATGACAAGTACTAGATCTAGTACAAGTACTAGATCTAGAACAAGTACAAGTATCTAATTTAATAATCTTTTTGGTTTTTTTTTTTCAGATGATTTTTTATGAAACGCCAGTGGGTACCGTATACGCAGATTTTTTTTACAACGCTCCAAGGATCATACAATATCCTTGTATATTTTTGATATTTTCAAATAAAGAAAATTACCCGAGTAAAAATGAATATATATATAAATATATATATAATTGTATGTTAATTGATCATATACAATTGTATACAAAAATTGACTCGATAGAATTTTATATATTTGTATATAAACGTATAAAATTGTATTCTATCGGGCCAATTTTTGTATATAAAAATTGGCCCGATATGATCAATTAATATACAATTATATATGTTTATATAATATTCATTTTTACTCGGGTAATATTAGTTTTTTCTTGATATTTTACTGACAAAATGTCATCGCTTTCTTCGACTAGTATAATATGTGTCACAATAGCTTTTTTCCTACATGACAAAACATATCAACGTATTTTACATTGAAAAGTTGAATTATAAAATATAAATTGATATTTTATAATTCAACATTTCAATGTAAAATACGTTGATATGTTTTGTCATGTAGAAAAAAGCTATTGTGACACATATTGTACCAGTCGAAGAAAGCGATGACATTTTGTCAGTAAAATATCAAGAAAAAACTAATATTACCCGAGTAAAGGATGAATATATATAACCCTATATAATTGTATATTAATTGATCATATACAATTGTATACAAAAATCGGCCCGTTAGAATTTTATATATTTCTATATAAACGTATACAATTGTATATACTAATATACTATCGTACATAACTGTATATATACAATTTTATACGTTTATATACAAATATATAAAATTCTATCGGGCCAATTTTTGTATAGAATTGTATATGATCAATTAATATACAATCATATATATTTATTCATTTTTACTCGGGTAAACATATTTTTCATTTTTACTCGGGTAAAAATGAAAAATATGTTTAAATGAAAATGAAAAATATGTAAAAATGAAAAATATGAGTAAAATTCATTTTTACTCGGGTAAACATATTTTTGAATGTATATACTTTTAGATAATTAAAACCCCAATCCGAAATGTCAAATAGTTTTCCTTGCAAAAATTCACAAAAATGACCTTTTTGCCGGCTCCTAGGTGTATATCTCCCCTTAAGCAAATTGTCAAAAAGAACTCTTGATTTTGCCCTCACAAAGGGACATTCCCCCTTAACTTCGCAAAAAAAGAAAATGAACACTCCACGAGTATAGGAAATAAATATAGGAAAAATTGAAACCTGAATGAACGTTTGGCGTAACAAAACTGGCTCGAGACTCGGATCCAGGCTTTCCCCAACTTCTTGCAGCATCATTGGCGCTCCGATTCTTATGCAGGCTTCCATGATTCGCATAAAATTGGCATCGGTCATTTTGCAAATTCTCAAGCTGTTCTCTTCCTCCATGTTTCGTATCCATCGATTTGCCTTCCGTCGTTTAATTGAAACGAAACGATAATAACGATGCTTACGAAAGAAATTTCGTTTTGTCTTCGGAAGGGAAAATATCGCACCTGTTCCTGCGGATCGATCATGAGTGGCCATCGACTGGCTTGGGTGACCAGAATAGCGTTTTCCGTGCTAACGCGATCTCTCGGCAATCCGTGCATGTTCCAGAGACGTATGTCGTAAGGATCGGCAAGCGCATTGACGAGATTGAAATTCGTCGTGATCGTTATTCCTTGGGTTTTGCAGCTTGAGAGCCAAGTGTCGAGTAGCTCTCGACGATACTCGTTCGTGAAAGCCCCAAGATACGCCAAGCTGCCAGCCGCCACGAGTATATCGCCGGTCAGATTGGCAATTTGTGTATCGAAGCCCTGGATCAAGTCCTTCCATCGGACCTGCTCATCGGACAGTGCCGCTGTCAATCGCCCCGATCTGTTCAATCTCGCTTCGCTCAGGCTTATGTTGAACTTCAAATCCGCCAAATTCTTCACCGCCCCGTCGTACTGATCCTGCAAACGTTGTATTTTTCTCTCCACCTCGGCCAGCTGCTTTTGTTTTTGCTCGAGCACACCCTCAATTGCCCAAAGCTCGTTTTGTGCCTTGAGCACCCTGTATTGACAAAATAAAAGATTACGGTAATTATACCCAGATAGAACAGGAAGGTCTAATGTACATATATCAGGTTGATAAAAAAGTTTTGTCGCAATAATTTCAATATAATTTATTTATTTATATATCTTATACAAAACATTTCTAATCAACAATATATTCGCCATCGGTTTCTATGACACTCGACCATCTAGTTGGCAACTCATTTATTCCCTTTGCCCAAAACTGCGGCGGCTGGAACTCAAAGAAATTTGAAATATCCGTTCTGAGATTGTCGACGTTTTTGAAAGTTTTGTTTCTCAAATATGCCTTCAAATGTTTGAACAAATGGTAGTCAGATGGCGCGATATCGGGAGAGTATGGTGGATGAGGAACGGTATTCCAGTGAAGCTCAGTGATTGTTTTGTGGGTTTGCTTTGCGACATGGGGTCTCGTGTTGTCGTGGAGAAGGTGCACAGTCGCGCGTCTTGGCCGTTTTTTTCTTATAGCTTTTGCCAATTCCTGGAGATTTTCGATGTATCGTGTAGAGGAGATCGTCTTACCTACAGGGAGAAAATTGTGAAACAGCATTTCCTTTGCGTCCCAGAAACAGCACAACAAAACCTTTTGTGAGTGACGATCAGATTTCGGTTGGTGTGGCGGTTTTTCTCCGATAGGAAGCCAGTAGGCTAAACGCTTTCTGTTATCATACAAGACCTAGCTTTCATCTCCCGTCACAAGATCTTCTAAAAACTCCTTGCGATGGTGGCGAAGCAGGAGAGATTGGCAGATGGTCACGCGACAGTTCTTATTGTCGTCGGTGAGACGGTGTGGTATTCATTGAGCTAGAACCTTCCTGTATCCCAAGTTGTGTAAGTGATTGACTATTGACGGTTGGGTGCAGCCAAGTTCTCTTGCTAGCTCGTGCGTAATTGCTTCCGGTTTTTCTTTGATGCAGCGGAGTAATGCTTCATCATCGATGGTCGACGGTCGTGCGGAACGTTCCTTATCTTCAAGGCTTGTGTCTCCAGATTTAAAACGATTGAACCAACGCTGTACTGCTCGATGAGAAACTACGTTCTCGCTGAATGCATCCTGTATGTTTTTAGCAGTTGTGCTTGCGTTCGTGCCGCGCCGCCACTCGTAAAAAATGATCGCTCGAAGTTGCTCCTGCGAGATCGAAGCCATTTCTGTCCACTAGAACGCGCGCTCGCCCTTTTATACACTGTCACGCGGAAGAGTAGAAAACATTCCAGAATATTCTCGACATAGCTCGATGTCATATTGCGTCAATACGTGAAAAGATATTTTAAAAATTTTTGCGACAAAACTTTTTTATCAACCTGATATTATATGTATATACAGTATCGTTGAAAAGTTTCGGCGTGGATGGTACGGGAAATACAAACGAGTGATGACACTTATAATTGGCGTCTAGATGCTTGATATTAAAAAAATGTGGTATAACCAGTAATATCAATTTTCAACAATTAATTATCCAACAGTTTTTATTTAATGACTATGCAAAAGTATTGGGTCATATACTGTTGCGTATGAAAACAAAAAACAAAACATTATAAAAATGACAAAACATGGTTTAGTTTTCTCTCTAGAGTCAATACTGCGTTGCCATGCACTTAGCAGCGATTACAGCAGCACATCGTCGGGGTATGGACGCAATTAATTGCGAGCTGCGATCTTGTGGCATCTTTTCCCACTCATATTGCAAATGATCCGATAATTCCGTCTTGTTGGAGTGATTCTTCGGTCCAACGCGAACCTTGAGCTCTTGCCACAAATGTTCAATCGGATTTAAATCCGGTGACTGCGAGGGCGAGTCGAGAAGGCGCACTTTTCGGCTTTCAAGGAAATTCTTCACAAGACGCGAAGCATGTTTGGGATCATTGTCGTGTTGAAATATCCACACATTCGGCATATTTTTCTTTGCAAATAGCATATGGTCTTGCAATATATTTCGATACATTATAGGGTCCATATTGCCTTGGATTTCTATTAGCGGACCAATACCGTTATCAGAAAATGCTCTCCAAACTTTAACATTTCTGCCACCTCGTTTTACAGTTGGAATTTGGTATCGTACATGATATCTGGTACCTGCTGGACGTCTTACGTACTTGCGACCATCACTTCCGAACAATTGAAATTTGGATTCATCGGAAAAAAGAACTTTTCGCCAATTCGATACTGTCCAATGTTGATATTTTTTTGGCAAAATTCAATCTAGCCTTCTTATTCTCTGTGCTAATGAGTGGTTTCTTTACACCGACGCGCCCAATCAATCCCACAGCCTTCAGACGTCGGGATACCGTACTCCGACTATCAGCAAGATTTTCACTGCGTAATTCTCGCGAAATTATTGCGGCAGTTTTTCGCGGATCTACGACGCACTTTCTTTTAATGATTTTGTCTGCGCATTTTGAAGTTTTTCGTGGTATACCGGTTCGACTTTTATCACGCAACGAATTTGTTGATTTACATTTCGCAATAATACGATAGGATTATTGGGAAATAATAAGATACGATAAGAAAAATGGTGCACTCACACGGCACGCTTCGGTTCGACGATTCTGTAGATCTTCGCGTATCCGTCTATGGCACGTACCCAGATGCAAATTGACTTGCACACCTTGCTCTGCTTTGCGACAGCCTGCGGTACGAATTCCGGGTGATTCACGTAATCTTGCAATTTCTTCAAGAGCTTGTCGCTTATGTCGTCTTTCGGAAATGCGATCAGCCGGTCGAGAAAATGGGGATCGGCGAGCACTCGTTTTGCGGATGCCCAGTCCGTTCTGAACAGTAAAATGTCACAATCTTATCATTTAGATTATGAAACTGAAGGAATAATAAAGATTTGCATTTTTCCATGAGGATTAATCAATTAATTAACTGCCATGGCACATTTCTTATGTTAACTAATAAATGGATTAACGAATTAGTTGTCACGGAACATTAGTAGTGTTTGTTAGTCCATTAATTAATTGCTATGGAGCATTGCTCAGTAATTAATTAACATTAGCAATGCGCTAAAATCAATTAATTATCAGTAGGAATGTACTAAAATCAATTAATTAATCAATTGACATTAGAACTATGCTAAAATCAATCGATTAATTAATTAACATTATCAATGTGCTAAAATAAATAAATTAATTAATTTACATCAGAAATGTGCTGAAATCAATTAATCAATTATTGAATGGACATTAGCAATCTGCTGAAATGAATGAATCAATGAATTGACATTATCGATGTGCTATATTCAATCAATTAATTGATCAATTAACATTAGCAATGTAATAAAATTAGTTAATTAGTTAAAATTCGCAATCTGCTAAAAGTGATCAATTCATGAATTAATGAACAGTGGCATCTTCCTGATTAATATAAGTAGCATAACGAAATGATTTTGAAAAAAAAAAAAGGTTTAAAATACTTTTCATCGAGGAGCAGATTTACAGCCTCCATTACGAAGCGTACGAGATGGGGCGGTTTATTAAAAACTTTGATCTCAATTATATCATTTTTGTTGAGAGCTTCCAGAGCCTTTTGAGCTTCCTCGAGTGCGGGAATCGCGGCCTCCAAGTCTTTCCTCGCATCCAATTCCAACGCTGCCGTTTCTTCAGCCTTAATTTTTGCTACAGCCTCGTCAGCGGCCACCACGGTACGAACTTTGTCGCACTCGATCTGTTGTCGCGCAACGACTTTCATCAAATTCGTGACTTCTTCGGAGCTCGTTTTCAAGTGTGGCCCGAGAATGATCAGCTGCTCCTTCATCGCAGCCACCATTTCGTTCGTTTCGTACAATTTCTGTTGACCAGCGATCGTCAAGGATCAACGCTTGCGGATCATTTTTGGGGAAATTTTTCTCGCTGATTAGTTTTAGCTGTATCCTACATTCAAACCATTCCGGATTTTCGCTTGCAGCGTCGAAATTTCGTTCTTTTTTTTCGCCAAAGTCAAGAGATAGAGTTTTATCAGTTCCAAATAACTGCTGGGTGTTGTGTAATATCTTCGTCGCATCTCGTTGAAAAAACGAATCGCCATGTCTTCCACGCTCTGTTGGGAAGATAAGAAAAATTAATTCTGCACTCGAATACTCTTTTCAATTGATTTTTAATGGAATTTTTGAGTTTTAAAAGTTCAGCGCTTAGTAAAAAATAATCAATGTAAGGTAAACGGCCCAGTTACTGACACTTTAAGAGCAGCAGTGTCGGATGTTTACTATTCATTGACGCGCAATATAGCTAAAATGAAAAGTAAAGATTTTAACATGTGCGTTAAAGCCCCCTGAATGAGATTCACCTATTAAACAAGTGAAATAATTAATATTTATTAATATAATAATTGTTTTAATAGCGCTTCTCTGCTTCCGGGGTTCCTGGCACTAGAGAAACATCCATGTCGTAGTTTATGACCCCTACGTATACCCGATTCATGACCCCCTTGACGCAATTTGTGACCTCTACGTGTACCCGATTTATGACCCCCTTGGCACAATTCATGATACCTATGCGTACCCACTTCGTGACCCTTCCGAATATCCCCATGAAAATGGGTTAAATGGAAATATATGTAATTTCGTGAACACACACACACACACACACACACACACACACACACACACACACACACACACACACACACACACACACAGGGTGGGGGTAAAAACGTCGAATGACCAAATATAGAACGACAAAGATTTCGAAACGACAGAATTATGAACTCTCAAAATAACGAAGGTTAAATCATTCGAAATTTTATCTTTCGACTGATAAAAAAATCAAATGACTATAAATCGAACCAATATTTATTGGAGAGGTAATTTATTCGAAAACGAATATTCAGATTGTCTGCAATTCGGAACATAAAAATACAGAATCGAAAAATGTAAAACACCCATATCTCCGAAACAGAAAATAGCGAGTGCCTAATATGCGTAACACCGTCTATGGCGAAAAGCAATATATCGAAAGGCAAGATGTCGATGGTCCGAAATGTCAAACGCCGAAAGGTAGAACGGCCAAAATGGCGAACGTGGTGGAGCCCGTCACGTGGGATGACTGTCTTACGATATTTTAGCCTACAGACCGCCAGCGCCATCTCGCAGCTTCACTCTGAGGCGCAAGTGACGTATTGCTCGATTCGCCATTCGGGCCGTTCTACATTTTGACCCTCCGCGATTTCAAAACCACTCGACTTTTCGGCCGTTCGCTTTAATGATTTTCTGCATTGTGAACCATCGCCATTTTTTTAATTCGGAGAATTGTCGTCTCGAAGTATTTGATGTTATGCATACAGGCCCATCGATTTTATGTTTTTCGATATTTTATTAAATCTGATTTTTGTTTTTCGCTACATATCAACTTCCGAGATGTTCATATTCGTAATTGTTATTTTCGACTTCACAGACTCTAATAAGATTGATCTACCTATATTCGAACATTCGTCATTTTCGAATTCGACATTTTGGCCCATCTACATATCGATCGTTCGACATTTGTCCCCCCACCCACCCACACACACACACACACACACACACATGCACACAAACACACGCACGCACGCACGCACGCAAGCACGCACACACACACACACACACACACATATATATATAAACAAGTATCAACAGTAAAAAACATTCAATTAGTGCCCAACTATTATATCTTCGACGCAGTCTTGAGGGATAAACTTTTTTTTCTCCCTATCAACATTCACAATAATTAACATATGTATTATAAACATTGAACAATGCAAAAAAAATATCAGCAGCATTGAGTAAGAAAATATTTTGAACACTAGATTTCCACAAATTTTAATAATTTGTTAATAATTTAATAATAATTATTAATTGAATCATTGCTAATAATTTAATTAATTTGTTATTTCATGGCAAATTAGAATATTGGGTTGGTAAGAAAGTCTTGCGACACTTTCCTTTCGATTAAAATATGTTTTCTTCTAACGAAGTTCTACAACATTCGAGAGTAGTATATTCAAGACTAGTCTAGAACCTTCCATGCCGTAGGGTATATAAGCGAGTCAGTTGTTCTGCGCAGACAGTACGAGCGAAGATGGATCATAGTGCACTTCGATCGATTGCATATTACGAATTTTTACAAGGGCGTTCTGCAAGAACCGCAGCCGCTAATATGTGTAGTGTGTTCAAGGCCAACGCAGTTCATCATTCAACGATATCCCGTTGGTACCAGCGTTTCCGTTCTGGCGATACATCTTTTGAAGACAAACCTAGGTCCGGCAGGAAATCAACTGTTGACGATGAAGAACTACGAGCACTTACAAAGGCAAAGCCTAATACGTCGTCACGGGAATTGGCTTACAAACTTGGCTGTAGCCATCCCACGATTCTCCAACATTTACAAAATCTCGGATACAGAAAAGTTGTTTCTTCTTGGATACCACACGATCTCAGCGAATCAAACAAAGCGACACGCATGTCCATCTGTCTTTCACTCCTGCAACGTCCACACAGAAAGGATTTTCTTCAAGAAATAGTCACTGGAGATGAAAGCTGGGTGCTTTATGTTAACTACACACGTAAGCGACAATGGCTACCGAAAGGAGAAAAACCAGATCCGACCCCTAAGCTGCCCCGTGAAGTGAAGAGAGTTTTACTCTGTTGTTGGTGGGATTCTGAGGGCATGCTATATTACGAACTGCCTCCATCCAACACAACGATAAATGCAAATACTTACTCTGCACAACTGCAAAAGCTGGCTGAAATTATCAAACAAAAAAGGCGTAAACGTCTCCAAGTTCGGCTTCTCCACGACAATGCTCGACCCCACGTAGCTAAGATGACACAACAATCTATTTCGCAGCTGGGATGGGAAGTTCTACCGCATCTACCGTATTCACCAGACCTAGCATCTACCGACTACCATCTATTTCGAGCTTTAAAACATTATTTACAGGATAAAAAATTTGATGATGTTGCGGATCTCAAAAATACACTGGTCGACTTTTTCAATTCACGACCCAAAGAATTCTGGAGTGCAGGCGTGCAAAGTCTACCAGAGCGTTGGGCACGAGTTGTAGATACAGAGGGAGCATACATTACTGAATAATTGTTTACTGTTAAAATAAAATGTTTTTATATTTTACTCATGTTGTGTGTCGCAAGAGTTTCTTACCAACCCAATAAATAAACAAAGAATGGTTCGACGCAGCAGGTGACAAGTCGAAGGTCAACAACTGCAACATAGCCTCAATTATGTGACGTAGTTATTGACACCACGGATTTAACCAAATATCTCACCAAAAGTTAAATTCTTTTTTATCTCATCGACAGTCTGGTTCCTGCTGAATATGTCGATACCATTTTTATATCGTTTCATACTTACAGGACGAACAAATTTCCGCTTTACGTAGATCGTCGCACTTGCTATCAGCGTCTAGCACGGCCGCTGCGGAGCCACTGAGACGCGTGTTACCCTGTTCACTGGTCAATTTCTATTACAAAATATTTAATTAAAAAAAGTGTGTCCAATAATTAAAAGTGAAAAACGCTCTTTAATTAGCCGATAATTTAATTATTATTCGACAAAAACTATATTTATGGCAGTCAAAACTTTGCCGTCGGGGTCATAATCTGGGACAGGGTCAGAAACCGGGCCGTTTACCTTAGATGAATCTTCTATAGAATAATTTTAATATCGGTTTTTTCGTACTTCGTGCATCAGGACGCAAATCGAAGCGAGAGCAGGCAATTTTTCCGTATCGCTAACGAGGAATTGACCTATCGAGCTCTCGGCCACTGAGAGAAGAGCCTCTCTGGGCCATTTGGTGAACCAATCGATCGTGCAGCAGTATACCAAGGAGGGAAACATTCGGCAACGTCGACGAAAAGCATCGCCGACCGGACTCATGCAGAGCACAAGATGAAGATGATTTCTGACTCTACCGATAAAATAATCGTATATTCCGTCGCGATTTTCCTCCGCGATTCCAGCCTCCTTCGCGGCTGGCCTTGTCGCGATTATCGCCTTCTCGAGCTCGTCAGCTTCGAATAAGTTTGGGACTTCGCCTACAACGTACGCGAGCATTGGTAAAGAATTAAATATTCATACAGTTGAGAAGTTTCGGGACAATTAACATATGATATGTTGCCATTTGAGTCGAATATCGTGAATATCGTATACGTCGTTTCTTTAGAAATTATAATTGAAAACAAACACTCTTTAAGGCGGGATATACATTGAGATAGGAAAAAATAAGCAATATTGAGGAATTTTTTAAACTAAGAAATAATTATTCTACAATTATCACACTTTAGGTATACTTTAATAGTATATTTAAGTATAAAAAACAATTATTCTTAATTAATTCATCATCGAAATGGCGGAGTTGTGGCAGAGTGTTACAGCAAGGTCACCGCGGGAATCGGCGTGTAGTCTAGCTTCCCGTAGACTTTCATTTCCAAAAAAGTTCAAACACTTTTTCAGTTAGAACATGTATAGTTTCTATGTGATGGTAACTAAAATGAAGAAAATGCAAATTTACGAAAATGGCACGTATTTGCAACAACAAAAAATGGACATTTCACATAACATTTCTGTAAAATGTGGATTAAAAAAGTCGTTTATTTCCAATTTTTCAAAAACAATTCCCGTCAAGTAGAAGGTACCAATGTTATCAATATTGCTACCAAGTTTCAACTCATTCGGCTTAATAGTTTTTGAGTAATCCTGCACGCCAATTTCGATAATGCAGTTTTGAGAAAAACACGTTTGAAGTTCACGCCCGCTCCGAATCCGAGCGGTGAGGCACAGCGTTGACGGGCTGTAACGTTTGAAGTTTTTCGAATTTCGCTTTGAAACTTTGGGAAAATATGCTACATATATAATTCTATCGTTTAAAGAAAAAAAAAGAAACCGATTTTTGGATCGTTGTAAATGTATATCCCGCCTTAACATAGAGAGATGCCTCATTGTCATAATGTAAACGAAGACGGAATTGTGATAATGTACTGACTGATTTAACAGTTTTTCATAAAATTTTAATCGTGTGCGAATTTAACAATTTTTTTCGTATGAGAAAGTCATTCACTCATAAAATTAATTACACATCTATTTAGTATGAATATCAAGCTGTTAGAATATATATATTTTTTTTTATGTAGAAAATGGCCGACTACTCGAAACTTCTCGAAACAGCTTTTTTCCAATTTGCGTGACAAATAACTTCAACAATTTTCACCCGATTTACTTCAAATTTAAAAGTTATGTTCCTAATTGCATTTCGCAGAGAAGTACATACGGAATTTCTGATTAATCGAAATCTTTTCATTTTATGAGCAGTTAAAAAGACATTAGTCACTGAAAATTCATTTCTTAAGTTCAAATCCTACAACTTTTGAATAAAACAATATTTTTTAAATTCCGTACGCACTTCTCTAGGTATTCTAATGTAGAGTGACGAGAATTTTCATTTTTTGTTCTGGGTACAAAATTGTGAATGCTAAATGTCAGGCTGCGGAGCGCTTAAAAAAAAAGATGAACGAAAATATTAGTCGTCAGCCATGTTGTACATCGAAGAAATATATATATTTTCTAACAGCTTGATATTCATACTGAATAGATGTGTAATTAATTTTATGAGTGAATCACCAATAAGGCCTCAAAAAGTGTTTATTCAAATGTAAATTTTATGGAACCTGTTTAGACGATCGATTTAAAATTTGCATCCTATATTCAGTATGCGACAAAGATTTTACTGTACAAATTTGAATGAAATGGTAACATGTCAATTGTCCCAAAACTCCTTAAGGCTTGATATACACTTAAACGATAAAAACTCGATTCCTTGTTTTGCCTCTTTAAACGATAGAACTATATATGGGTCATTCCATGTCAAATCGACAAATTTTTTACCTGACCCCCTTTGATTTCGCTGAAAATTTTCTATCTTTTTCTACCCCCCGAAAGTTATTTTTCAGAATTTTTTCAAATTTTTTTTCCCGACTCAAAAAAAGTTATGAATTTTTTAAAAAAACCGCTCTTTTATTTTTAAATTGCCAGAACTTTTTCAAAAATTGACCGTTTGGGAACTTTTTTTTTTCAAAATTTTTGTTTTTAAATGTAGTTTTCGAAAAAAAATATGAAAAAATTTTCAGAATCCCAGATATATGAAATATTTTAGTTTTTTTGAAAAAACCGTAATTTTCTCAAAGTCCGACCGTTTTTTTTTTGTTTTTTTTTTGCTCTAAAAATACTTCAACTAATTCTGCAATGATTCCCGTTAATCAAAAGATGTGACGACAATCGCTTCTAATTTTTTTTCTTGATTATAAAAAAAATTTTGTTGAATTTTTGCTGATTTTATATAACTTTGTTATGAAATTTTTTTTATTTCCTCGTGAAACCTCAAAAGTTGAAAAATAAAATTTTATTGGAGAATTTCAAGTGATTATCGTCCAAGAAATTGTTATTTTTTTTCAAAAAAGTAAAAAAAAAGGACTTTTCTTACTCTTAAATAAATTCACCGTCTCTTAACATCTTTAAATAAATTAAAAACATTTTTTTGTATGTGTTCAAATTATATTATCTTTTATTTAACTTTCATCAGAAGTATTGTCAACAGAGGGCTGAAGCATTTTTTTATAACATGAACTACATATTCGCTCATCAGTCGACAAATTGTATCGAATTGCTAAATGCTCCGGTAAATTTCGCAGGGATATTTTTTTTCTATGCTTCTCCAAATTAAATGGATTGCAACATCGATCAAAAAACTTCGGCATTGTATTCACTCGTTAACAAAATATAAATTAACAGCACTTTATGATAAATAATAGGTACTTTATTTAGCAATAGTAAGTCTACGTGACACGATGAACACAACGACAATGTAATTATTCTGAAAACATAACCTCCATATTATTTAAATGAAATGTAGATGATATCTTTTTTACCGACAATCGATAGCTCTTAAATTATCACATTGTATCAACTGGAGGTAACTTTTAAACCCATTGTATTTTTGAAGTTGTCATATTTCAGTACCAAAAAAAAACGTCCATAAGAGTAAAAAAATAACGTCAATGAGAGAAAATTTTTTTTTTTTTTTAAAATAACAATTTCTTGGACGATAATCACTTGAAATTCTCCAATAAAATTTTATTTTTCAACTTTTGAGGTTTCACGAGGAAATAAAAAAAATTTCATAACAAAGTTATATAAAATCAGCAAAAATTCAACAAAATTTTTTTTATAATCAAGAAAAAAAATTAGAAGCGATTGTCGTCACATCTTTTGATTAACGGGGATCATTGCAGAATTAGTTGAAGTATTTTTAGAGCAAAAAAAAAACAAAAAAAAAACGGTTGGACTTTGAGAAAATTACGGTTTTTTCAAAAAAACTAAAATATTTCATATATCTGGGATTCTGAAAATTTTTTCATATTTTTTTTCGAAAACTACATTTAAAAACAAAAATTTTGAAAAAAAAAAGTTCCCAAACGGTCAATTTTTGAAAAAGTTCTGGCAATTTAAAAATAAAAGAGCGGTTTTTTTCAAAAATTCATAACTTTTTTTGAGTCAGGAAAAAAAATTTGAAAAAATTCTGAAAAATAACTTTCGGGGGGTAGTAAAAGATAGAAAATTTTCAGCGAAATCAAAGGGGGTCAGGTAAAAAATTTGTCGATTTGACATGGAATGACCCATATGTAGAATGTTTTCCCAAAGTCTCAAAGCAAAATTCTAAAACCCTCAAACGTTACAGCCAGTGTTGGGCATTAATGAATTAAATTTTCAATCAGTTCATTAATTTACTAAAAAAGTAATTGTAGGCAAATTAAATTACAATTAACCGTAATTGCATTTACACTATTAATTGCATGTTGCGATTGATTTATTTGTATTAATTTATTTTAATTGCAACTCGCAGTTGAAACAATTGCAATTAACTTTTTTTTAATTGTTCTAAGGAACAATTAAAGCTAACAACTAACCTCATATAGGTATTTCGATAACTATACATTTGTTCTGACGCCACTCCGCGCCTTATACAGGGTGTCCCAAAACTCAACGATAATCTGAGACCGGATGAAAGGCCAAGTTATACCAGTTCTGGGAAAAATTTAAAAAAAATCCATATCACTCAGTTCAGCGATAATAGACATTTAAAAAAAAAAGATGAAATTCGACACCCTTGGTCGCATTTTCAAGGCCTGTGATCACCAATGTCACAATTTCGCTGTGATTTTTTTAATTTCGTAATCTTCATTAACGATGCTATTAATCGCAACTACAAATTAATGCAGAAAACATTGTTAATTTAATAAAATAAGTCAAGTATTAGTGAGTCATGGTTCACAAAAATATTGTTACTTAACTTTGACACTTCATTTGGAAAAAAAAATGTACTACACTACCCTTGGCAAGTTATTTCAAAAGATGGCGCATTTAATCAAGATTTCAAAATGGTGCAACACTTGCCACTTTTCTTGCCATTAAAAATTTTATTTCTTATTTTTTTCAAATTGAGCTCATTTTGAACAACTCAACATTAGGAATGTTTGTTACTAAAATTTGTTATTTTTTGTTTCTGGTCTGACATAAAATTATTATTTTTAGTAAAGAGGTAATTGAGTCAGTTAATAACCAATTTTTATTGTAAAAAACATATGTTTTTTACAATAAAAACATTTTACAATAAAAATTGGTTAACAAAAAAGTTAACCAATTTTTATTGTAAAAAACATATGTTTTTTACAATAAAAATTGGTTATTAACTGACTCAATTACCTCTTTACTAAAAATAATAATTTTATTTCTTTATTCTTTTATTTTAATAAAATTATTATTTTTAGTAAAGAGTATCTTTACTAAGTAAGACTCTTTCAGTAAAGAGTATTTTTAGTAAAGAGTATATATTATTTTTAGTAAAGAGAATCTTATTTCTTTATTTCTTTTATTTTAATAAAATTATTATTTTAAATAATTATTGTAAAAACATATGTTTTTTACAATAAAAATTGGTTATTAACTGACTCAATTACCTCTTTACTAAAAATAATAATTTTATTTCAGACCAGAAACAAGAAATAACAAATTTTAGTAACAAAAATTCCTAATGTTGAGTTGTTCAAAATGAGCTCAATTTGAAAAAAATAAGAAATAAAATTTTTAATGGCAAGAAAAGTGGCAAGTGTTGCACCATTTTGAAATCTTGATTAAATGCGCCATCTTTTGAAATAACTTGCCAAGGGTAGTGTAGTATATTTTTTTTTCCAAATGAAGTGTCAAAGTTAAGTAACAATATTTTTGTGAACCATGACTCACTAAAACTTAACTTATTTTATTAAATTAACAATGTTTTTTGCATTAATTTGTAGTTGCGATTAATAGCATCGTTAATGAAGATCACGAAATTAAAAAAATCACAGCGAAATTGTGACATTGGTGATCACAGGACTTGAAAATGCGACCAAGAGTGTCGAATTTCAACTATTTTTTTTTAAATGTCTATTATCGCTGAACTGAGTGACATGGATTTTTTTTTTATTTTTCCCAAAACTGGTATAACTTGGCCTTTCATCCGGTCTCAGATTATCGTTGAGTTTTGGGACACCCTGTACAATAATCAGTTTTAATGTTTAGTTTTTAATCAAATACATTTAAAAGATTGAAAATTGCGTAGAAAGAGAAGTATGTACGGAATTTGAAAAATATTGTTTTATTCAAAAGTTGTAAGTATTTGAAATTAAGAAATGAATTTTCGGTGAAAAATTTCGTTATAACTGCTCATATAAACTGCTCATAAAATGAAAAGTTTTCGATCAATCAGAAATTTCGTACGTACTTTTCTGCGAAATGCAATTAGGAACATAACCTTTAAATTTGAAGTAAATCGAGTGAAAATTGTTGAAGTTATTTGTCACGCCAATTGGAAAAAAGCTGTTTCGAGAAGTTTCGAGTAGTCGGCCATTTTCTACATCGAAAAAAATATATGTTTTCTAACAGCTTGATATTGATACTAAATAGATGTGTAATTAAGGGGTTACCCCCACTTGCAATTTTGAAAAAATCTATGTTTTTATTGCATTTTTTTGAAGTATAAGTATCTGAGAATATGTCATGAAAATTTCAAGTCGATCCGAACAAAATTGACTGAGATATGAGCGTTGAAAGAGAAGAATCCGTTGTGTAAACGACCGGAAATTGAAACTTTAAACGCGTTTTTCTCAAAATGGCATTTTTGAAGTCGGTGACCAAGATTACTCGGACACTAATGAACCGAACTTCTTGAAATTTTGCAGGCTTATTTAATACATAAAAATGTAGTCTTTAATCGTTCGATTTTTTTTTTCGAAAAAAAAAATGGCCGTTTTATAGCCAAAAAACGGCCGTTTTTTTTTCGTTAAAATCGAACCATTAACTTTGACTGTCCGCCATTTTGTGAAAAATGAATATTTTTTAAAATCCTTCGATTAAAGACTAGTTTATACTTATATTTGACTAAATCCATCCGCATTTTTTTTTCAGATGATCCACTTCGCCGCAATGTTGGTCACCGCAAACCGTGTATATAAAAACATTATTTCATTGACGGCCATTTGCCACTAAACAATGTAATATTTTTCAATAAAAAAATTACTGAAAGTTCTTCAAGATGTGTTCTTTAAGATGGTATATTGATCGATTAAAAAAGTTTTGTAGTTTTCTTTAAAAAAAATTCATGAAAAAGGCCTTTTTTTGCGCTACAAGTGGGGGTAACGCCTTAATTTTATGAGTGAATCACATTTTCATACGAAAAAAAATGGTTAAACTCGCACATGATTTCATACCCGTTACTGTGGCCCATAGCCTTAAATATACAATTAAAGCATACCTACAGTTTAATAAATGTAAAATAATTATGCCTTAGTTTAAAAAATTGTTCGAAATTGCTTATTTTTTCCCGTCTAAACGTATACCCTGCCTGAATAGAACAATTATAGATGCGGTCAATCGAATGTGATACCCGAGTTGATGGTATTATTGATATCCTCGAGAAATTCTTCCATCACGATTTGCGTATCGGCGAACAAGAAGGTAGAGTCTTCGGCGTAAGCGCCAGGTTTCAAATAAAAACGACGAAGATCCTCGTGCCAGGAGTGCTTATCGTAGCCCCGACTCACTTCAATCTGGAAACATCTGGAAAAAGAATTTTCTTGTTGGCTATTCGGATACTCGGAGGGAATTATCGTAATTTACGGATAGCCGTTGAGATGGGATGCTAGTTTCGTCAAGCTTTGTTTGCCCATTCCGCCGACACCGACTAGCAGCCCGTTTCCTCGCTCGGAACGCAAAATTCTCGCCAATCTGCAGAGATGCTCAATGGCGTTCATGAAGAATATGAGCTTCATCTCTTTGCTCGTTACCAGACAATAATCATCCAGGTAATCCTGAAACAAACGAAATTCTCGAGAATTTCGAGGCAACGTGTAAATTCAAATATCTATTTTTTTTAAATACCTTTTGCGCAGGGCCGTATTTTATTGGGTTGGTAAGAAAGTCTTGCGACACACAACATGAGTAAAATATAAAAACATTTTATTTTAACAGTAAACAATTATTCAGTAATGTATGCTCCCTCTGTATCTACAACTCGTGCCCAACGCTCTGGTAGACTTTGCACGCCTGCACTCCAGAATTCTTTGGGTCGTGAATTGAAAAAGTCGACCAGTGTATTTTTGAAATCCGCGACATCATCAAATTTTTTATCCTGTAAATAATTTTTTAAAGCTCGGAACAGATGGTAGTCGGTAGGTGCTAGGTCTGGTGAATACGGTGGATGCGGTAGAACTTCCCATCCCAGCTACGAAATAGATTGTTGTGTCGTCTTAGCTACGTGGGGTCGAGCATTGTCGTGGAGAAGCCGAACTTGGAGACGTTTACGCCTTTCTTGTTTGATAATTTCAGCCGGCTTTTGCAGTTGTGCAGAGTAAGTATTTGCATTTATCGTTGTGTTGAATGGGAGCAGTTCGTAATATAGCATGCCCTCAGAATCCCACCAACAACAGAGTAAAACTCTCTTCACTTCACGGGGCAGCTTAGGGGTCGGATCTGGTTTTTCTCCTTTCGGTAGCCATTGTCGCTTACGTGTGTAGTTAACATAAAGCACCCAGCTTTCATCTCCAGTGACTATTTCTTGAAGAAAATCCTTTCTGTGTGGACGTTGCAGGAGTGAAAGACAGATGGACATGCGTGTCGCTTTGTTTGATTCGCTGAGATCGTGTGGTATCCAAGAAGAAACAACTTTTCTGTATCCGAGATTTTGTAAATGTTGGAGAATCGTGGGATGGCTACAGCCGAGTTTGTAAGCTAATGCCCGTGACGACGTATTAGGCTTTGCCTTTGTAAGTGCTCGTAGTTCTTCATCGTCAACAGTTGATTTCTTGCCGCACCTAAGTTTGTCTTCAAAAGATGTATCGCCAGAACGGAAACGCTGGTACCAACGGGATATCGTTGAATGATGAACTACGTTGGCCTTGAACACACTACACATATTAGCGGCTGCGGTTCTTGCAGAACGCCCTTGTAAAAATTCGTAATATGCAATCGATCGAAGTGCACTATGATCCATCTTCGCTCGTAGTGTCTGCGCGGAACAACTGACTCGCTTATATACCCTACGGCATGGAAGGTTCTAGACTAGTCTTGAATATACTACTCTCGAATGTTGTAGAACTTCGTTAGAAGAAAACATATTTTAATCGAAAGGAAAGTGTCGCAAGACTTTCTTACCAACCCAATACAATGACAATGTATTGAAAAATACATTGTTTATGGAAGTACGTAGGATTTTTTAAATTTTGCATAGTTCATTTGTTGTTAACAATTATCTGACGAAATTTTTCACTTTCCAAAAACTTTCCTAAAAATAGATAATGTCTTTTTCAAGATATTTTCAACATTTTAAGTGGATCGGTTGAAAATTGTCTGAGTTATGTTTCCGGCCCACTTCAAAAATGCAGTTTCAAGATAAACGCTGCACAGCCGCCATTGTGAAATCAATCGCTTCAAAAAAATTATTGTATATAGTCACTTTGATAAACACCCTTTTTTGTAATCTCGATTTATTTTGTAGTTTTTCTGAAAAAAAAAATCCCCAATAAGTCTATTTTTTCGGCCTCTAGAGTGGCCTAAGGCCTTGAAAGCTCGGTAACTTGGCTGGAAATTGTACCACTATACTGAAATCTATTTTTACTTGATCATAGACGAAAATCAACTAATTTTTAATACTCGGCTTCGTGAAGGGAATACCTCAAAACGCTTTTTGATGGTTATCTTTTTCTTTCTTTGTTCTGGTAAAGATTTTTTCACCCCTGGATGAACCAGAGGGCAATAAAAAAAAGCAATTCTGAACTAACTTGAAGAACGCTCTTGACTTTCGAGAAATCCGATATTTCTTCGTAAACTCGATCCTCCCTCGTAGCACCGAACGACATGAAATCGCCGAACAGCAAGACCGGCGGACTTTCGATAATACTCTCAGCCGGAAGTGGCACAACTTCGTCGCCGAATGAGCGTGAGCACGTTTCCGTGAGGAGGTGAAAAAAGTAACTCTTGTCCTCGATATTGATCAAACGATCGTGAAATACTCTCAGGCACTCGTGATAGAACAATCTGAAGTTTCAACGAAACAATATTACCGTTGATCGTATTCCCGACATGTTTCCCATTGATTGAGCTTGTAAGAGAAAATTATAGGCACCGTTCTCGAAATCGTACCTCAAAATTTGTCTCGTTTCTCTAACCGACGACGAATCCGCTTGAAGCATTCCCTGAACGCATTTTGACAAATCTCGGAGATTGAAGACGTAGTGACTTTTTTCCGGTGTCGGTAGAAGATCGAGGGCTATCGTCCCGTATATTTCTACCGTGGCCGCGACAATTCTGTCTCCTATGTCGATTACGGGCTGCGCAAAGTCTTGCAGAAAGCCACGCATGATCGACCTGCCGTGGAAGAAAACGTCCGTCATTCGGGGGGCCCAATGAACAGTTTCTTCACGTTAAGGGGCCATACCAGTGTGACACTTTGAAAACATCGATTTTTTTTTGCGTTTTTTGACAGTTTATACTTTCAAGAATATGAAATGGGATTTTTATACTTTCAAGATTTTTATACTTTGAAAAATATGAAATGAGATTTTTCAAATTTGCTGACATTGTAACTCAAAGAGCAATTATCCGATTGACTTGAAATTCGAACTGAGTACTCTTGAATATATTTACTCTACAATGACGTAGGATATTTTTGATTGGATGAAAATTGACGATTTGGCATTGAAAAAAACGACCATTTTATAGGCAAGAAAACAGACTTTTTTTCATAAGTACGCCATTTTGTTAGATTTTGATATTTTTCGAAAATCCTACGTCATTGTACAGGAAATACCTTCCAGTTTAACGACATTTTTTTCTTTTTCGGTTTCAGCTACTCAATCGGCCAGAATCACGTCAGCAGTGGAGGAACTTTTTTTTTGGCGTCTCCGAAGGCAGCGCATAAGTCGCTTGGATCTCAATATTTTTCAATGAAAAAATTATGTAATATAGGTCAAATATAACCAAATATATTCTTCATTTTTCGAAACATTTAATTGAGTGAGAAGAGAATGTGGCTTCCGGATGGAGGCCGTGTTGAGGATCAGCGTTGTGCCGACGTTTCGCAAACGTTACAGTCTGCATCATCAGGGCTGAGAGCTCCGATACTGAAGCTCTCGTGTCTCAGGTATTCCTTATATAGTTGCAGTCATCGTTCCGGATAGCTGCACCAGCCAATCAGATGTTTTAATTGATCAGCTGGTCAATTAAAAAACCGGGAGGACGGTGTGCCAAATAGGATTGACGTGATATCCTCCATCTCTGTTTAGATTGTCCGGATGTTTTCGGATTTCCACGCCTTCTCGGTGTTTCCTGGAAAAATAGCTGTTTGATGGGGCCAGACTTTGGGCTTTGTCGAACTGGATGGCATGACCAGTCTCGATCCAATGTTCGGCCAGCGCGGCCCTTTTCTGGATGTACTGGTTCAACGGAAAAGCGATGGCACTTTGGGCCATAAAGTTTACCGGAAGCCAACGCATACGGATAGATACCTCCATGCTATGTCCCATCACCACCCTTCCCAAAAACAGTCGGTCATAAGCTCTCTGGTCTACAGAGCTCTAGCGATCTCCGAACTAGACTTCTTGGAGGTTGAACTAGAACACCTACGAAAAGCTTTAGGAGACAATGGCTACAAGCCAGGCAACATCGAAAGAACGATCAAAAATCTAAAAAGAAAAATAGCTGATCCGAAAACGGTTACAGCACCTGATGGGGAGAATGAAGGACAAATAACCGCAACAACTTCCCTTCCATACCTTCAGGGCATAACCGATCGCATAGGGAGGGTCCTTGGAAAACATAACGTGCGAGTCATCTTCAAACCTCAGAAGAAACTAGCACAAGTGATTCCGAGTGCAAAAGATCAAAGACCACCATTAAGTGCACCAGGAGTATACAAGATACCCTGCTCATGCGGTAAAGTGTACATAGGAGAAACCGGGAGGAAGATCAGTACACGGATCGAAGAACACCAACGGTGTATCAAATATGGCCATATTACACAATCAGCGCTAGCCGAACATTGGATGGAGACTGGTCATGGCATCCAGTTCGACAAAGCCCAAAGTCTGGCCCCATCAAACAGCTATTTTTCCAGGAAACACCGAGAAGGCTTGGAAATCCGAAAACATCCGGACAATCTAAACAGAGATGGAGGATATCACGTCAATCCTATTTGGCACACCGTCCTCCCGGTTTTTTAATTGACCAGCTGATCAATTAAAACATCTGATTGGCTGGTGCAGCTATCCGGAACGATGACTGCAACTATATAAGGAATACCTGAGACACGAGAGCTTCAGTATCGGAGCTCTCAGACCTGATGATGCAGACCGTAACGTTTGCGAAACGTCGGCACAACGCTGATCCTCAACACGGCCTCCATCCGGAAGCCACATTCTCTTCTCATTACATAAAGAGCCGTGAAAGCCTTAAAACTAAAATTTAATTAAGTACTTTTCTTCAAAAAAATTCCCGAAAATCACCCAAACTGCCGGCGTTCACACTGGTATAGCCGGT